>JAQMYL010000039.1:926314-936314 GCA_030014365.1 Clarias pachynema
TATTTTATTAAAAACAAAATGGATGTATATGAAGAAATATGGAAGCCGTTTAATTACTATATTAACAACAATAATATTGGCCATTTATTACAAAAGGTGTAACTATGTATAATTTTTTTTGTTGTTGTTGTTGTTTCGTTTTGTTTTGTTGGAAAATGTAACTTTTATGTGTAAAGTACAGTAATGTATATTTGGTTTTTGGGTACCTTGCAATATTTGTTTTGCATTTAAATTGTCTCTTGTAAGAGAATTCTGTGTATTTCTATAGGGGAGAAGAGAGTGATGTTCTCTTGTTGGGGTGGGAAATAATTGTGACGAAATGGAAATGTGTTTCTCTGTTACCTGTCTTGCATAATAAAAAACAATAAACACACTGTTCAAAAAAAAAAAAAAGAATTTTTATCTTAAGAACCGAAATTATGCAAGAAAATTTTTTCAGTATGTGAAGTGAACGAACCGCGCCGAACCAAACACCGGCTAAGTCACGTGTACTTCCGGTCACCATCCAAAACTTGTTTGCGTCAGTGTAAAGCCAAGCGAAGTGAGTTTACATTGTTTTTGTGGATTTCTTTGGATTTTGTATAAGATTTAGTGAAGACGCAGCACCGTGGGTCCCCAGAATGTTATCAAGGACGGTAGCGAGAAGAAAAGGGAGTCGCTTTCAGTTTGGTCTTTAAAGTCAAGAGGAATCATGAATTAAGGTTAAGTGAGGTTTAACATCCATTTAGTTCATATTTTATGTGTCTTTTCTAAATGTTTTAATTGTTATTATATACAAAAACACGATTATAGCGTTGGAAATTAGTAATATTGGTAATATTGGTAATATTCTCAGGTGGCTGGAAGAGATTATCTTCATTTACATTATTTCATTAAGACCTCGCCTCCGGATCGGGTTCTGCCGAGGCAGCGCTGAGGCATTAAAGACTCTACAGTATTACAGTATGGTGGACATGGCTGGTTTACACGCGTGTTGTCTCTACAGAGTGTGTGGATCTGGAGATCTTCTCCCCAAACCCTTCACCCTGACTGAGGACGCCGTCACCAACTGAGGCTCATGTTTTCATTTCCTTCTTCTTGGATGTTCAGCAGGTGCATTTCCTTGATGTTCCTCCACTGTGAGAAGCTCTGACACCGTTCTGGGTTCCATCACAAGCAGGTTCATCAGATCAGCATGTGAACAGTTTTAGAGAACCAGCTGATCTCCCACTTCACACATTCTTCTGCATGGGTAAAAGTCAAGAGTCACCTGGAGACAGCAGGCAGTTCCTCTTAATCATTTACATGAACGCACCAAAGCATCGCCCATGTGTTCAGAGGAATGAAGTGAAATGGCTTTTCTGATGAGACGATGTGAAGCAGTCCTGAGAGTTTCACTTCTGATCTGAGAAATTAAAAAAAACTTTAAACAAACCGCAGATCCTTTAGCACATCCAGGAATATATACGACTGTCTGTTGCTTCATAGAGTATAAGGTGCTCAAAATGTATTATACACACACACACACACACACACACATATACACACACTGAGGCATTGGTTCATCACAACAGTTAAACCAGCCGTCATAATAATGTCGCGTGTATTTTTTCCACGCTTCTATTTGATGTTTTCTGTGAATGTGTCCTGAATTAATGACCTGCTCTCAGGTGAGTCCGTGAGGGTTTGATGTGTTTAGATGAACAGCTGGCTGTGCGAAACATCTGGCTGCTGTTAATGCAGTGTGTGTGTGTGAGGACGTCACAGCCGACTCCTGCACAGGATGGAGAAGACTTTACAGGAGGTTCTCTCCAAGCTGCATCGTGACCGAGGACCTACTCTGTGATGTTGATAAAAACCCGCGGCCCGAGTGTTTGATCATCAGAACACTTCTACATACTGCGGAACCTCAGCGTACGAGTTTAATCCGTTCCGGAGGCGAGTTCTTAAGGTGAAACGTCGTATTATGAAACACATTGTCCCATAGGAAATAATGTAAATGCAGATAATCCGTTCCAGCCACCCAATTTCCAACACTATAATCATAATTTTTATATTTAAAACCAATCAAAACATTTAGAAAAGACATGTAAATGAAATAGAATATGAAATAAATAGACATTAAACCTCACTTAACCTTAATTTATGATTCCTCTTAAAAACCAAACTGAAAACGTCTCCCTTTTCTTCCTTTGGTTCGGTTTCTTTCAAAATTTCAGTTCTTAAGGTGAATATTAATTTGGGCGGGGCGTTCACATGCAGAGGTTCAGCTGTATCTAATGGGGCGCTCAGACACCCTCTCTTTCAGTTACGCCCTCTAATGGCTACACCATATGAAGGACACCAACATGCACATCATCCAGTGGTTCCAGATGTCCACAGATCGGACACACGTCAGAGAGGAGCAGGTGAAGTGTTATCCTCACGCCTGTGCCTGGTTAACATGTCTATTTATGTGGTGGTTTATATGTTGAGAAGGAGAAAGAAAAAATGATCCAGCACAATGAGAAGAAATGTGTGTGTGTGTGTGTGTGTGTGTGTGTGTGTGTGTGTGTGTGTATGTGTGTGTGTGTGTAATAAAAATAAACCGCTGAAAAGCATTTGGTTCAAGGAGAAACTGAATTACCTGTCAGCTGTCACAAGCGTCATAAGTCTCACACACACAGAGAGAGACACAGACAGACAGACAGACAGACAGTGATAGAGAGATAGACAAAGACTAAGAGACAGACAGAATTGATCGATTGATAGATTTGTAAAGGACTTTTTACTTCTGGAGTGGTTGTCATAGCAACGGCTACTTGCGCTTGGTTCCAGGGTAACACTGTGTCTGCAGTGGAGCTGAACCAACATCGCTGTGCTTTATATGTGGAAGTGGGCGTGGTCTAAACCAATGCGACCTCATCGCTCACTTTTAACGTCTCAGGCTGGCAGCAAGAACGGCGGGAAAAGAAATAAAAGTGTGAGAAATGACATGTCTTGTGTTCCTCTTTCATCTAGATTAAAGAAAAGCAGAACCTTTCGAGGAGCACCAGATGTTTCTAGATGGTGTTTTTATGGAGATCATCACGCATCGTCTCGGGCCTCGAGAGGAACACGGCACCGCCGAGGTGTAACAGCTGCACAGCGCGCTTGATAACGCTAACACATTTCAGCATCAATGAATAAAGTATGTGGCACATGCACACAGACAGTTATGATCTGTGTGTGTGTGTGTGTGATGAACAACGCGCCTTTTATCGAATCACCATCTATTATTCACAAACACAATCTGCATCATAAACAACATATCCATTATGTCTAACACGATTTTACCCAGGATTACCCATCATGCTTTGTTTATACGAGTTCGATGTTTACACACCGTGTTCTGATTGGCTGAGAGCAGGAAGGAGGATGGAACAGATGCTGAATTACTCTCAGGGTCAGAAGGTTAGAGGTAGGACCGTGAGCAGTCGCATGTTTCCAGGCAAAAACGTTTCAGACGTGTGAGGACACTGGGCTCTCCAGTGAAGCCTCCGGGAACCATTTAATTCCTCCAAAACTGTTGAATAATTGAAGAATCTAATAATGGAGGAATTGAAGAATTTAATAGCTGAATAATTGAATTCTGTACCACTTTTGGCACAGAATTCAAAATGCTTTTATTTAATCTGAACAGAGAAAAGCAGGCAAGGTTTAGAAGTCCAGAAGTCTAAACTCTACTCTGTATGTACAGCAGAACATGTTAATTACTACCTAAAACTCTTCAAAGAACCCTCGAGGAACCCGAAGGTCCTACAGTGTTACTGAGATCCTAGATTCCATTAGACAGAAAACTGTACTGTATTATTTTATCTTTGAACTAAAAGGAAGAATTCCACCAAAAATAAAACACACACATGAAACCCGAGACAATCCTGAGCTTGCTGTAGGTTACAGGAGAACGTTCTGTACGCGTCTTCTCACTTCCCATCGGGACACAGCAGGGATAATTAAGATATTTTTGCTGTAGTTGAATGCAGTGCATGTCTTCACATGTAGGAGAGAGCCATGGGACCGAGCCGAGTGATTAATTTCCCAGAAACTGAGAAATAATAATAATGATAATAATAATAATAATAATAATAAAGCCCTAGGAGATGCTCGTCTGAACACAGCAGCAGGACGACTCTGGATCTCTGCCTGTGAACAAGCTTCATGATCCTGCTTCATTATTGAGATGACTAAAGTCGTTTGAAAAAATCATTATTTTATTAGTTTTTATTCCTCTGAAGGGATTCTGAAGCTTCATCCATCTCTGATCATCTGTGTTCCAAAAGGACCTCCTGAACGTCCAGAGAGATAAACATTAGAACTGGGGAGAAGTTTGGTTTTTATTCTCTAAAGATCTGGAACTCATTAAACCCTGAACCTCTGTGAATTAAACAGCACGTAATATCACTATTATTATCATAACATTTTTTTTTTTTCATAATTCTGTATTAATAAATAAAGTATTTAATTATGTTAACCATAACATGTTCTTTTAAGACATCTTATGAAGCACCAGGCTCAAAAGTCTGTGCCTCCCTGACCATCACATGCATACTGTCCTTATTAAATGTCCCATTCCAGATTTAGTCCCCTGTGTGTTTCCTGTTATAAAGCGCTCCACCCCTCTGGGAAATCTGTCCACTAGATGTTCCACTAGACTGGAGATCTCGGTTCAGTCAGTCGAGGAGGCTCTGGTTCCAGTTCGTCCCAAAGTTGTTCGGTGGTGTTGAAGCGGTGCTGTATGTTACCTGCTATAACATTTAATACACTTGCATGACATTGTGTAGTTCTCCATTTGCCACCAAAACAGCCCGGAGGCATCAAGACCTGGACTCCACTAGACCTCTGAAGGTGTGTGTGTGTGTGTGTGTGCAGTGTGTCAGGGTGTTTTAGCCCACTGAAAGAGGATCCTGCCATCAAGCAACACTGTCTCCATGAAGGGGTGTAACTCAGTGTGTAACAGTGTTTAGGTAGGTGGAACGTGTCCACATGAAGGGCCGAGCCCGAGGGTTCTCAGCAGAACATCACCCAGAGCATCACACTGTCTCCACATGCAGTATACTTCGATATTTGACATATGGTTCAGTAGTTTTTAGAACTATTTTAACTCTTCAGTCGTTATAACCAGACTGTTCACCGTTCCAAAAGTTTCTGGATCATTTCGAGATCATCTAACACCAAAGCGTTTGTGGTGGAAAGCTCCAGGATTTCACAGCTGGTGATTTCACCTGACACTGGATTTGTCTATTCTTTGAAAATGCTGATGGACCTGTTGCCATGACAACACGTCTGGTTTGGTTTCACAGTGTTTTATAAGATGTGTAATTGATGTTTTAAGTTTTTCCTGGCTGATGGTTGGATTTTTGATGTATTACGAGAGGTTTTTTCTTTTTTTGCTAATTAATGGGTGAGATCCTGAGAGTTTTTTTTTAATTACCATTGGAGTTCAAGAAGGTCCATTATGTTTTTTTTTTTTTTTACTAGTGTTTGAGGTGATGACAGTTTTTGTAAATAATGGTCAGCTCTTGAGATGTTTTTAGACTGCTGGTTGAGCTCTGGACGCTGGTGTGTCTGCACACATCAATCCATCACAACTCATCTAAAATGTGCTTCAGCTGTTAGAATGCTGTTTGGTGTTTGAGCTTTTTAACAATAATGAGTTGGATTTTTGTGTCTCTGGTTCTGGTGTCCAGTGTAGGAAATTAATGAACAGAACAGGAACACATGAACAAAATGATGTATGAATAAATAAAAAAAAAAGGTAGGAGGAAAGTACACCAGGAAACAAAGAAGAACACCTGAAAGAACCATGAGTCCTGAAAATTTGGAAACTAGGGATAAGAATGGAAGAAAGGGATGAAGGAACATCTGGAAACTATGAAACATTAAAACTACAAACAGCAGGAAACTACATAACAAATATTCTACAAATATCTGCTAAGTACTGAACATGGTATATGTGAACATCTGGTTAAGAAAGAACCCAGAAACTAGGAACATCTGGAAACTACAAAACAAACACCTAGTAACATCTGGAACTGAACAGCATAGAGAATAGGAACGTCTGCAGCTTACGAAATTTAGAAAGTCTTAACATCTGGAAACTACCGAATAAAGGAAGTATGAACATCTGGAAATTATAGAATAAACTCTAGGAATATCTAGAAACTACAGAACATCTGGAAACTATGAAACATAGAAACTATGGAACGTCTGGAAACCAGCAAACAAATAACCGAGTAAATCCTGGTAGCTAGGAAAGGACAAAGAAAAGGTGAAACCCAAGAAGATCTGGAAATTACAGAAACTAGAGAACAGTGGCACAAAGAATATCTTAAAACTATGGAACAAAGAATCTAGAAACAACAAATCTGGAAATTAAGAAAGTCTTGAAAATTGAGAATAGAAAAGAGGATAAACATCTGGAATCCAGGAAACAAGAACAGTAACATCTGGGAACCAAGAGAACAGTGAAGCTGATTCCTACAGAAGCTGTTTTCATTGGACTGTAGTCCTGCTGTCAGGAGGCTGTTTGCTGGTTTACTGGTTAAACGTTTTAGCCGTTTTATTTAAAGCCCAGCGCCGGCTCCGTGCGTGGGAGTCGGGTCCCAGGATGTGCCGAGCCTCGTCTCATCTGGACCGCATGAACCGAGCGAGCCGCGCGTCTGCTCCTTTAATTACGGAGTTAAATAAATAAAGATGAGTGAGAAGCGAAGCCGCGCTCGTCCCAGTCAACTGCTTTCAACTATTTTTCATCCCTGCAATTTTGGAGGCAATCAGGCATGCAGTTGCCATGGTAACACCAGTGACCTGGACCACTTTAAGGATAACGAGGCTGAGAGAGGATGACGATGCTGAGACCGGACCCTTGTTAGCGCCTCCGTTCCGTCTTCAGCATCAAATTAATGCTGATTAATCGCCACAAATACGGAAAAAACTCAGCGATGATAAAAACATTACACACGCGTGGAAATACATCAGTGCGGTTACGCCAACATGCTGTGCAACAGTTCTGCTCTTAACGAGCTCATGTACACTCGTGGCATTATTCACCTGCACACACACACACACACACACACACACACACACACACACACACACACACACAGAGCTGTGGGATTGTTATAGTGACATCTCATTGCAGGATGGAATAAATGTGTTTGCTTTTCCTGACTGAAAAGAACAGGGGTCACAGCCTAACAAAAGGAGTGTGTGTGTGTGTGTGTGTGGGTGTGTGTGTGTGGGTGTGTGGGTGTGTGTGTGGGTGTGCAGAGGTGATTCAGGTGTTTATCCCCCCCCCGGCCCCTGGGCAGTAGTCTACCACAATACTAAGAAGAGACAAAATAGCTGAAAAAAAACTCTTTCAATACCACACACACACACACACACACACACACACACACACACACACACACAGCATAAAACCATAAAACCTTCAGCTATTGAAAGAACCAAAATCAAATAAAAGTTTAATTTCTATATCTGATAAGAGCAGGGCTTAGCTTCAGTTATTTTCAGAATAAAATCAGAGATGAAAAGCTGCACAGATGAACTGATGCTTTCTAGCTATTTACTTTCCACTTCCTGTTCCTCATGTTGTCATGGAAACTCAGAGTCACCAAGGGAAATTAGAAACACCTGGAAACTAAAGAACAAACACAAATCAGAAGAGCTTGAAAACTGGCGAACAGTAAGTACACCAAGGAACAACAAGGAACATCTAGAAACTCAACAACAAACATTACTGGGGAAGCTAACATCTGGAATACGTAAAACATCTGGAAGTTTCTAAAAAAAACGGGAAAGTAAGGAAACCAACATCTGGATACTCTGGAACAAAGTAAAGGGAAGTAAAGGAGCATCTGGAAGTTAGTGTTAAGTTAGTGTTGGAAAAGCAAAGGCGATGTGGAACCTGTAGAACAAATAAAACCGGGAAAATGATATCAGAGAACTATAGAACTAAGTAACTGGGAACATTTTAAAACTAGAAAACAGAAGAAAGAAATGGTAGAAAAAGGAGAATGTCTATACCTTAAGGCACGCAAAAAAAATAAGATAAGGGCAACATCTGGAAGCTAGGTAGCAAAATGTAGTAAGCAACAAGGAAACAGAATCTTGGAACATCTGGAAACAAAAATGATAAAGAATAGACATCATTGAGAAATATATAAAAACTATGAATAATAAAGTAGAAAGATCTGGCAACTAGGGAGAAACTAAAATTAAGAACATCTGGATATTAGGGAGAAAAGAAACATGAAATAACTAAAAAAGAAAAAGAACCCAGAAAACAAAACAGAACAAAAAAGAATATACAAAAAAAGAATCTCTAGAATGTAAGAAAGCAAATAACTAGGAGAAATAAAATTTGGAAAGATCTGGATGCTAGCTAACAAATGAACGGTGAATTAAAAAAATAAAGAACAAAAACATTTTCTAAGCACATCTGGAAAATAGAAATGATAACCTTGGAAAGAAATACAGCGAGTTAGGAGTGTGTGGACAGGGGAGGAAAAAAGTAAGTACTCGGAAACTAGGAGGAAGAAGAACCTCGGAGCTAGAGACGGGAATCAGCATCACCTCCCGATACCGTGTTATTCCAGCTGTACTGCGATTCTGTTAGGACTTTGCTACAGTTGCCAACAAATTTAGCAAATGATTCGCTCCTAACACACAGGAGGCTGACTCATGTGAATAGTTTAGAGAACACCACCTGCAGGATTACAGGGAAACTGCAATATTTTCCCGCCTCAAATGCAAACATGCATAAATTAAAAACTGATTTAAAAGAACACACAAAATAATCACTATGCGTCAATAAATCGACTTTTGCCCCATCTGTACTAGGAACCTCTGACCCGCAAGGAAAAATGGGAATACTGATGAAATAGGAAAATAAAAAAATCCAGGAATACAAGAAAAGTGAAGGAAAAAGATGAACAGCTGGAAACTGAAGGGTGAAGAGAAACATCTGGAAAATAGGAATACTGATAACCTTATGGAAACATGTGTGATCTAAAAATATTCACAGTGAAAATTTAGGAACATCTGGACAATCTGAATGGAACAGTCTGGAACATCTTGTGAAAAGAAATAGGAACATCTGGATAGCGCTTTAGGGCATGAAGAAGAAGATAAAAGAACTGTGTGATGAAAGAAAGATGCAATGCTAAAGTGTTAGCTATAATCTATAGCAAAAAAAACTATATATTTCTTTTTGTTTTGCCCTGAGATGTTAAACGTGGTCATTTATTATCTGTGTGTGTGTGTGTGTGTGTGTGTGTGTGTGTGTGTGTGTGTGTGTGCAGATGCCGCATTAATATTCCGCCTGCGCAGTCACATCAATTTCACGTAACATTTTCAATTTAGTTCATTTGTTTAAAAGCCTGCAGCAGAACCGAGCTCTCGTCTGGGCCCCGAGCCAACTGTGCACTTCATCCAGCTGCTGAGACGAGCGTGCGGGTTCTGTTCACCTAATAACGCTTCTGAAATAACAGATCCTGTATGAACACTGAGCTTGGATCAGGTTCTGCTTAATGATTCACATTTATACACAAAACTCACTCAGAGCACCAAATATTCTGATTCTTCATTAAAAAAAAACAGATACAACAGTTTTTGTTTGTTTGTTTGTTTGTTTATGTCTCTATTGACACTATGTTAACATCACTTCCTTAACTGTTAAAACATCAAACAACAAATAAAAATCTAAGAATATCTGGAATAATCTGGATGCTCATAAACCCAGCATGTACTGTAGGAACATCTGGATCTAGAGAACACCATATCAAAGAATATATGTAAGATAGTGACCAATGAATCCATGAACATCTGGAAACTATTCAACACTAAAGTTGGGAACATCTGGAAACTAGTCAAAACTAAAGCTAGGAACATCTGGAAACTAGTCAACACTAAAGCTAGGAACATCTGGAAACCTATAACCACTGGATCTAGGAACATCTGAAAACTTGGGGGAAAAACAACTACACACAACTAAACAAAA
>JAQMYL010000039.1:938814-940246 GCA_030014365.1 Clarias pachynema
CTCGGCATATGAACGCCGGCCTCACACATTTTCACCTAAAGAACTCAAGAGCAACCAAACGGAAGCCGAACCAAAGGCAGCTAAGTTGCGCGTACGTCCGGGAACCGTTCAAAACTTCAGTGGAAAGCCAAGCGAAATGAGGTTATGTATTTTTAGTGAAAACGCAGCACCATAGGTGTCAAGAATGTTATCAAGGACGGTAGCAAGAAGAAAAGGGAGACGCTTTCAGTTTGATGTTTAAAGCAGTCGGTGCCGAGAGGAATCATAAAGTAAGGTTAAGTAAGGTTTAAAAGTCTATTTATTTAATATTTTACTTCATTTATGTGTCTTTTCTAAAGTGTCTTTCGATTGTCTTATGCAAAAATATGATTATAGTGTTTATCTGCAGTTACATTATTGCCTATGAGAAAATGTGTTGCACAATACGAAATTTCACCTTAAGAACTCGCCTCTGGATAAGAACAGATTAAAATCGTATGCTGAGGTTTCGCTGTAGTCAATAGAAGCTAGCGGGTAAGCTAACCTGCTAAATTAAAGCTTTGTCAGATGAGCTTTAAGCTAGCTTTAACCTGTAAACATTAACCTAGCCAACAAAGCTAGTGCAAAAATCTAGGCAAGACAAAATGATCTAGTGCAGTACAGCTAACCGCGCCAAATAAAGATAATCTAATACACAAAGTTACCAGTAAATAAAAGTAAACATAGAAAGCTGTAGCTAACGTAGCGATGTAAGATAGCCGCGGTGTAACTTCCGAACAGGGCTGTTACATGGATCCTCATTCTCTGCCTGAGTGATGTTGGAGGCGGAGTCTCAGACATAGTATAGCCAATTTAGCATGCTGATTAGAATATTAGGCCACACCCATCTGCAGTTCCTTTTTTTTTTTTTTTTTTACTTTTTATTATCATAAATCTTTGCTGGGTGATTAACAGACTCTCAGATTTCAGATCATACACACAGCTTTAAACATCTGGATAATCTTAATCTGGATTAAACTTTGGATGCTCCAGATGTGAGACGCTGCACTGTTCTTCAACACCCTCATTTATTTTCCATAAACCCAGGTTTATTATTTCTCCACAAACACAACCTCATTTATCATCACTAACTGAGTTGCTTTCCCAACGGGCTTGGATAATTTCGGACACACACAAACACACACACAAACACACACACACACACACACACACACACACACACACACACACATCTTCCCAACCAGTTCAGGATCTGAAAGGAATCACACTGCACACACTACTTTATCCTAAGACCACCCCCCAACCCTAACCTGTCCTTTATTCTAAACCCCGCCCCCACACTAAGTCAAGTCAAGTCAAATTTATTTATAGAGCATAGGTTTAACACAACCGTAGTTGATCCAAAGTGCTTTACAATAAAAATAAACAGCAAAAGATAAAACAAATATAAAAG
>JAQMYL010000039.1:942335-953296 GCA_030014365.1 Clarias pachynema
TAGGTTTTGCAGTTTGCACCAATTGTTTTGAGAAATACACTAACTGCTGTGCAAATGTTAATAGTGATGTGAGAAAAACACCAAAGCGACTGAGAAAAACTGTAAAGCAGCTGACTAACAAAGATGCAGTCCTGTAAGACCCGCCCCCAAAAGTAGCTGGCCAATGAGATTGCAGCACTGCAACCCCGAGACATCAGAAATGCAAACGAAAATCAATGAAATGAAAAACCGTGGAATTAAACCTTTTTCTTGATTCCATGTTACACAACAGCACTGAGAGATTTCTCAAATAACAGAAAGTCATCATTTCTTTTCCGTTTAGAAAAACATTTAAGATTCAGAAACAAAACAAGTCAGTTCCTTTTGTCACTTTCGCTATGGCAGCTATAACGTCTCGGCCGCTCCTTCAATAGCTTCTCGTCTCTCGACTGAATGATTTGTAGTTATAAAGACACAACGAGACACAGCTCTGTGTAACATTAGTGGAAGGAGTCTCCAGTGTCAGCGCTGTGTTTAATAGTCAGAGGTGGAAGCTGGAACTGTGAGATCTCTCACATCTTCCAGTCACATGACAAGCTGAGATTAAAATCAGACAGGCTGGTGAGGGAGCGCATGTTTATAGCTGCTAGAACGTGATCGTGTCACTGATGCTGGTTGGTTAGTAAACTAGAAATCATACTCACTGGCAGATCTCTGTGCTGTAGGAGGAATACAGCACTGTGTTACTCCCTGCTTAAACACCTCCACCACCTTCTGACTCCAGGCAGTTTGACTTCCAGCCGCACGATGGTCTTTAAATTCCCCGCAGTGACTCAGACCATCTGAGACGAATCTCCATCACCAAATCCAGGTTTTTATTTTGAGAGCATTCGTTACAGGAAGTTGGAGGCGGACCGGAGCTCAGGGTTAATAGGAGAGCAGATGTGAGCGCCGGAGATCAGGTGTGTGTGTGGGGACACACACGCGCACACACACGCACTTGCGCGCGCACACACACGCGCGCACGCACTTATTTCCTTTTGTTCGTGTCTGACAGAAATTTTTCCTGCTGATGTTTTTCAGCTTTGCAGAAGATGATTTTCTATTGACTTGGAACAGCTGGAGTGCTGCGAGGAAGCCAGGAGCTATTCTCGTCAGAGACGTCACAATACACACACATACACACACACCTTACATAAACTATGAACAAAACACTCCGCGTCGTGCTGTTATATGAAATTAAACAGTGATGAAGCAGCGTTCCTGCTACACACCAGCGGGTTTATTCCCCTCCTACATCACGATGGAACTGTTAAAGAGCGGCGTTTAGATCATTACTGCTACATTTAAAGGTCACCTATAAGGCAGATTTTACGTTTTACTCGTGTTTAGATGAGTCTCCAGTGTGTGTGTGTGTGTGTGTGTGTGTGTGTGTGTGTGTGTGTGTGCATGTGAAAACAGTGAGGAAAGAATATTCCCTGCATTTTGTTCTTTTTTTAATTATTTGATTCAGGGTTTAAACAAGCTGATCCGCGATTTTCCTTCCCTGATGTGACATCATATAGGAAGAGCCCCGCCCCAGCATGTTGCTCAGCTCTGCTGTTCCCTGAGGGGCGTGGCTCAGGAGTAGATCATTTGCATAAACACTGAAACAAAGTGTTCAGAACATGAGTAAAACAGCGGGAGGAATGAAGTGTGCATTATCTGTGGGGTATTAACACACACACACACACACACACACACACACACACACACACACACACTTTGTGAGGAAGCTCTGAGACCTGTGTTCACTTGTTAAGGAAATAGTAAAATATGAGACCTTTAAAGCTAACAACTAAACTAAAAAACAGGTGAGTTCCTGTTGTCACTTACGTTATAGCAGCTATAAACACTCGCTCTTTAACTGGTCTCTCTTTATTCTCTCTCTCTCTCTCTCTCTCTCTCTCTCGTTTGTCATGTGACTGTGACTGACACTGGAGACTCCTTTCATAATTGTTATATAATCACATCTACTTACAGAAATCCACACCACATGAAATATTTTCTTTTTAGACTTTCACTTTGATGCAATGTGTTTGCTGGACGTGTGTGTATGTGTGTGTTTGTGGGGGGGGTGGGGGGTGAGACAGTGAGGGTTTGTAAATAGACTAGCAGTCGCGATCCACTCATCCGCACTCAGACTAAGAAGTTTGGATCGGTAATAAAGCACAGTTCTGACTCCAGTCCGCTCTCCCCTGTGGACCTGAGGTTCTGGTCCTGCTCCACGCTGTTGCTATGGAAACGATAACACTGGTATATATCAAAGAGAGCATTAATATAGACCTGTTACTCAGGTTACAGCTGGGACATCTGTCTGGGGTGTGAGTGTGTAGAGAGAGAGAGTAACACACACACACACACACACACACATTCTGCCCAATCAGATTCGAAGAGAGAATCACGCAGTGATGTCACTGAACTGTCCGAGCGTCGTGGTCCGGTCTCTCCTCAAATCATTCGCAACTAACAGAGTCCGCAATCCAACTGTCTCACACACGCACACACACACACACACACACACTCAAATACATACACATATCTACACATCTATCTGTCTTTTTACCAAAAACCCATATTTATCTGTTCAATCATATAATATTTACACACATCTGTTCTGTTCTACACACAGAAATGTGAGCTTTTATTATTGATTGTAATACAGTAAGTAGACAGACAGACAGACGGACAGACAGATAGAAAGATAGAAAGACAGATAGATAGATAGATAGATAGATAGATAGATAGATAGAAAGATAGATAGAAAGACAGATAGATAGATAGATAGATAGACAGACAGACAGACAGATAGATAGATAGATAGAAAGACAGACAGACAGACAGACAGATAGATAGACATACAGACAGACAGATAGATAGATAGATAGATAGATAGATAGATAGAAAGACAGATAGATAGATAGACAGACAGACAGACAGATAGATAGACATACAGACAGACAGATAGATAGATAGATAGATAGATAGATAGACAGACAGACATACAGATAGACAGACAGACAGACAGACAGGACAGACAGACAGACATACAGATAGATAGATAGACAGACAGACAGACAAGACAGGACAGACAGACAGACAGACAGACAGATAGATAGATAGATAGATAGATAGAGAGACAGACAGACAGACAGACAGACAGACAGACAGGACAGACAGACAGACAGATAGATAGATAGATAGATAGATAGATAGATAGATAGATAGATAGATGCCACCAGTCATAGAGAGAGAGAGAGAGAGAGAAAGAGAGAGAGAGAGAGAGAGAGAGCACTTTTTATAAATGTCTCAGAATAAAAATAACGAGGACAAAGAGAGAGAATGAAAGTGAGACCATCATTATTGTAGCTCTGCGCGTGTGTGTGTGTGTGTGTGTGTGTGTGTGTGTGTGTGGACTGAGGGACTGAGCTGTCAGTGGGAGATAAACACACTCTGATGAGCATCTGACACACACACACACACACACACACACAGTGTTAACCCGTGAGAAACGGAGAGAGACAGGAGACTGGACGCGGCTCCACATCAGTCTGTAGGTGTATAATTGCAGACTGTAGCTCATCTGTTACACTGCACAAAGTATTGGCACCCCTCTGCCCCTTGGAGGTGGATGATCCTTATCACTCCCCTGTGCTCACACTCACTGGTGTTAAAGACACACTGTACGTGAGTGACACAGAGCTGAAATAACAATTAACAATTAGCATGATGATGTAAAGAAACAATCGGCTCAGATGATTCCTCGCTCGCGACCCGTACGGTCTGACTTCATTTATTTCACCTCGTTTGCTGGGGAAAAAAAACAACTTGTCAGTGTGACTTTATCTCATCCTGTAACCGTTATGACGAGCAGAAACGAGGCTCAGGGGGGAAGTGACACCACCGCCTCTGAATAGAGGGTACACGGCTAGCACTGTTAGCACAATTAGCTAATCTGATCTGAGAAACAACCTAGCACAGAGCTGAGCACATAACACATAACACACTTTAATTAAACACACTCTGATCGAACACTCTTAATAAACACTCTGTTTAAACAAATCCTTATCAAATACTCTGAAAATTAATCAGAGAACACTGCTGTTTATTAGAACTGAAGTCCTCTGCACAGGCCACGCCCACAGGCGCCAGGTGAGACTCGTCAGCTCGCCGCTGTGAACACGGGGCTCTGGTTTAATTGGAAACGTCGTGAAGCTGCTCGTTAAAGTGGGAGAGGTTCTCAGGACGCCGTTCTACAGTGAAGACGTCTCGGGTCAAACACACGCTCACACCTCTGCGTCCTGACGTCCTGTTTCTGTTTCTGTGTCTCACGCAGACAGACGTTTATGATCAGAGGGATGAATAACTCGTCTCTTCAGCACGTCAACATGAATTATTCAGCTCCAACACGCTGACATTTCAACTCCGCTGCAGCTGCCTGAACGCCGCTGTTTATTCACTGATGAAGAACAATGAACATGACGGACGATGATGAGATTTATTACGTCAGTTCTGCCAAAATAAAACGCTTTTTATGCAAATCATATTTCTCCGATAAAAGATTATGAACTCATTATTCTTTGTTAATATTGCTTCAGTACGCTGCGTTCAGAGCGGCGAGGAAGATCCCCAGCATGTGGCTTTTACTCTCTCCAAACTCGTTATCCGTTAATCCGAGGTCTAATTAAAGCGCCTGTAATCGGCACTAAATGAGATAAATGATCTTCACCTCCTGATGCCTTTTAGGAAATAAAATGCGGCTCTTCACACACTCCGAGAGTTTAATCAGGAATGGTTCTGAATCATGATCGCCAGTCTGAACTCCAAAGGATGCTCTGTTTTATGTTAGTTTTTTTTTTGTAAAGTCACTCTAATCTCACACTCTGATTAAACACTTTGATCCATAAACTCTAATCACACACTCAGATCAAACACTCTGATTAAACACACTCTGATCAATATCTCTAAATGAACAGACAAAAAAAGACGAGTCACATGAACGAGTTTGTGGTCGGCTTATGTGAACTTAAACTCCGCCCCTGATTAATGAAAGGTGCTAATTTGTGACATGTGTATCCGTAAGACTAAGACCGATCCCTCATCCTCCAAATCCTGCGTTTTGTGGAGTTTCACAGAATCACCGTGAAAATCATTTCGGGTTTTTGTGCCAAACTGCCCTCTGCCAACCTGCAGAGCTTCAAAGAGACTCAAACAAAATGCGTAAACAACCACCCACACACACACACACACACACACACACACCATGAAACTCAGCATGAAACAAAACGCATGAGCAGCTCGTTGTTTGTCACACTGCTGTACTGTTTCTTATAATAAAATGTGGGAGGAGCTATGAGTTAATACTTAAAATAGGAGGGGCTACTGTGTTATAGTAAATGAAAAAGGAGCTATGACTTTATAGCAATAAAGGGAGGGGCTACTATGTTGCAAAAATTGTATAGTGTAAAGGAAAGCCACAGAAGGTCGTCTCTGAAAGTTCCGGCTGTTCACAGAGTGCTGTATCGAAGAACAATCATGAAAACGTTGACTGGAAGGTAAAAGTGTGGAAGGAAAATGTGCACAACAAAGGGACGACCGCAGCCTTAAGAAGATCGTAAAGCAAAGCGGTCTCCTGGGGAGAGCTTCACGAGTGGAGACGGGCTGGAGTCAGTGCATCAAGAGCCACCACACAGACGTCTACAGAAACTGTTACATTACATGTAGTATCAAGAAACATCTAAACCAGAGACAACGTCAGCGGTGTCTTACCTGGGCTAAGGACAAAAAGAACTGGACCACTGCTCAGTGGTCCAAAGTCGTCTTTTTTTTCAGATGAAAGTAAATTTTGCATTTTCATAAGGAAATTAAGGTTGCAGCATCTGGAGGAAGAGATGAGAGGCACAGAATCCAAACTGCTTGAAGTCCAGTGTGAAGTTGGTGATGATTTGGGTTGCCATGTCACCTGCTGGTGTTGGTCCACTGTGTTTTATCATTAGATTTTAGAGAACTTCCTGCTGCTGTCTGCTGACAAGCTCTATGGAGATGCTGATTTGCTTTTTCAGCAGGACTTAGTACCTTAGCACCCACACACTGTCCAAACTACCACTAACTGCTGGATTGGCGAGACAACTCACCTGACCTGAGTCCTACAGGGAATCTGAGTTATTGTCAAGAGGAAGTTGAGAAACAATCGACCATCACACATCAGCTGTTATTAATCACACAAAACTGTGCTGGTGGGCGGAGCCAAAGATCACCATACGGCAGAATGATCAGCTGGTTTATTTTGTCTCATCTGTTATGTCAGTTTCATAAAGGAAGAAGAGAACTGTATACTGAGTAACTGCCCGAGTGTTCGAGTCTTTATGAGTCAGCTCTTTGAATCAGCTCTGTGAGTGAGTTTGTTAAGTTCTCTTTGAGAGAATCCTGTAAGTTAGCTGTTTGAGTCAGCTCTTTAATAAAGCCGTCTGAGTGGGCTTTCTGATCGGATCTTTGAATCAGCTCCTTATATAAGGTCTATAAGTCGGCCCGGTGGGTCTGCTTTGGAGATATTTTTAATGATGTGTTTCTCCTAAGATTCCCTCGTCGTCCCTGAGACGTAGAGAAGATACCCTCTGTAACCCCCCTCATGCCCCTTGTCCACCGAAGTTCAGAGCCTTGTTTGTTTTTCCGTCCATATACTTTGAGATTAACCTTTAAGTTTGGTGATGATCCCCCCCCCGGCCCCTGAAGGAAGCGGTTCTTTGTTCTGGCCCAGCAAAGTCTTGGTGTCAGTTTTTCCGTCTGAAAATAACGAGCTGGTTTGAAACTGGGCTCCGGAGCCGCCTCAGTGGGAAAGGAGTATCAGTGTTATTAACGACTCCTGTTTTTTTTATTTTACTGGAGTTGAAAATGAGAAATACTCGAGCAACTATGGAGCAATAAGTGAGACTATATAGGGTAAGACGGATACTGCCGGTTCTCATTTCGGGGTCAGGTTGTGAGCTCGACGCTTGATTGTATCTGAGACGTTACAGAAGATGAAGGACCTGCTCAAGGGCTCCACCATTAGCAGCTTATCAGCGCTGGTGCTCGAACCGGGGACCTTCTGATTAGTGTTCCAATATCTTCAGCTCTGAGCTAGCCCTGCCTGGGTCGTTATTTATACGCATTACTGCACGGTGTTCCTCCATGGCCTTACACTTCTTATTACCCATAAGGCTCAAAAAGTAATGTGATTCGAAAACTGAAGAGATTTTCTCGTTGTTAATAACGATTGCATAACTGACCTGCGTTGTGTGAAGGTTTAAGATGGACGAGCAAGAAATGTTCATACTGAAAACTATTTCTCAATTACAGCTCGCCTGAAGATTAATATCTGAAAGGGTTTTATTTTGAAATAGTCCATGATAGATTTGAACTTTATTGCACTACAGTAACCAATAAATCATTTTGTTTTATGTGGAATTTATAGATGTAACAAATACATAACAAATAAATAACATCACAATAAAGTTTTATTAAATTATAGTTTAAACAAAACTGAATAATCTCTAGAGGACTACTTACAGTTATTAACATAAATTATAAATTTGAGTAAAACCAGCAAGAGCGCAGCCTACTGTCAATCATTTCCAGTCTGTTCATTCAGCGTACAAATATAAAAATCATTAAAAATAATTGTGTGGATAAAAATAAAGTCAGACATCACTGAGGAACAGATAAGCGCCGGAGTGTGTGAGAGAATCCAGAGCGCGCTTGTGGAGAGCTCTTTATCTGCTCTCTCTGCTCTCTCTGAGCTCAGGACGAGACGCCTGAACGAGTGTGTGATGAGAATCGACCGCATGTAGAGAGGACCTCGAGGAGCTTGAAGAGCTTGAAGAGCACTCCTCTGAAACTTCAAAGCAGGATGATGTGAGATTTTACACATCTTTTTTATTCCGGAATAAAATCTGATCAGAGTTTGAGAGCTCTTTACTCGTCTTCTGTTCCTCTTAATATATAACACACACTCTTAAATATATAACACACACTCTTAAATATATGACACACACTCTTAAATATATAACACACACTTACAAAACCCTAGAACCGAGCATTCAAAGTGTGTGTGTGTGTGTGTGTGTGTGTGTGTGTGTGTGTGTGTGTGTGTGTTTGTATTAGCTCCAAATTCCTGCTTATTGTTTTGATCTTAATATCTAGAACCTGTCAGAAATGGACCATTTCATTTCTCGCTGCACTTGAGGGATTCCTGGAGAGTAATTAATGAATAATTAAGCGTTCCTAGCCTGCACAAGCGTGTGAGTGTTCTATTAGAGCAGCTGCTTAAAGTCAACATGTTCAATATCATTCCATAAATTAAACTCATTAAATCATATAACATTAATTACTAAAATTGAGGAAATGGGACGTTTTTAAGCTTTTATGAGATTACTGTATGATATTGATAAATCGTTACTGCAGGAAAATGTATTCATTGTTCATGTGTCTTGATCAAACATCTGGCAGAACATCATGTCTCTCTCTCTCTCTCTCTCTCTCTCTCTCTCTCTCACACACACACACACACACACACACACACACATTAATAACACACTGAGGTTAGGACACAGACACTTAAAAACACTCATGTAGCATTTATAACCCTTCTACAGGATGAATTCCTCATCTCTCATCTCTTAATGTTTTGTCTTTAATCAGTGAATAAGGACCACCAGCCTCAGCACCACCAGCCTCAGCACCACCAGCCTCAGCACCACCAGTCTCAGCACCATCAGCCTCAGCACCACCAGCCTCAGCACCATCAGTCTCAGCACCACCAGTCTCAGCACCACCAGCCTCAGCACCACCAGTCTCAGCACCACCAGCCTCAGCACCACCAGCCTCAGCACCACCAGCCTCAGCACCACCATGTTGTCCCTGCTGGGCCCTTGAGCGTGGCCCTGAACCATCAACTGCTCAGATGTATAATCAGATAAAAACATAAATGGCTCTGAATAAGGGCGTCTGCCTCATGCCATAGCGTAACCGAAGGAGTCTCCAGTGTCAGCGCTGTGTAACAGTCAGAGGTGAAGCTGTAACACTACGTTTTTCCACATCTTCAGGACAGACGAGTTTACACGGCTTTGCGGTTTCTCTGTCACATGACAAGCTGAGATTTTTTTAATGATTTTTATTGCTATTATATACTATTTACTATACTGTTAGTATTGGTGCTGATTTAATTTTTTTTATGTTGTACATATAATACAGTAAATGTGTGCACCAAAGAAGCTCCTTCTGAAGTTTATGTAACGTGGAAGTGACCGATCTCGCTTCACTAAAAATTTCAAGTTGCTAACTCCAGTCGTTTTGGAGAGACGATTTTATAGGAAATGTCCATTTTCTGTCTCACTTCAAACAATAATCACTTAAATGAAAATGATTCATATTTCTTTATGGGTATTGATACTAAAATTGGTGTAAGCTTCTAGAAGCATATGACCTGTGAAAATTGTTGCTTAAACATTGTTTTTTTTTGTATCTGTAGTGTCCGTAACCATGTCAGATTCATTTTGCAATATCTTAACAATTGTGCATTTTACAATAATACACTTTTGTGTCTTTTCAAATGTAAATTGTTTCATCTGAATGAAAATTAAGATCATTGAGATTTGAATTCAAAAACCCTAAAACATAAAAGGTCACGAAATTGTATTTAGCAAATGTGTTTCTTTTTATCTGATAAAAATGTAAATGTGTATGCATATTTACAAAAAAATTAAACGTGGATGGGGAGATAAGAAGCGTTAAGTATTATGAAAAATTATGTTATATGATCCTGTCTGAAAATTCTCTTTTTTTTCTAGGTGAGACACTTTTTAGCACCGATACCATGTTTTGGCCGCATATATACGTTTATGGTCTTATTAACGTGCAGAGAGAGAATACAGAGAGACAGTTGATTATACAAGCGTACAGGAACCGATTTTCCATAAAGTTAAATTTAACTATAAAAGAATGATAAATTTGACATTTCACTGTGAATCACTGTGATGTATGAGGAGTAAAAGACTTGGGGATGTGCTGTTAGAGGAAAATAATCACCCCCGGGTCTGTAACAGTAGCTCAGCTTCAGTACACCCCCCTGTCGATGATGTTTTCCCCCTAACCGCGTGCCCTGCTGTGTTTTATTCCTTACAGTGGTGTTAATAGCTGCAGTGTTCCGCTTCACTCTCAGACCTTCATCAGGTGGAGCTGAAATATACTGAATAAATAAAAACACAAACACTAACTGATAGCTCGAGGTGTTATGAGGGGGAGAAGCGCTGTCGTCATTGTCTTGATGAAAATCTCATATTTCTATTCTGATTTTCTTCCTTTATTGCTTGGTTACTTCACCCAGGCAGGTTTGTGTTTATCGTCATCATTACTGTTGTCTACTAGAATTACAGAACTCTAATAAAAACTGCACTGAACCTAATGTTTATTATTACAGTTAAATGATCAAACCCTTGACCTCCATACTGATAGTCTGTTTTTCATAGAGGTGTGTGTTTCGGGCGGTAAAACCCCCCCAGGTGGGATGTGAAGTATTCAAACCATTAAAATAAAAGTCTCTTGATATTTTTCAGCCTCTCTGAACATTTGCTCCTGGAGTCGGAGCTCTGGGCCTAATCATGCAGCAATTACACTCCAACGACGGCTCCATCATTTCACGCCCGCTAATGCTTGCGGGCTCGGCTCGAAACCTTTAATGCGTCTCTCCAGCCAAGAGCCGTTTGTCTGCTGCTTAAGGCGTAGCTGTGGAAAATAGTGAAAAGAGACCTTTTTTCTTTTAAGGGCTAGGCCTCTTGAACATCGCCTGGCTCTGTGATCAGCAGAAATGGCTGAGATTTAATCTTAATCTCAGACATCAGAGGGAGAGGCTCAGAGGAGGACGAGGAGGGAGGCGGAGGAGGAAGAGGCGGCGGCGGGGGAGGACG
>JAQMYL010000039.1:1063178-1076032 GCA_030014365.1 Clarias pachynema
AGTTTGATCAGGTTTTAGGGATCAGGGTTTGGGGATCAAGGTTTAGGGATAAGGGTTTAGGATTCAGGTTTAGGGATTAAGGTTTCGGGATTACAGTTTGATCAGGTTTTAGGGATCAGGGTTTGGGGATCAAGGTTTAGGGATAAGGGTTTAGGATTCAGGTTTAGGGATCTAGGTTTAGGGAATAAGGTTTAGGGTTCAGGATTTAGGGACTAAGGTTTTAGAGATTAGGGTTTAGGGATCAGGGTTTAGAGAGATGTGTTTAGATATTTGGGTTTAGGGGTTAAGGTTTAGGAATTAAGATTTATAGATTACGATTTACAAATCAGGTTTTGGGGATAAAGGTTTAGGAATCAGTGTTTAGGGATCAAGGTTTAGGGATCAGGGTTTAGGGATCAGGGATGGAGATTATTGATTAAAATTAGGCTTTAGGATTAAGATTCTAACTTAAAAGTCCTAACTCCTACACCTTAACCCCTAATCTTTAAAAGTTCTTGTCCATAACCACTGAACTCACAGGGGAATATTTGGAGCATACAGTACACCAAACTCACTCCCTAACCCCTAACCCCACGTAAAGTCACCAGAAAGAGACAGTGGGTTCGGCTGTGTCCTAATAATAGCTCAGAGAGAGAGAGACACTCGGAATGGCTGTGGGGTGGTACAGGGGTGTGTGTGTGTGTGTGTTTATCCTTTTGGAGCGCTGTACTGCCGGAGGAGAGAAGAGATGGTAGTGGACTCTGTGACTTCCTCAGGAAGTGAACCTTCTCCGTCTTTGATGGAGGGATCGGCACCGCTCTGCAGGAGGAGTTCAACGATCTCCCCAAACTCACACGCAGACGCTGAGAGGGACAGAGAGAGAGAGACAGGGAGTAAGAGGGAGAGACAGAGTAACCGAGTCAGAGTAAGAGAGTGTGTGTATGTGTGTTTCTCCCTGACATCCAATCAGAACACAGATTTCAGAGTGACTCAATCAGTGACCTTTAACTGGAATAAAACAGCCGCCTTCTTTAATTCACCACAAACATGGACAGGTGAATTCACACTAATCTCTGCCCTCTCTTGGTTAGTGTGTGTGTGTGTGTGTGTGTGTGTGAGAGTGAAAGAGAGAGAGTCCTTAACTGGGTTAGTAAAGCTCCTGAGCTGATGCTGAAAAATCTGGAGAGCTTTTACACGCCAGAGTCAATCACTCACCTACACACACACACACACATATATATATATACACACACACACACACACACACACACACACACTACTTTGCTCAAGAGAAAAATGCTGACTGACAAAGTGCTTTTAACCTCAGACCCAGAGAGACAGACAGAGAGAGAGAGAGAGACAGACAGACAGAGAGAGACAGAAAGAGAGATAGAGAGACAGAAACGGATGGACAGAAAAAAGAGAGGGAGAGAGTGACAGACAGAAAGAATGAGACAGACAAAAAGAGGGAGAAATACAGACAGAATAAGAAACAGTGTGAATGTGTGTGTGTGTGTTTTTCTGTGAGTGCGCTAGAGTTTTTCTGATGGAGTTCCTGGTCTGTGTTTCCACTGTCAAAGCCCCGACAGGTCGTTTTCATGGTGACACGTGTTAGATGTTAGTTTACAGGACACTGATGGTTCCCGTAGTGGTGTGGGAACATAGAACCAGGAACTATCTTCATATAGAAACGCAGAAGCCTTGAGTTCCCTCAAAAGTTCAGGAACTCTGGAGGAGTCCAGCAGACTGGGCCGGAGTGTAACTGAAGAGGAACCGTGTGTGAGGAGACGTCACATCCATGACCCTTCTCTGTGTGTGTGATTTATTATGTGCATTAAAAGTCATCACGAATATCACGGCCATGCAGCTCTCTCTCACACACACACCCACACACACACACACTTACTTCATCTCTTACGTTTATTATTTGTTCATCCTGCCAAGCGTCCATTTTAAGGACAGATGGCGCGCACAAACACACACACACACACACACACACAGGTATTGTTATGTGACATGGAAAGAGGGCTGATTTCCTCTGGGACAACTGGTGATTATTACAGACTCCACACACACACACGCACACGCACACACACACACACACACACACACACACACACACATACACGGAAAAGAGACAGTGATGGATGAAATTCTCTTGATGGAACAATGAGAGAAAACGCAGCAGGAGTCACTAATGTGTGTGTTCCAATGCCTGTCGTCTCCCTCCACACGCAGGCCTCTGTCCCTCACTCTGTCCCTCACTCTGTCCCTCAGCCTGTCCTGACTCTTCACTCCTCTAACCTTAACTTCGTTGTTTCATTTTTCCTTTCTCCCTTTCGAATGTCATCATTTCTTTCCAATTCCTCGTCCTCTGGTGTCTTTGTGTCGAGACGAGACAGTCTCTGGTTCCAACGCCACTCTGACAAGGATTCAATTTCCAGTTTCATGATTTTCGCTACGAATCTACTCGGCAGTGATGAGTGGTGTGTAGTCATGCAGCGAGATCGTGGCTCATCGGGTGTCTCGAGGTGACCTCTCGTGATCCACGCGTCCATAGGCGTGTTCATTCATTACTCACGCAGTCAGTCATAGGCACTGTAGTGGTTTTAAACGTCAGGATGGTCTCACTGTTAGGCCAACTTAAATATTTTTTTGTTGTTGATGTTGTGCATGTTTATTTTTTTACCCAAATAAAATGTTAAAATTATGTTAAAATGTGTCTCCCATCACTCCAGATTGATTTAGGTTGCAGGAAATGTGAGGTTCTTACCGTAATGCAGAGGCGTCTGACCTTCATTATCCTGGATAGAGAAAGAGAAAAAAGAAAAAGAGAGAAAGTATACATTTTATTCTGAGTGAGCGATAATTATACAGCTATAACATCGTTGTGTTTTACACCACAGCACCACTGGATTCTGGGCTCTGACGAACCAGAAGCTACTGTAGATTCCTCAACCAACCAAAGGATCCATGACCAATCTCATTTATTGGAAAAAACAACAACAACAACATATAATAATAGGACATCACACATTAGGACTAACCATAATAAATCTCAAACTAAGCAATAGAGGAAATCAATAAGGAAGGATGACAAGAACCGGTAGAAAAGTGACTAGGAAACTCAGGAACAAGGAACTACAGGACTAACTTAAAAGTGAAAACACACATGCTAGATTTAACAGAGCCGTGCCACTGGGACAGAGCCGTGCCACTGGGACAGCGTCGTACACTACGGGCAGAGTCGTACAGTCTTGCACCACAGACAGGGTTTTAGATGAAGGACAGGTTGATAGACTGCAGGCAGAGTCAAAGACCAGGAACAGGGTAGTGCAGCAGGGACAAAGTGATAGACTGAGGAGAGATTTGTAGCCCGGGAACAGAGACGTAGATAGAGGAGCGCGATGACCATGGACAGAGGCCTAACCCAGGGACAGGGTCGTAGCCTGAGGACAGTGTCGTAGACCGGAGGAACAGTGTTTTAGAGACCAGGTGACAGAGATGGAGACCGGGGACAGTGCCAGAAACAAGAGACAGAGTTGTAGACTGAAAACAGAGCTGCAGGACTGAGGATGAGTCACAGACAGAGGATGGAGTCTCAGGACCGAGACAGATTCTTGGGTCAGGGATGAAATCATCAACCTGGGACGGAGTCATTGACCAGGGACAGTGTGATAGACCAAGGACAAAGCTGTAATCAGTAAAAGAGTGAAAACTGAACATGAATCTAATATTTTGGTGTGTGTGTGTGTGAGAGAGAGAGAGAGAGAGAGAGAGAGAGAGAAAATATTAGGACATGGGTTAATATTTAGGATGAAGGTCATGGCCGTGTGTGTGTGTGTGTGTGTGTGTGTGTGTGTGTGTCTGTATGTGAGCTGAAAATCAAGATGTTTAGCAGGTGACACACACATCATGCGGGTTAAACGATGCTTTAATTGCCCGCTGGTTGTGACTGTCGCACAAATGATGAGCTTTTAATTGCCCCTTCATCATTTGTTGCCCCTTCATCATTTGGAGAAACACACACACACACCTCTGTGGATCATGAGAGATGTTCCACAGATTATCTGTGCTTGTGTGTGTGTGTGTGTGAGAGAAAGAGTGAGATATAACATAGGCATAATTAAACATGCACAGCTTTAGCAACAATAATCTGCTTTCAGTAATCTGAAACTGGAACACAGACACACACACACGAGCATGGGTACAGGAACACACTTCTCATGTTGTAGTGTGTGTGTGTGTGTGCAGGCTCAGACTAATGAATCAGGAACAGTCTGATGGAATCAGGCAGAAATTGGATTGTCTGCCATTTTGTTGGGGGAGGGGCTGAGGTGTGACCTGTACATCATCTATCCATTAAGACGCACACACACGAACACACACACACACACACTTTACTATTGTTCACGTTTTCCTTATTCTGCAGAAAACTTGCATACTGCTGATTCTCTTTTTCACTTCACTCTTCTTCCTTCAGCTTTCTTTTTCACCAGCACTTCTTCCTTCTTTACTTCCCTCTTCTTCCTTCATTAATTCCTTTCTTTTTTTGCATTTCTTATCCACTCTTATATTTCAAGTATTTTTTAACCTATTACTTAGTCATTCATCTTTTCCACCCTTATTCCCCTCCTTTTTCATCATCACATTCTTGTTCCTTCCTTTTACTCTCTTTTCATTTCTTTCTTTCTTTCTTTCTTTCTTCCTTATTTACTCTTTACTTGTTCATTACTTCCTCTTCCTGTTTTATTTTTGCTCCTTCCTCCCAGTAGGAGTGATGACAGGTGATGAGGTGTATGATGAATTCTGAATGAGACACAGCCGAGGGTGGTTTAGGCGCTGACCGATCAGAGCAGAGACGCAGCAATCACACTCCACTCTTTATTTACTCACAGTAATAATCAGCTTAATAATAACAATAAAAAAATAATATAAAAGACTAAGCAAATATATCAAGACACGAAAGCATGTTATTATGTGTGTGTATGTGTGTGTGTGTGTGTGTGTGTGTGTGTGTACATGTATCTGTGGGTGTACTCTAGAGTCTATCAATATTCCACTCTCGCTCTATCGCTCTACGTCTTGAGCCAAAAACCCCCGAGTATTCACCAATTGGATTATAGGAGTGATGCGTGCACACACACACACACATACACACACGAGGGTGGAGAGAAACAATAGGGAAAAAAAGACATGGAAAAAAACAAAAAAGAAAAGAATAGAGTTTAGAGAGAAAATAGGTACTGTGTAATGGTCTCTGTAACTCTCTCTCTCACTTCATCTCGGTCTTTCTCTTTATTCCCTTTCTTTTATTCTTCTCTCTCTCAATATGTTTCTTCTTTTATTTTTCAGTCTCATAATCTGTCTCCCCCCACCCCCCGCCCCCGACAGTACAGTTGGAGAAGTGAGGGAAATGGGTAAGTAATGATGATTTATGATGAACGAGTGCAGCGGATAGAGGGATCGATAGAGCTTTGGTCTGTTCTTATGCAGATCCACACTAATCAGCAAGTGCCATTCATCAGAACACACACAAGAGTGTGTGCGTGTGTGTGTGTGTGTGTGTGTGTGTGTGTTAAAAGGATAAAGAGACCCATTGAGGCCTAATTACATCTGCTTCACCTGTAGGCGAGTGTGTTCACCTTGTCAGTTAGATGCTGTGTTGCAGAAGTCAATGTGTTTGTGTGTCTGTGTGCGCTCACTGTACCCTTCAAACGGTCCTTGAGATGACTGGACACCATCACTGTACAATACAAAACCTAGTTAGAGTGCCTATATATATATATATATATATATATATATATATATATATATATGTATATATCATCTGTCTCATCATCATATTCTCATCTGTCATGCAGAAGGCCCGGGCTCGATTCCCACCCAAGGCCCAAACCCCAGACACTGAATGCAGTGCTGGTCCCAAGTCCGGATAAAATGGGGGTGTTGCATCATGAAGGACATCCAGCATAAAAAAAAACCTGTGCCAAGCTTGGACCCCCTGCCGGGAGCAGTCGAAAGACTAACAACAACATTTGGGGAATTTGGTTCCCCTTCTTTCCCAGGTATGACATGACCTGAGTGGGTGGAGCTAACAATGAAATATCCACTTAGGGAAGTTGGGTTTAGCTAATTTTTCTTGAGGTGTAGATTGGGGTTGCGGTTGGGGCCGTTTTTAGCAAGTCCGGCTATTATGTGGTTGAGGTTGAGGTTGGATGTTAGGCATCAGGTTAAAGTATCTCCTCAGATCGGAAGGTTCAGATTAAACTGTCGGACTCGCCCTTTAACAAAAAACAAAGGAAATGGCTCTCTCAGCATAATGTATTCCCTTAATAAAATGCAATTTTCATTTTCAAACATTTTCCAAGAATGTACAGACCCCAATATAGACCTGCTCCAAATGGTTGAGATGTGACTTCATTGTAAAACTATTAATATATCTAACCGATACCAAACCGAGTCAGAAAAAAAAAATTATAAATCACATAAAATACTAACTTTCTGAGTGGAATAGCGCAAGATACACTTGATTTCTCATAGTGTACTACAAAGCATTTAAAAACAGACACATTTTTTAGTATAGAACACCTCAACCAAGTGGTAGAGATGACACAATCAGGCTAAGATCAACACATTTTTCAATATGATATAACGATTAAAATGGCCATCCATCCATCTATCCATGCATCAATCCATCCATCCATCCATAACTGCTTATCTGAGGTTGGGCAGGTAGCAGTTCCAGCATGGAACCCCAAACTTTCCTTTCCCCGGCCACCTCTACCCACTACGTGGAGATATAATCTCTTCACCTAATCCTCGGTTTGCCAAATCCTCGGTTTGCCCGAATCACCTCAGCTGGCTCCTATCCATGCAAGGGAGCAGAGAATCTACTCATGGATGCCTGAGCTTCTCATCCTATCTCTAGGGGAGAAGCCAGCTATCCTCCTGAGAAAACCCATTTTGGCCACTTGTATCTGTGATCTTGTCTATTCAGTCATGACCCACTGCTCATGTCCATAGGTGAGGGTAGGAATGAAGATTGACCAGTAGTTCAAAAGCTTTGACTTTTGGATCAATTTTATATAAATTATTGATTAAAATGCTAGACCAAGAAGCTGAGCAGAAAGTTAAAGGATTAAGGAGACCACTTGGTGCAGGAAGCATTGATTATAACGGAGATCACGTTAATAAATTTAACTAAGGACCATACGTCAAGGCAAATCAGTCTATTAGACATGACAGTGCTAGGGGGCTACTACATGGAGAATGATGGTACCAAACACAGACTTTCTCAAGAAGAGTGGTATAAAACTCTGGACTTGCTGCAGATGATTACCGATTATCCAAACCCTTATTCAGCATGACAATCCTCCTGTGAAATCCACAAAGCCAGCTCTGTGAAGACATTGTGTGTTAAGACTATGTTGGAGTGGAAGAACTTTGGAATGAACTGGAGCTTCCTCAACATCCAACATCAGCACCTGAGCTCTCTAATGCTCCTGTAGCTGAATAAACATAAATCACCACAGCCACGCTCCAACATCTAGTGGAAAGCCTTCATAGAAAAGTGGAGTGCGTTATAACAGGAAACAGAGGGATAAATCAGGAATGGGACATTCAACAGGGACATATGGATGGTCGGGGTGCACGTAAGTTTGACTGTACTGTAGAATGTATCATCCCATTCAGTGAGTCTCACAAAAGTACACTGCTATCCCTAACACAGATCCAGCCCGATTCCATCCCAGAAGGCAGATGGATCAGCATTCACTCCGTAGAGTTTTTACCCGCTGATGGTTCCTCGCCATTGATTTGCCCGAGTCTTTTCTCAGTGTGCCTATTCAGCATTTAGAGAGCGTCTCTGTAAACAAAACGTTAACCATATTCAGTCCTCCCTCCCTCCCTCACTCACTCCCTCGCTTACTCCTTCCCTCCATCCCCAGGGACATCTTTGGCTCCATTAAGTGATTCCATTTTAGGCCAGGAGTGGCAGGGAATTAACATGGGCAAGCGCAGGATCATATGCACAGTTTAAAAACAACTACAAAAAATAAATAAATGCATAAACCACACTAATATGAAAATCAATGCTGCAGGCAAAGCTAAAGAGCTCATGAGGGGAAAGACCAATAAAGCAGCAGCAGGGCAATTCCAGCCTCTGCTGGGAAATACTTTAATTCATTCTCTCTCTCTCTCTCGCTCTGTGGACAGCTTTAATGTTCTGCAGTATTTATGTGAACGCTTCGAGCAGCAGGAATAAAGCTGTTGAGTGTCCATATTGTGGCTGGCAGGGACGAATGAGAGACGCAGCAAGAAAATATTTAACAGCCAATGATGCTTGCTAAAGAGCTCTTGTCACATGTTTTGCATGTTTTTTATTTTTAACCTTTTAGATCCTGTTTCGGGTCAAAACAGTACAGATGAAGAAAAAAAATTGGTGACTTTAGTGTCAGTTAATGGATTGCTGTTCACGATTCGATAAACATTAGCGTTCTAGCAATCTGACAAACATTAGCCTCCTAACAACTGGATAAACGTTAGCCTACTACCTGATAAATCAGCATTAGCCTACTAGCAGTGAGATCGACATGTAATTATTTATCTATAAAATCTAAGTAAGAAGTAAGTCTTAATCGTAAGTCAAGATGTAAAGTCATAAGTCAGGGTATGAAGTCATACTGTACATCTGGATGTAAAGTACTGTAGTTAGCAAGGGTGTAAAGTCAGGGCACAAGGGCATAAATCTCCTGGTGCAAGTCAGGGTAGAAAGTCACACTTCTGGGTGTAAAGTCGCACGTCAGGCTAGAAAGTCAGTATCATAGGTCAGAGTGTAAAATTGTAAGTCTGGCCGTAAAAAAATCGTAAACCTGTGTGAGGAGGGAACACTGGGTTTAAATTAACGTCAGAGTGCAAGTCAAGTCCTAACTATGAGTGAAAGTCCTAAGTTTGGTCGCAATGTTGTAATTTTGGTGTAAAACCGTAACTCTGGGTGTCAAGCAGAAAGTCAGAGTAACAAGTATAATAATTCTGGGTGCAAAGTCATAAGTTAGAACATGATGGGGCTAGTAAAAGTAGAACATCACAACTTTGAGTGTAAAGTTGTAACTCTGGGTGTAAACTCGTAACTCTATGATGTTCGTCTTTCAAACTGCTGTTCTGTATGAATTCTACTGTAATTCGAAACTTTTTTTGTTGCTACTTTACGTCTGTTTTTTGGTTTGTGTTTTTTAAAAAATTTTTCAAACTCTGCATCAGCCTTGTTTCTTCCTCAAGTATTACAGTCAGCCATTTGCTACAGTACAACTTGACAAATGAAACAATATGACATTGCATGTTTAAAAAGAAATTTAAACATATTTTTGAACAAATAAATTTATGAGTAATTTACGCTATACAAATTATTTTAGCTAAATGAATCAAATGAAGTAATAAGCAAGTCATAAGTACAGGTGTAAAGTGGTAGGTCAGGGTACAAAGTCATAATTCTGATTGTGAGGTCATAACTTACACATAAGGGTGTAAAGTTTCAGGTCTGTGTGTAAAGTCATATGTATGGATGCAACGTTTTATGGATGTCATGTGTGTGGATGTAACGTTTTATTTGTATTGTTGTAACTCTGACTGTAAAGTTGTAAATTTTACAGTAAAATCATAACCATTAGTGAAACGTTACTGTGGACTGACTGTAGGATTGAAAGAAGTCATGAGAAAAGAGTGTGCACTTTCATCCGCATAAATACACTAGAATCCTGACACAGCCACAGTCACCATAGCCTGGAGCTCGAGAGAGCAAACATGAGCCGCTAAATGCTAACACCAATGTGATGAGGAGAGGCGCACTGGCCATTAAGAAATTCCCCAAAAATCGAGAGATAAAATAACGTTGATAGATGATACAAAGCTTATATGAAAGTAATGATAGGGAAGTGTGTAGTGCAAATGTGTGTTGTCATGTAAAGGGCATGCTATACTCATGTATATGTATATAATATATATTTATTTGTCTTTCTTTCTAGTTATGGTTTACATTCTCCTTAATAAAAATGTATTACGTATTATTTATTACTACACGGTATTGAGCAAACTCTTATATGACAAACAGCACACAATACTTCATTCTTTTCATCTCTCCCCAAAAAGCAACTGTTTTTCGTACAATCCAAAATATATTAATCAAAACTATTGGCGCCCCAAAGCAATACTTTAAATAAACGCACACAAACATCATTCTTACAAAATGTGTTTGGTAGAAAAAAGAAATACTGCAGAATGGTGTGTTTCTGTGAGAAGTTGGCGTGGTCCTGACGGATTGAGCGCGAGATTCGTTATGATGCAGAAAATCAGGGTGATTTGTTGCACAGCGGGAATACGAGGGGCCTGAAAGTACTGCCGCTCTCAGCACTGAATCTCAAACAGCTGCTCTAAGTCTGTGTGTGTGTGTGTGTGTGTGTGTGTGTGTGTGTGTGTGTGTGTGTGTGTGATATTGCGTCTGTATGCTGTGTGTAACATGGTGTCATCCATCATGTGCTTAAACAGTGTGTAGCTTCACTCACAATCGAACCCGTGAGTGGCTTTAGAATTCCTAGTTTTGGTACCACACACACACACACTTGTGAAATACTGCAATACATACTGTATGTGAATAAGCACAAATATAATATTAAACATAAGTTATATTATTAGTAAGAAAGGGGGTGTTTTATTCCACTTACCACAATGTTACACTTTGCAACTGTTATTGTTATTTAGGTGTTAAACAACACCACGTCATACTTTATATCCGTTTATCATAAAATATATCATCACGAAACCTTTAGAACACAATTTAGTTTTTATGTTCCCGCTCATGTAGCAGCTATAAACATTCGTTCCCTCAACTCTCTCTCAATAACAGTGCTTCTATTGAAATAATAAGTAAGAACAAGCGCATTCATATAAACATGAAATTTGCAGCGGTGCTACTGTCAGAGCTGCTGTTAAACAAATATTTTGCGTCACTGATAAATCTCGGCCAGGTGGCGGGAAAAAAAGAAAGAAAGAAGCTAAACCGATTCGGGATGGAGCTGCTACCTGTCGCCGTCCTCTTGATCCAGGATTACTGATTAATACTTTGCAATATCCGCTACCATCTACTGATTAATTCAAAATTATTGAAATCATAATGGAACCCCTCACAACACACACACACAATTCCAATCATGAAATGAAAATAATCGCTTTTATTTAATGGTGATAAAAAAAAGAAATCGGATAAGCAGCGGAGAGCCTGCTTCACAAAGTTACTGTGAAAATATCAGTGTCAAAAATGTGGAAGGAAACAGTGACCTGGAAAAGTCCTGTCTAAATATTAGACACAACATTAGACTAGTATTTTGGAGCTAGTGTGAGGTTTGTCGAGAGATCACGCAGCAAAAAGTAAGGCCATGTCGACACGTAGCTGGGGTATTTTTAAAAACTGAGATTTCTCTTTCCTTTCGTCCACACGCAAACACAGTTTTGGTCGTTGAAAACTGAGATTTTGGAAAACTCCTTTCAAGTGAAGATTTTCCAAAACTCTGTTTTCAGTGGTGTTGTGTGGACAAACAGAGATTTCGGCTTGTTGTAACGTCACCTGTGCTAACGATGTCATTGTGTGCTAGTCTCCCTGATTTAACAGCAGCTTTGTTTATGAGGATATTTTGTACAATAGTGGACGTACATACAGTAAACTAGTAACTGTGTTAATGTTGCTTACCGGACTTTAAGATGCGTCTACATACACGCGCAGTTACTCACACATTACATTAACGAACAGAGGTGCCTGAATGTACTATGAAGCTCACTGCTGCTGCATACAAACTCAGATGATACAGACCCCGCAGACAGCGGCGGTGGTTTTGGATGAGGCCGGTCGAAGACTTACAAAGCACAACATGTAATGAACGTTTTGTCTAGGCTTTTGTCTAGGCTCCCTGTTAATTAGGGACGCTCCTAACAGCACTTAAAAGGCCGTTTTGCGTTTTCATGTGGACAAATATTTTTAAACCTTAGGTCGTGTGGACAGAATTATTTTTTAAAAACGAAGTAGAAAAATCTCAGTTTAAAAATACCTGGCTACGTGTGGACATATATCACGTGTGGCTACGTGTGGACATGGCCTAATATCTTAGCAAAATTCGAATATGTTGGAACTAATGAATCTGAAGCATCTTAATATATGTTTACAGCAAACCAAATATAAGAATAAGTCTATTACAGAAGTTACACAAGTTGATAGTTTCACATTTTACATTTATATTTGTTTAGCATAAATTTCTTGTTCTATTGGCAGATAACATTTACACCATGAAAGAAATTTTTTTTCATGAAATTTACGCTTAAAAATGAGTAAAATGTGTCTAGTCTTATATGTGTTTTGTTGTAAGCATATATTAAGAAGCTTCAGATAAATTTGACTAGATTCAAGATATTTTCATTTGCCAAGGCTTTTTGCACTGATATCAATTATTGTATTTCATTGTATTTTATTTAATGATCTTGGTTAATTTTATGGTTTTGTTAGAATGAATATTACTGTATGTAGATAATATTATTACAAATCTCTGCGATGGACTGGCACCCCATCCAGGGTGTACCGCGCCTCATGTCTCGGGTTAGATTCCAGCTCTGTACAGGAGAAGCGCATGAGTAAGAGATTATTACAAATCATGTTGTTCTATACAGTACCTACATAATATCTGTATTAGGTTTTGGGAGAAACTATACTGGCCGGGAAAGATCGGAAGAGGGGCGCAAATTGTTTTCAAGAAAAACAGACAATGCATTATTTGGGCACTGGGTGTATTTTATTGCATTTCACCTTTCAGGTAGAATACACATGGAAAAATGGA
>JAQMYL010000039.1:1117371-1132623 GCA_030014365.1 Clarias pachynema
ACCCAGGCGGTGTGCTCTGTGTGTGTGTGTGTGTGTGTGTGTGTGTGTGTGTGTGTGTGTGTGTAGAGAAAAGGCCAACTGGAGGGCAGAACTGGTTTTGTGAGCAGGAGTGAAGGTGATATATATGAAATATCCCTTAATTCCCTTAATCTGATTTCTCTCTACACAAACAGAAAGTCCTGATCCGTACAAAACCCACAAGCTTTATTTATAAACTGCTTCAGAACCGACAGCGCCGCCGCTGCGCAGTACACACGTGAGGGGGTTGATGACATCATTTAAGATCAAACAGGAGGAATTTACAAAGCGTCAGATCTCCTGCCTTTGAGTCGCCATGTTTATCCTGGTCACGTGATTATCCTAGCTCCTCCCACTTACTTTTGAACTTTAAATAGTTCAAACACATTTCGTATTAACAGTAATATTATAAATATTCATAAAACAGTATTTATGGTTTAAAGTAAAAACTAACCTACCCAGTGCTCTTTTTCTCTCTCTCTCACACACACACACACACACACACACACAGACACACACACACTATAAATGAGTTATTTTTTAGGATTTATGACCTGTAAGTACTGACACTGTCAGTTAATTAAGCTAAGTGGATGGATAGATAAAAGGATGGTCAGAGAGGTGTGGGGGGGGGTGAAGGGATAGACAGTCAGCTGAACCGTCAAACAGACGAATAGAACAGAAAATTCACGTGGATGGATGAATAGTCAGAAGGAGGGATGAATGGATAAATGGACAATAGTTGGTCAGATCGTTAGAAAGCGGGATGGATGGATGGTTAGAGAAGGATGGATGGATGAATGAATGAATAGTCACAAGGAGTGATGGATGGATGGTTAGATGGTTAGAAGGCAGGATGGAGGGATGGATGGATGGTTAGATGGTTAAAAGCAAGAATGGATGGTGAGATGAAAAGGGATGGATGAATGGATGAAAGGATGGTCATAAAGAAGGAGAGATTGATGTTTGGAAAGCGGGATGGGTGGATGATTAGAAGGAAGGATGGGTCCATGGATGGATGTAAGAACGGATGGTCAGAAGGAGGTATACAGTATAAATATAAATGCAGTGTTGTGGCGCGTCCGCTGTAACACGTCGTGTGGAAATCTTTAAATGTAGTTAATTTTGAAACTGATCCTGACCCCTTCACTCCTCCTTTTTACTCTTCCCGATGGTTTGTAGTTCATTTTCATTTTTACTCGGATGATGAAAGACAGAGGGCCGAGTTTCCTTTTCCTGTCATCTTCCGCTCTCGTCCTTAATAATTCATCACATAATAAAACGGAAGCTGCCGTGAGGAGAGATCATAAATAAATCACAGACTCTTGCCCTCACGCCGTCTGGACTGGGAATGAGATTTGTTTAATTTTATTTTAGTGTTTTATTTCATTTTTGTTTTGTGTGTGAGTGTGTGTGTGAGTGTGTGTGTGAGTGTGTAGGTTGGTGAGATAGAGATGTTTATTATTGCAGGGCAGTGAGAGCTTTGCAGGTATTGATTAGAAGGTCTGGAGATCAAATCCCTGAATTTGGTTCCTCTCCTCGGTGGGGGAGAGGGGGGCGGGGCGTGAGGATGGGGGTGCGGGTGACCCTGCACTCTCATCGTAAATTCTTTATATACTGGAATATATATAAAAATATATATATTAAAAAAAGTAATGTACACGTGTGCAGATAAAACCACTGAGGGGTGAAGAGAGTCGACGCGTTACCATCGTGTACCATCATACTTCCTAACACAGACAGACATGTCCATGAAGTCTATTATTACTATTGTTATTATTATTATTTTTGTTATTATTGTTATTATTAAATCCTGATGAATATTTTAAGATAACATGTCTCTGTACCCTTCCTCAACTCTCTCACACCTCAGATTTTAGTTTTCAGCCAATTACTTCCTGGGCTTCCTTTTAACCACTTTTGACTCCGCCCTCTTTGTGTAGCGCTGACCAATCACTGTCAATGTCAGCATGGTGTGTTCTTTTACAGCATAGCCTGAGGCTACGGTAAAGCTCCTGAGACCCAACACACACACACACACACACACACACACACACACACAGCCATACACACATACACACTCACACACACACACCCCAGGAGGTTAAACTCAATTTCATGCCCACCTGCTACAGCTCACACAGGCACCGGAATTATTTTAACCCCTACAGCAAAAAAAAAGAAAAAAAAAAAAAAGAAATATATTAATAAGTCTGATGATTATTATCGTTACCGGTCTAATCGAGGACGCGTCGTTAGGATAAAGGAAGCGGGTCAAGGTGATTTTAACAAGGATTCTGTGAATATTTAGGCCGAAAGAAAAGGATGAGAAAAAAAAAAAAAAACAGTTCTACTTTTGTCTCTCTCTCGTTTCGTTTGATGTTACAGGATGAAACAGATTTTGTGCAGAGTTGCCAGATCCTCATTTCTTAAGTCCAAGATTTTAGCTATGACTGAGAAATCTACTGCAGTTCTTCATTTTTTTTATATTACACAAAACATGATACACAGTAACACACAGCAGACTTGGCAGCACTCTGTGTGTGTGTGTGTGTGTGTGTGCGTGTGTGTGTGTGTGTGTGTGTTAGTAACAAGCAGCACATGAAATAACTGAGCATATGTTAGCGCTGCCACCTCCTATAGACCAGCACGGACAGTGTTCTCTCCTTCTCTCTCTCTCACACACACACACACGCACGCACACACACACACACACACACACACACACACACACACACATGAGTCCTTGCCATATATATTATTTATTTATTAATTTCTGTACAGTGTAATTCTGTAATTTTATTGCATCTGAATTCCTTGTTGTTTAATAGTGTGCGTGATTTTATCACAAGAGTCGTTAATCTCACTCTCCTGGTAAAAATGGGAAAAAAGTATAAAAATCCTAAATATCGAGATACAAACCCTGATGATATTTCTCGCGTGGTCTCACGCTATGTATCATATTCTCACAATTAAGATAACAGGACTTCTTTGCACGTCCTCGCTCTGATTGGTGCAGGAGGTTAAAGAAGGCTGTAGGAGGTTAAATCTGATTGGCTGATTCAGATCAAATGTTGTTCAACCACACGGAGCCGGAATTAGGGTGTTAGTGGAGAATCCAGGATTTAAAAACACGTCTAAAGCTACAGAGAGATCCACCGACCAGACATAGCATATGGTTTATGATACGGTGCAATTTCCTAATACAATTCAAACTTTGTTGTTTTTTCTTCCTTTCTGGCATGGGTTTGATGTAAATATGTAAAGAACAAACATTTCTCAAAAACCTGATTTCTACGAGCCTATATGTTACCTCAGGCTCGGCCAAATACACCTGTGAAAACCCAATTCAAATTCTTTCAGTAGTTTTTATGTGATGCATGCACAAACAGACAGACAAAAACTCCAAAAACCATCTTGATGTGTTCTATTACTCATCTTACGTCCCCACAAACAATTTTTTTCCCCAAATCTTCAATGTACTGACACGCCCACTTTACAGTTTTATTATATGTAATAGATATTTTTACTGCAAAAAATAAAATTGTGCTGCGGTAAAGCAATCGCGGCCATGATATTGTGACATTTTTATATCTCTCAATTATTTGAATTTTTATATTTGTATTTTTTTCCTGTCCATAATTAAAACAGAATTTAAAATAGACTTTTTTTCTTATTAAAACGTAAATTTATGAGGTTTATTTCGAGATTCGGGACAACTCGTCTAACCCGTGATTTAACAAGCCGCAGGTGGCGACCATCACAACACAAGACAGAGGTGCACTCTGGGAAATGAAGTCCGAAACACAATCATATCATAGTGAGAATAAACATATCGTCCCATCTCTATGGCTTAGCGTCTTGTGCTGGCGATGAATTCCTCACAAGGTTTATATTTAAGTTTATTTTGTCACTTGTTTTGTATAAAGACGCTGTAGTTCCTCTGTTGGGTTTTTCAAGGCCACAGCTTGCAGTCTGCTTGGCTTTGATCATTAATTCAGGTGAAGTACATCCAGAGCGCTCGTTAGAGTGAGAACGTCACCTCACACACCAACACCTGGAATCAGATAGTGCTATCGGAGCAGTGTTTACATCCCTTTAATGTCTTAAATACTGTACGTTACTTTTGGTCTCATGTGATCAATAATAATAATAATAATAATAATAATAATAATAAATTCCCTCTCACAGTGATTTTTACCATTCAGTGTTACTCAGAGCTAATTAGCACAGTAACATTATTCTAAATGTGAGGTAGTCAGGATAACACACACACAGATGGTACAGAATACACCCCGGAGAGGGTGAGAGGTGGGGGTGGTGATGTAAAGGATGCAAAGGCGGAAAGGAGAGATGGAGAGATGGAGAGATGTGGTAACAGTGTTGGGACTTTGTGGTTTTAATTGTCCTCCAAAAAATATTAGGTTTCTAATTTACTGTAATACAGTTGGAGGTTATAATGAACTATTTATCTGTCTGTCTCTCTGTCTCTCTATCTTTCCGTTCACGTTTTTCTTCTTGTTGTCTTGTTCGTCACGTGTTCCTCATTTGAATCCAGCTTTAAAAACTCGCACTGTAATTAATCTCAGTGTTCAAACAATTCGTCTGTGAGCTCGTTATCTTCCCAGCACGCCCGAATCTCAGGGCACAAATTAATTAGTGCCAATCAAATCATTAAAAGCTGCTGCTGCTGTTGCTGCAGTAAAACTGCCAGATTCAATAGTTTCCTGACGTTTTATAGTTATACTTGTGTTACTCTTATAGTTTCATCTCAATCCATTAAAATAAAATGACAATAACAATAACAATAAATCCATTACAGGAAATCCCCAGCAGTGTGTTCTCTATATTTAGTGCTGTGTAGAAGTATAATGATTCCCTCAGTGCCACTGAACAGGAAAAAGGGACTGGGGAATAGTGTGGTGCTGCTCTCTAATTGGCCGGTGTGTTTATGCCTCTGTTGCTGCTTTCAAAGCTATGATCTTCCACAGAACCATGATGACTTTATCACAACGGGTTGGTCTGTGTAGTGTGTGTACTAAAAACATTCAGTAGCTTTCCTTGTTTTTCAGCAATACTAAAAATAGATGTGATTTTTTTATCTTAGTTCAATATCGACTAATTTGTATCTACTAATGCCTATAATTATATATTTAGGACTGCATTTAATTAGTATTATAATTAAATTATTAATATTTGTTAAAGAAAAATCACATAATTTTGTATAAAAAACAGGAAATTGTGGTGCCTTTATAACAGTGTAAAGTCTAATGTTCTAGAACTAATTTATATTGTTGTAGTGTAAAGTCCTAACCTACATAGCTTTTATACTCATGTATTTATTATATAGCTGTTTAAAATTATATTATGTTAAATTATCTTGTAAAGTAGCAAAAGTATATGTACATTTATAACTGTAGAAATAAAATTCTAGCTAAACATATGTTATGAAGTTAGAAAGTTAAAAAAATTATTTTTTATAAAGTTACAGTGTACGTAGTTGTAAATTTCAAGTTGTATTTCTAAATGTATGTAAAAATGTTTAGTTAATGTATAGTTATAGTTATAGCACCATTTATAGGGTTCCATTGCAAATTTATCTTTACATATACTGTAAACTTTATAACTGTAACTTACGCCATAGTGCTTTAAAATGTTACAGTTGTAGGAAATTTTGATATATGTTTTTATCATAAAATTGTAAAGGTGTAGTGCAAAGTTATACAGTTATAGGTAAGTTACTAAAGATATGACTAATATCATGAATTTAATGTTGCTTGCAAGATAATTTTTTATATATCTATAAAGTGTAAAGTTGCAGTGTGATATTGCAGAGGTTATAACCTAGCTGTTTCTAAAGTTATTGTTAATTTATATATCTATAAAGTGTAAAGTTGCAGTGTGATATTGCAGAGGTTATAACCTAGCTGTTTCTACAGTTATTGTTAAAGTTATGATATTGTATATAATGTACATAATATAGTGTAAAGGTAGAAAAATTACAGAGCTAAGTATATTTATAGAGTTATATATTAAAGTAATAACAACGTTATACCTAAAGCTATAGTAAAATGTTAGGGTTTAATAGTAAAGTTATAGGGTTCTATTGTTAAATAAATTTGAATTTATAGTTGAAAGATATCAAATGTAAAAATATAAAATATATAGATGTATAATGTACAATTGTTTAATTTATAGCTAGAATTTAAGCTGTAGTGTTTAAGCTACATCTTAGGTTTTAGCTATAAAGTTTTATAATAAAATTGTAGTCTAGTAGTGTAATATTATAGTGTTATCGCTACACCACTAAAGTTATAACTAACATTAAAGCGTTAGAGAGTACAGCTAAGATACAATTCTAAATGTTTATAATAATAAGTTATAGGAAAAAGTAATGGTGAAGGTCATACTGTAAAGGTGGATTGGGATTTGTTTAAGGTCTCTCTCTGTCTCTCTCTGTCTCTCTGTCTCTCTCTCTCATTCATACATATACTATCACGCTGTGAAGTGTAATTCCCACCTGTGATGTGGGATTAGTAGCTGCTGTCTCTGGTGGAGGTTGTTTATGATCAGCCCTAATCTGTGTTCAGTGTCTGATCTCGCCGTCGAAATCGATTCACAGCCAATAAGAACGCACCGTTTTAGACCTATATTAGCGAAAAAGGATGGTTGAGCCAGAAATCATGTTTTTGGCTGTGTGTGTGTGTGTGTGTGTGTGTGTGTGTGTGTAGGATGTGTAGTTACAAAGCTCAGAGCTAAGTGCGGGAATGCAGCACTGATCAGATTATAACCCATTTCCCCGTGTGATTCAATCAGCCTGCATCCGGCCGTCCTCGTCTTCACCTGGACTTACATTACAGCGGGACGATAGCATTACAGGGAACTGGGTTGTGTGTGTGTGTGTGTGTGTGTGTGTATGTGTGTGTGTGTGTGTGTGTGTGTGTGTGTCTCCATTCATGGATTTTTACAAATGTTAAATGAACTGTATTTTTTGTATCCGTCTTCTGTATTGTTTTTTATTCGCAAATTGTATACATAACGCAGTGACGGTTAATTATGACGCTATGTTATGCATACAACTTAACGAAGCCTTAATGAAGATACAACTGACAACAAAGTCATGAAATGTTTGTGTGTGTGTCAGGTCAGGTCTAGGATTTTTGTAACACTTTCTATTCACATATGTTAAATTTCAATTCATAAAATAATGACTTTTTTTTGTTAATTTGTTGCAATGTATGGTAACGACATGCACTTTAAAGTGACGATACTACACATTAGTTAAATAACTTTATGGATTTTGATTTTCTCCTAGAATGACGCTTCGTAGTGTGTTTGTGTGTTACATCCAAAACATAAATTAGAGGTGTAATTAGAGGTGAGAATGGAGAGTAATTAAGACACGCCCCAATTCAGGTAAACTCCGCCTCCTTGTGCGTGACTTTCGTGTAACTTCTGGGCTTTAAAGGCTTAACTCTACTGTAAGGTGATCTGTGGGTTTTCAACTTTTCGTTTGTTTTTATGCGACATTTAGAAATGATTATTTGTTCTTATGTTCCATGATATCAGTTAAGTACAGTGTATGATGGTGTCAGTATTTAATCCCCAACCCAATTTGCAGTGTTTATCAGCCGGAGTCACACAGTGCGGCGATTTTCTTGCTTCAGCCTGTTTGTGTTTCACCTCCTTATTTTCCTTTTGGAGAAACTCAAGGTCGTTTAGTTTCTCCGAAATGTTCCATCCTTCCGTCTTCTTCTTCTTCTTATCGACGCCAGGCAGCCTCTCCTCTGGGATGGCTCTCACTTTCTCTCTTCCTCCCTCTCTCTCTCTTTCTCTCTCTCTCTCTCCCTCCCTGTCTCTTTCTCTCTCTCTCTCTCTCTCTCTCTCTCTCTCTCTCTCTCTCTCTGTCTCTCTTTCAGCCAGACCGCTTTATTTATTCATTCACCTTCTCAAACCCAGAGTGTGTTCACTGTCAGAGTCTTTATGTCTTTCGTGCAGAAGGGAAATTGCTTCCATTAGCGTCTCATTCTGCTTCGACTTTAAGCAGCCCTTTAGGTCGAAGTGAAACTAAAGCGAAGTGCTGATATCATGAGATCACGCTCATGATTAACTCGTAAGTTAGCAGTTTTTTTTTTTTTAAAGCTAATTAATGAAGTGAATAGGACAAAAGAGTGAAGAATAATAAACACACGCACGTCATTTACACAGATATTGTATTAAAACCTTCTAGGACCCATGCTACATTTCATTTAGCATGCTGTGTCATCATTAATTTATTTATTTAATATCGTTCGTATCTCATCCAGCCCTCCTACGCTCAGCACTCAGATTTAGATTAATGGTCCGTGTTAGCGTTATTGACGCAGCACTTAGGGTTCTTGAAGCAAGAGGCTCGTATGTCACAGCTAATGCAAGCTAACCGAGTGTCGTGTGTAAATAATCACAGTTTACACAGACGCTGGATAATTTTTGGCTGATTGTTAAAAACAGTGGCCAGGCTTAAAACTAAGCTCAGGGTTTAATTGTTTTAGTATTTGTAGCATTATAGTACAAAAGGAAGCGGGGTGAAATGGTGCTATAATCGTAATACCACTATAAAGTACAGTATGTCACCTTATGCTTTTCTGAAATATTCTAAAATTTGTGATCCTTTTTTAAAAAATTGTAACATTTGTTACAGTTTTTTTTCCTCATTGTGTCTATTATTTGCATTAATATAATATATTAATATATATGATATGTCTGTTATAGTGTGTATATCTACTGTAAAATTCTATACCATGCCATAAAATTATGAGCTAGATATTAAAAGTTATGAATCAATATTTTTTACCAAAAAAATTAAGTTGAAATCTAGAATTTTTTATTATCTTTATTACTTTAGTATAGTTTATGTAGAGCTGCTTTCTGACAAATTGTTAAAGGTGCTATACAAAAATACAACTTAGTTGACTTAAATCATAATTAAGAAATTATATTATAAATTATATAATATTATGCAAATATTATATAAGAAATAATATAATATTATACGTTTTTTTATACATTTTAAAAAATATATATAATCTTTGAAGATATATATATATATTTAAACACATCACTATTTCACTGGTAGTTCGTTAGAAAATCGTAATACGTAATACGTTTTGTTAAACTGCGTCATCTCTACTACAAAATAGTTTACATAGTGTTAACTACCTCGCTTGTAAAAATTTGCGAGGTAGATCTAGGAGGCTAACTAGCTTGAATTTTGGTTTTGTTTGGTTTTTAGAGCCGGCTACGTTAGAGAATGTTGTTAAACGTGATTATGTTGCGTAATTCTAATCAGTGTTTAGTGTTAAACAGGACATTGAGCTCAGACTGATCCGACTGGAACGCAGCCCATGAAGCGAGTACAACAGTCACGATCCCAGCAGGAAGTTTTCGGTTGTTACACCATTGTGTCATGACACACACTGGACCAGTGTTGGTATTAGCAAGCCTCTGAAAGTTAGAATACTTTAATCAAATCGAATAAACATTTATTTTATTACTTAACTAAAACATATCCTTAAAACGCTTTTAAACAGTATTATATTTTACATTTATTACACAAAAGCCGCCGCTGGTGGTCGACACAAATGGCGATTACGTGGTGTTTGCGTCATGAGAAAGTTGTTGAATCTTCAATACTAGCTTTTTTTTATTGTTTAGTTTTAAGTTAAGCTGATGCCATGACGGACGCTCAAACCTGTGTCATGATGGTCAGAGTGCTTAGCGCTAGCCACATAGCCACAGGAAAGCTGCTGCTGAGGAGCGTAAATACACATAAACTGCTTTGTCAAACAATAAGCCTCGTGACATAAGGCCTCCAGGTCAGAAAGTAATGAACGGTTGTAATTGACCAGAGCATTAAATCAGGAAGCAGCTATGAAGAATTGAGTTCTGTGAAACCACATGTAGGCGTCATATTAGTATTAATAAATGTTTATGTTGCACTTTTCATTCATTTATCGTTTCCCAGCATCATTGTAACAAAGTAATTCGAAGTTTCACAAACGTCTTAACTTTGGTCCGATGTGTTTTTTTTTTTGTGGACGACGTCTCACTGACGAGGTGCTATAACGTTAGCCTTCCTGCTTCTCTACGCGTACTGCACAGATCCAGATTAATGGTCTGCACTAGCGTTATTGACACAGCACTTAGCTTTACTGTTTATGAGACGGCAGGTTCATATGTCCTCGCTGATGCTCGCTAAGCGCTAACGACACACTGAACGCTGCACCTGTCTCGCTGCAGGTTTTCTCTGTGACAGGACTGAAGGGAGCGACGTTTCCCCCTCAGGGCTGCGATACGTTTTACCTGCACGATCAAACGGCCGCTGCAGTTAGCATCACTCGGGCTGTCAGCCAACATTAGCATAGCTGTTAGAGCTGCGTTTATGCCTGAAAGGGCTCTGTGTGTGTGTGTGTGTGTGTGTGTGTGTGTGTGTGTAATGGTTTGATGAAATGTGATAGCTGGAGTGTGTCGAGCAGCACTGCTTTTCAAACTGTGACTGTACCGATAACTGTGAGCTTCATCTCTAAATCTAGAGGAACAGATCATCAGTTTATCTTCCCTCATTAATTTAACTTTAATCTAAGGTTTAGACAGAGTGGAGTTGGTTTAGAGTTGTGCGTTGGGGTTTAGGGTTGTGTGTAGGGGTTCAGAGTTGTGTGTTTGGGTTCAGAGTTGTGTGTTTGGGGTACAGAGTTGTGTGTTTGGGTTTAGAGTTGTGTGTTTGGGTTTAGAGTTGTGTGTTTGGATTTTAGAGTTGTGTGTTGGGTTTTAGAGTTGTATGTTGGGGTTTAGAGTTGTGAGTTTGGGGTTTAGAGTCGTGTTTTTGGGGTTTAGAATTGCGTGTTTGCAGTTTAGAGTTCTGCATTCAGGGTTTAGAGTTGTGCGTTTAAGATTTAGAGTCGCGTGTTTGAGATTTAGAGTTTTGTGTTTGAGGTTTAGAGTTGTACGTTTGGGGTTTAGAGTCAAGTGTTTGAGGTTTAGAGTTTTGTGTTTGAGGTTTAGAGTCGTGTGTTTGAGGTTTAGAGTCGTGTGTTTGAGATTTAGAGTTTTGTGTTTGAGGTTTAGAGTCGTGTGTTTGAGGTTTAGAGTCGTGTGTTTGAGGTTTAGAGTTCTGTGTTTGAGGTTCAGAGTCGTGTGTTAGGGGTTTAGAGTCGTGTGTTTGAGGTTTAGAGTTGTGCGTTTGCGGGCTGCAAATCTTGTTTATGAAACTACACGGAGCAGACCTGCGCACTGGGGGTTGATGGTTCTAAAGGTTACTGGGTCCAGTGTGACTGTGCCGATCTCTGATTGGTTGATGGATTGAGGGATGCGGTTGGTATCCAGGCGATCAGTCGTGTTGCCTGGTAACAGAACAGCCATGTTATGTGAGTGGCCTTGGGAATGAGTGACATGCTAAAAGCTCCATTATACCTGAGAACCACTCAGAAGTCTCTCTCTCTCTCTTTCTCTCTCTCTCTCTCTCTCTCTCTCTCTCTCTCTCTCGCTCTGTAAGTGTCTCTCGTTCTCGTTATTAACATGTGCTAGTCATTCATGGATAATTTGCGTTTCTCCCACAGCGGAATGAAATGGCTCGTCTCGAGCGCGACTCTGAATGCTAATTCGGGGTTTATCTGCGCGGACAGCAGTAATGACAGCAGTCAGGATTGACGGCGTCGTTAGCAGGCACGTCGCGCGTCGTACAACATTTATATTATCAATCAGACAGAACGAGCCCATGCTAATCACACACTCCTCATTCACACACTCCTCCGAGGCGGTCCTCATCGCTCAGCAGCCTGTTACACTGATCCAAATCTCAATTATTACTGGAGCAATTTAGGAAGAAATTCATTATCACTGTCTGTTATTACAAATCATCGTGTAGTGTTACAGCAATAACAAATGAGCAAATAAATATAGACTGTTGCACATTGTGTGAGTTTTTTCACAAATGCAGCAGTAACAGTAAATATGTTTTTTAATGCAAAATATTTAAAATACTTATTAATAAATTTAAAAAATATTATTTAATCAACATCATTCTATCAATAAATAGAATTTAAATAAAATAATTCTTTAATATATTGTTAAGTGTTTAGAGCAGAAAAAACTCAGACTGTTTGTGATTGGTCAGATTTTTTTAAATGCAAATGATATTTAGGAATAAATAATGTGATAATAATACAATTAAAATAAAATAATAATGATATGTATATATTTATTTCTATTATATGTCGCATATAGTGTTTTTTTTATTTGTTTCCCTCATATTTACTTTTGTTAATTAACATTATTTTTTTTTGTTTCTTTCCTTTTTTAATTTTCTTCATCCTTAATTTAAAAAAAAATATTTAACCATATTTTAGTTATAAGTGTGTGTGTGTGTGTGTGTGTGCGAGAGAGTATGTAGGTATATTTTATCTTAATTCTCAGTGTGTGTGAATGACGTTTTTTTTGTTGTTTCATTTTCATTTCAAATGTTTCATTTATTTATTTTATTTAAATAATATTTTTTTAATATATTAAAACATGTTTATTAAACAGACGTCTGGACGGCTTTAAAACGTCACCACAAACCTTCACACACTCTGACTGATACAGTAATGTAATTCACATCAGTTTATTTTTCATCTAACAATTAAATCTAACAGCTGCCTGTTATCTAATCTAACAAACGTCTAACATCTGTAAATATTTTTAATATCACAGTGTTTATGATTACGATCCTGATTTGGAAATCTGCCTCGAAAGAGAGAAGCATCTGCAGTGAATCACCCGCGGCGAGTCGAATGAAACCTTGACGAGGATTCGAGTCAAAGCACTTTTTCTGTGAATCGATTTTCTGAAACATTTACATTAAACAAGATTAAAGTTTACGCAGAAATATTTTGCGCGTTTGTGAAACTTATTCACAATATATAAAAGTAAAATAAAAAAACTCACCCTCGTAACTGATCATAACATTGTTTAGATTATTTTTTTTACTATTATTATTATCATTATTATTATTATTTCTGTTATTATTTTGTGTGCCAGAGAGTTAAACTGTGTTCAGAATTTTTGTGTTTATGTGAAATTTGAGACATAACATGCTTTTTATGACTGTAAAGTTTTGAAATAAATACGATCCAGAAGTATAAAAGTGACATTTCTGTTTCAGCGTGAGAATGACCGGCAACATGAAACTGTAAGATTAATTTATGCAAATTTATGCAAAGTGAATACAAACCACATGATTTCTGTCAGCCCTCTAAGCTGCTGTTCTGCGCGAACTCGACTCTCACACGTTACAGCTCGTCTTTAATCACAGAATCTCTGTCTGTTTGTTTGCGTCTCTTTCTTTTCTCTGCATCAGACGTGTTCCTGACTCAGATATTATAATGAACCAGAGTCATGTGACTAAGTATTTAAATATTATAATGAGCTCTAGTCATAAGCCTAAGTCATGTAACTAAGTACACCTTTCAGAAAGATTTTAGAGGAGACGTCCGCGGGAAAGACGGCGCTCTCTGTGAAGCTCTTTGTGCACAAAATAAATAACAATTAATACATTCTCAGGTGCTCTGTACTAATGCAGAACTTATGATTATTATCAGAATTTATAGCAATTAATATATGATTATATTTAGTCATTTTGTAGTGCAATAAATCATCAATTAAATTTCATAATAAAGTAAATGATTTAAATTTTAAATTTAATTATAAATAAATGATTATAAATAAATATAATAAAATGCAGTCAATTATAAATAATTACTAATGATATGTACACATTAATTTAATAATGCACAAAATTTTTAAAAATATGTAATAATGTAATATAGTAAAAATCTATGCTATAATTATAAATGTTAAATTTATACATATAATTTGATATTGAACTTGTTTATTATTATTTAATAGTAATTTAGTAAAAGACGTATTATAAATTCCAATTTGAATAATAGCATAAAGTTTTGTGAATATTTTTAAATAATTAAATCTAGTACTAAATTATTTTATCATTCTAAATAATTTATCCTAATTTTATCTTTATCGAACAGGAACGCTGGTGAAGTGTACGCCCAAAGATCACTCAGACACTCTCTTTTATTAAATAATAATAAATAATACGTTTATTTTCATTTATTGTAGTCTGATTTTTTTATTTTACTTTAAAGAAAAAAAACATTTTATTTGTGAGTAAAGCACTAGTTTGTTTTCAGGAAGTGAGTGTCGAGGTGCAGGTCGTTGCTTAGCAGCTTCATGCGTTTCACTTACAGCGTCCAACAAGTCTGTAGAACAAAGACTGCATCACACACACACGCACACACACACACACACACACACACACACAAGGTCCCTCTTCCTTGCTTGTCATTCTTATAAAGACATCCGCAGTGACCCACCCACTTTGAGTTGCCATGCCGACAGTGATCGACCCTTTACCTCCGTTGCCATGACGACGGTAATTTATGTTCCATAAAAGCTATAATTATGTAGATATGGACATCACTTGATCAGCTCAAACCACACTGTGTGTGTGTGTGTGTGTGAGAGAGAGAGAGAGAGAGAGTGTAAGTAAAGATGGGCGGGGCATGGGAGGGGCGTGAGGTGTGCAGTAATGGCATGTGGAATTAAAGGAAGTGAAACAGGCACTGTGAGCTCTCCTGTCAGTCATGTGACCTGTCCATACAGAAAGCCCCGCCCAGTCTTTTGGTGTGCTTGTAGGTGTGGCTTAAAGGGAATCTGGAGAGATGGGAGGAGTTTCAAAATATACAAATATAACATTTACTAAAGTCCCGAGAGACAGAGAGCGAGAGAGAGAGAGAGATAATGTGAGGGAGAGATAAATAGAAAGACAGACAGGAGATGAGGGAGACAGACAGGCAGACAGACAGAAAGAAACAGAAAGAGTTTAAGAGAGAGAGACTGAATTTAAGTGAGTGAATGAGAGAGAGAGAGAGAGAGAGACAGACAGAGAATGAGAGAGATATAAACCGACAGATGAAGACGTTCATAGACATTTCTTTGGAACACACACACACACACACACACACACACAGTCTCTCATGGTCAAGGGTTTTCACACACATTAGCTCTGTGCTAACTTTATCCAGCGTTTATAAAGAATACTCCGACCTCCACCTCCCACGCAGCAGTCTGACACACACACACACACACACACACACACACACACACACACACACACACACACACACACACACACACACACAC
>JAQMYL010000039.1:1233363-1240684 GCA_030014365.1 Clarias pachynema
AGTATGCACAACGTACCTCAGTCCAGTGTGTGTGTGTGTGTGTGTGTGTGTGTGTGTGTACAGACAAAAAAACAAAATGCATTCTCTGATTCTTGACCTTTTTCCATGTTTGTATTGGTTTGGGTTTAGGCAAGCCGATTAGATTCCCCCCCTCGTGTGACCTCATATATGAAGAGCCTCTCCCCCATATTGTTGCTCAGATCTGCTGTTCTCTGAAGGGGCGTGGCTCAGCGGTACCTCATTTACGTAGATACTGTAACAATATATTTGGAGGAGGAGTGAAATAAAGAAAGTTTAGCAGTAATTATAGCACAGCGTGGTTGAATGCTTGGACTCTGTGCCCACATCAAGCCATGTCTTATTCATAATGTAATGCATATCGGCTTAATAGACAAGCATTTTTCAGATTTGTTTTACACTGATTTTGTGCATCAAAAGCACTCCGCATAGCCATCCATGCTGGGTGTGTATACGTGTGTATAAATATGTGTGTGTGTGTCCAAACCGAGAGGCTTTCTCACCTCAGTTTGTGCTCCCTCTAAACCACCACCTATCCACTACATCGTACACTATTTTGGTTTTGTTCTGCAATCATGTGGACATTATTTACTGCGCAGAAATCCCACAATGCAGTGCAAAACGATCGAGTCCAAATGAGATATGCAGAACATCCATAACCCACTCTAGTATTTAAAGCTTTATATACTGAATAAATGGTTTGGGACGTATCTTGGGTTTATTTCGGGAGGAATTCTCGCTCCCTTTACCCCTCCTTGGTGTGCACGGTTTAGTAACTCCGCATTCCAGGAACGATTGTAACGATGCGATGCAAGACTGGAATGTGAAATTCCATTTTCTCGAATGGTGTAGATCAGAACAAACGGAGTGGTTCATTATATTTAGTACGGTTCCACTTTAATCCGGCTTAAGTCGAGGTTTAAGGGTTAAGTAGAGACAGGCGGATCTGGATGCGGATGCGGGCCGCAGTGCAGTTTGTGATTACAGAGGGAGAGTTTCAGAGTTTTATTCTCCTCATGACAGTGCACCGCTGAGCTATTCCTGTCCTGCTCTTTAAGTGGTAATGCGCTGCCACAGCACTGACGCTTATATTATACTCTTCCCGGCAACCTCTACTCGTTCGCTTTGCCTGTCATCAAATCCCTGCCGACGGGTGGACAAATTTCTGGAGTGATGCTATAGCTGGGCTGTAAACTTTATGTGTACAACATACACATACCAGAACACACTGACTTTATTGTCACTACTTCACTGAAGTAGATGTGGGTTTGGAGTCATTGTCATCTTGGAACACCCAATTTTGTCTAAGTGTTTCCAACCATCTAACTGATGATTTGAAGTTCTGCTGAAGAATTCTGAGGTTCTCCTCCTCTTCTTCGTGATCCTATGTGTGATGTGCACCAGTTCCACCGGAAGCAAAACAACCCCAGAGCAAAATGCTACCACCACCATGCTTACCAGCTGCTACAATGTTCTTGAGGTTGCACGCCTTACCTTTATGGTTATACCTTTATGGTGGTCAAGCTAGAAGTTGTGGATTTTGGAGCAGGAGCTTCTTGGAGGGCAGACTTTAAGTCCATGGCGATGTAAAACTGTCCTGACTGTAGACAGTCAGCATGTTCACATGAAGAGTTAAGTGGAGTTACTGTATGGTTTAACTTGACTAGGGTAGCAATTGTATTACTGTCCTTGTCCTGTTATTCAAGCAAGAGAGGGAAATTGATCTATTGACTGAAGTACTGTATGTCTAACTCCAATATGATAGGTGGCGATATGACCCCTTTCAATTTGCTGGCAGCATGTCAAGTGGGGAAAACATGGACAACTTTACAGCTCTATTTTACTTTTTGTACAAAAGAGATGCACACAATCCCTCGTGGTTATGGTGTTAACCGAAGGCGGACAACACTACCATTTTCTTAGCATTCCGTTCCTTGGTGGTTCCCGGGTTGTTCCTGACCATTAGAACCAGTTTCCTGAGAACCATATACTCATATACTGTATATGAACACTTGCTTCCACCTTGTACTTGCAGTGTGTACTATAGTTTGAGCTGATCTTGGAGTCTGCAGTTGTTTAGAAATGGATTTCTCAGATCTGCAGCTTGGAGCTCCAATGAGTGCTGGCGAACACACACTTTTTATGGTGCACAGAGAAGCTACCAGCTAGAGTTCATCATCATCACTAACGGGAAGTTGTGAGACCTCAGGCCTGGCTAAATTCATAGACATTTCCGGAGTTTCAGCAGCACTGAATTAATAATCTACGTAAATGTATTTTTGGGGTTTTCGTTTATAAAGATAGATGTTGTACAGTCATTCTACCCAGAAAAATCCAGTTCAAGAAATTCATGGTATCACCCGGACACTCACGGTCATGAGTATACAGTATGCAAACCTTTCACTATAACTGTATGTGATATTTTGACACACTTTTTTTGTGCCATCCTTGAGATTATGCGAGCTGCCTTACCAACCAGTGTTCCCTCTCCAGAGCGGGATTCTGCAGGAGGAATGTGTAAGTTTTGAACTACATCCAGGAAAAGGTTCACTTATTCTCGCTTTGGAACTGAATAAAGTTTAACACGGACTGGGACACTGGCAAGAACCCATGTGCTAGGAGCTTGGCCAAAAACAACTTTTTGCAAGCCCAATAGCGAGAATACTGCATTGCTTTAATGATGCAGTACCAACCAGAACCTAGCGTGAAGACAGGAACCCTTGAAGTATAGAATGTTTATTAAAAGTCAGTGGGAAAGGAAGTGAAAAAAAAGAAGAAGCATGCATGGATTTTTCTCCAGGTTCTGAGGGATTCTTTTTGGTTTGGTCAATCTGCAAAGTGATTTTGGGCGGTTAGGCTGCAGCACAACGTCCGTCAGCAGTCCAACAGCATTGCTAGAGCCACGAGTCATGCAAAGTTTTCTTTTGAGCCTGGCATCTAATGGGAAATGTCTAGGGTGGAGATATAAATCAGCACTGCTCAGTGATTTAGAGTCATTCCTGAGCCACCAGAAGATTCATGCTGTTCCTGATGTGGTGAGAAAATGATCGTGGCCCAGAGACCGCATACACATGTGATTAATGAGTGTGGGAGTGCTATTATTTAATAATTCATCTTCAGTAAAAGCCACCTTCGAGAAGGAGTACACCTTGGATGGGATGCAATTACCAAGGTGCAATTTCAGGTTGACCAATCCACAAGCATGTTTTTGGACAACGGAAGGAAACTGTGGAACCTGCAAAAAAAACAACAACACATGGACATTAAGAGGATGAACAAAAAACCTTCAAAAAAGGAAAAAGGACACACATTTGATGCACGCCTTGAGAGAGGCATGAAAGAAGCCATTTATATAATACAGTACTGTATTGTGACAATAACTTTCATTGACACGGTTGTCCAGTCTCCCAGTGGGTGGGTGTTAAACCGAGGTGTGGAAATGCAGTGCCATGAGGTTTATCTTCATCTGCTCCAAGTCACATTCACAAGTCAAGAGCAAAGTTAGATAGATACTGTAGATGTACATTACCGCTCAAAAGTTTGGGATCACTCGCAAATGTCTTTGTTTTTGTTTAGTGATTTATTTTCTACATTCTTCAACAATACTGTGGATTTCAAAATGATGAAATAACACATATGTAATTATGTAATTATGTAACAACAACAACATCGACAGTCAGTTGTTATTTTAAGACATGAAGGTCAGATGTTCTGGAACAGTTAGTACAAGAACAGTGTTGTGTCGAGTGCGTTAGTAAAACCCATCAAGCTCCATGATGATGAAACTGTCTAAAGATCATGAAGACCTTCCCAGGAAAACAAGAGTCACCAGCCTCAGAAATCACCAATTAACAACCAGCCCCTCAGATTAGAGCCGTTATGAAGCTTTACAGAGCAGAAGTAGCAGATATACATCTCAATATCAAAGGATGTGTATTTTGGATAAACGCCTCCAGCATTGTTTTACAGAGTATAAAGAAATAAACATCAGGAACGTGCATGGAGATAGAAAGTGAGGCCAAACTTTTGAGCATGAATATGTTTCAAATCACTTTCATTTATAATTTGAATTGACTTGTTTTTAGTAATTTTATTTGTGGCTTTGTGAATGTTTTTATACTGGATTTGATCCGGTCATGAGATAAAATGATAATTGTTCCTCTACCTTTACTAATCCATTCACACTCTCTCTCTCTCTCTCTCTCTCTCTCTGTAGGGTTTACACACAGTGGGAGGGAAGTGTGTGTAAGTGGGACTGGTCCTCTTGTGCTCGGTGTAGAAATGCCCTCATCTCCTGATGTTGCTTTGCAGGGACTCAACACAATGAGGAAACACTGAAGCTCCTACACACAGAAGAAGGATCTGTCACTGCTGCACACTTCTTAAAGGTAAGAGGGCAAATAATTTACAGATAAACACATTATCATTATCCAGGTTAATTCCATCACACTGTATATTCTGCACAGCTGTTGATTAGTGTTTCATTATTTTAAGCCAAAATCTGAACGATGGATGAATCATGTGAGTTTTGTATTTTAACAGAATTCTGTTTTTTTTTCTACGTGTAAAGTTCTTAGCTCACAGGCTTGATTTCTTTCTAGACTATGTAATTATTAGTCTGAATAAAAGTCTCTAATTTGTGGTGCGTCAAAGCCAGCGTTGTGTTTCTGTCTGCGCCTGTGTTTAAAGTGTCGAGTTTATTATGGGGCGGAACACCTGAAACAGTGTCAGGGTTGGATGCAGGGTGTGTTTGGGTGCGTCTCCCTGCCCTGAATGAACCGCATGCTTTCAGCTTCGCCTTTTCCAAAACAGATTTTTATTTCAGGACTGTAATCGCGTAATCACAGAGCGGCCGATTCCGTCAGCTGCAGTGTGGAGAGAACCAGCACGCGTTACAGACCGACAAAGATAAGGTCACTTAATCATCACAGAAAGAACCGCTCTGGTCCATGAGGCGAATTTACTTAACGGGTTTTATGAGTCAGTTTTTCAAGGTAAACAGATCCTTGAAAGAAAGAGTGAGCAAGAGAGGATGAAGTAGAAAATCATGGAAAGAAACCAGGAAAAAGTAAGGACAGAATGAAAACAACTGGGGTGGAACAAAAACAAGACAAAATTAAAAAGAAAGATGGAAGAAAGGGGGATAAGTGAAAGAAAATAAAAAAACGAAGAATATGAAAAAATAATAGATTACGTCAGACTGAAGGAATGAGGGAGCATAAAAAAGAATTTACTGTAAAAAAAAGAATGTTTTTATGTAAGAATGAGGGAGAAAGAAGAAAGGGGAAAAAAGTAAAAAAGTAAAAGACAAAAAAAGAGGGAAGAAGATAGAATGAGGGAGGAAAAGCTTGAAAGAAAAAATGATGATGGAGAAAGAGGAAGAAACAATGGGAAATGAGTGTAAAAGAGAAAACAAGGAAAGATGGGAAATTGAGAGAAGGAAAATGAGAAAATGGGGGGAGTGTCTACGATTGAGGGATAACTTTAAGGAGAAAAGTGAGAAAGAGGTAAAAGTAGCACGAGGGAAAAAAAAAAAAACTGTTGAGAGTTAAATAAATGAAAGGACCAGAAACTGAGGGGATAATGGAGACTTTACATCACTGCCTTCATCAGTTCCTGCCTTTTCTTTTGCAGCCTCGTGCTCCCCATCTTCCTCCTCCGGCAGCCATGGCGACGGCCGTCGTGATGATGCTGCTGCTGTCAGCATCCCTCCTCCTGTCTTCCGCTCTTCCTTTCCAGCAGAAAGCATTCTGGGATTTTGGCGAAAACATTGACGTCAGAGATCTGATGACGACGATGATGAAGGACCAGGAGGAAGGCTCAGCGTTTGAGGAAGTCCCTCTACCGGAGACGCCAACGTGTCCATTCGGGTGCGTGTGTCACCTGAAGGTGGTGCAGTGCTCCGATCTCGGTTAGTATTCATGCACTTATTGACTTCCTTCAACAACATCCTGTCCACATTAGCTGACTTGCTTTTGATAATCAGTCCGGTAAATAAGTCCTTCTTACACTGTCAAAGTTTGTTCAAGAACAGTGTCTTCTGGGTAAGTACGTCTTCTTCTGAAGCCTAAAATGATTTCAGCAGTAATGCGTCTTGATCCTACGTACTTGAGCTTTAAAAAATGTAATCAACTTGAGGAAGGGTTCAACAGATGAGGGGACAGGGGGATCTTTACTTTCACTCAAGTACAGGACTTGTGTACTTTGCCCACCTCTTCTTGCCATGGTATTGACACAGTCTAAAAATCACCCAAAAAAGTTGACCCCAAACACCCGGGTAAGCCAAAATCTAACTGCATGACTCCCAATCAAAGGGTCATAATGATTCAGGAATTCGAAGCGATTCTTAGCAAAACATCTTGAAAGTGTGACTCAGGCTTTAGATGAGCAAAGGGATGCAGGGACTGAAGAAGGTGTGGAGTGGAGGAAGAGTTAAACCAGTCTTGAAACTTCTGGAAGTCCTGAGTTTTCAATCTGATCTGGGGCCCATGAGGCAGGAGGCCACCCCGCACCATTCACACACTCATTCACACTTACACAAGACACTGTAGACAACCATGAAGAGGTGTGGAGAACATCTAAAGGTCTGTATAGACCGTAACCCTCGTATGTGGACACGAATGAATCAGGGATCCTGGAGGTGAGGAGCGGCAACGGTACGAACTGGGAATCCAGACACACAGATTTCTCTTCCACTGTGTGAATTATTCATTGGAATTTGACTGGTTGTGGAAAATAAATGTGGAGTTAGATTTAAAATCCAGCCTGGAAGTCTGCCTCTCTCAACACCAAGTGCACTGTTTTAGAAGAAGCAACAATCCTGGTCTCTAGTCGACTAGAGCGTGAGCTGACTCAGCATTCCTGCTCAGTCATGACTGGGGAGGAAGTAGTGGGAGATGAAACACGATACACCGCCTGGCCAGGAATAAAAAAAATAAATAATAGTCACGACTTTAACCTTCAACTTTGAGAACGAAATGTGGTAATAAAAAAAAAAAAACCTGAATAGAGATCATTTAAACGCTTAGCGAATATGGATTGTAAAAAACCGACAGTAGAACTTTTAAAAAATAAGAAAATAAGAACTTTTCCATACAAACAGTGTGAGGAGAACTCAATTTGGACTAAACATCTGTGAGTCCATAAAAAAAACACTTGTTATTGAGACTCGTCAGAAAAAAGGCTTCAGTTTGTTAGGGAGCATGAAGGTTGGACTTTCGAGTGACGGAAAAAGGTCATGTGACCTGATGAGTCCAGACTGAGCCTATTCCAGAGTGATGGGCGTGTCAGGGTAAGAAGGGAA
>JAQMYL010000039.1:1248197-1263074 GCA_030014365.1 Clarias pachynema
CACACACACACACACACACACACACACACACACACACACACACACACACACACACACACACACACACACAATAAAAAGAGCACGCACAAATGCTAAAGTTAAAAACCAAAGAAACGCCTGAGACTCTTTTAGTGTTACATTATTATTACCACATGTTTTATAACATGGTTATAACGTTTTATTTCAGTCATGGTCGTGTGTTTCTGATTATCGCTTTAATTTTCATTTTAGTTCAGTCTCTTATCCCGCGTCCTGCATGTCACCTGTCCGTACTGTCCTGTCCAGAGGAGATTGTTATTGTCTGTCTGTTTCAGTGTTAGCGTGTTTTACACACTACAGCTTCACTTTTATACTTTATACATTAATTTAGATCCCAGACTGCTTTCATTTTTCTTTTTTTCAATAAATCACCCAGATTTTGTAACAGACGGTGACTGATTTGATCTGATTAATCACATCTTACAATAAAGACCACAACAAAGAATGCCGTACTGTATAACAGGAATGTTTGGCTGCTTTTAAAATGTACTTTGTCTGTCTGTAAAACATAAAACATGTACAGTACTGTCTAATAGTCCATTTCTTCATATTTTGCTCCTAAAGCTCCAGACTTTCTCTTATTTTAATTTAGTCTTGAGGAATAGTTCTCCAGGCATTTTTCTGCTCTTATTTTCAGCTCAGTCGCTGTACCTGAGCAGTTTCAGAGGAATGTTGTCTTGTTTGTTAAACCACACAGTGACCTATGAATCATTCAAGTATACAAACATCTAACTTAAGGCATGAACCAGTGAGAAGCAGGTGCAGATGATGACAGATGATCAGGCACAGACGAGAGGGGAAATGAGGTCGCTGCTGAGAAATAAACAACCAGCATTTAAAATGTCTTTTTAGGCACTTTGCAGCCTGTTACAGTAAAACATTTGCTTGTGTTCCTTTCATTTAATCTACATCATTTAAGTTAATTTAATATGAACAAATGGGGGGGGGTCAAGACTTTTGCACAGCACTGTATGTGTTACTTAATAATACTTAAAAACCAGATGAACAGATTTGCATTTGATTACTAAGAAAAAACAAATCCACATTAAAGTTTCACTACAGTGTCTTGAATTAAATTTGGTTTATCCTAAAACATTAACTTTCTATACTGTTTATCATCAGTATATCATATTTATGGGTAAACATCTCCCTGCCCCAGAGAGCTCAGGCACAGGACACCCTGGATGGGATGGCAACTCGTCACAGGGCACAAGCATGCAGACACAAACCCAATTACACGCTGTGGGCACTAACCAACCTACAGCACATGACTTTAGACTTTAGGAGGAAACCGGGGTACCTGGAGGAAACCCACCAAGCACGGGGAGAACATGCAAACCCCATAATACACAGACCGGAGAAGACATTCAAACCCTCAACCCTTGAGGTGCAAGGCCTCTGTGCTCGTTATTCATTAAGCCATTGCGTCTCCCTATAGAACTGAACTTGGGATTATGTGTAATTTAAAAAAAGTGTTTCTAATTTAGAATGTAAATATAAATTAATTGCACTGCATATTAGTAGCATATCTGCTCATTAGTAGAGTTTACATCCCTGAGTTTTTGAGCTCTTTTAATTCAGAGCACTGAGATCAGTGTCGTGTAGATAATCAAAATGTCCTTTTTTATTCAAATGTGACATTTGGGAAATAAGGAAATAAGTATGTGAAAAAATAGAGATCAGCCGATAATCATTTAAATAAATTAAAAATTCTCCTTCCCTCAAATTTGATCTGACTTTGTGTCATGCCTGTATACCAGTATGTCACGCCTCCATCACACACTCAGCTATGCAGCCGTGATGTCTCCTGTTCAACCTGCTCGTCAGGCTTGGATCAGGATTCTAGATTTCATTCTCGTGTTTGAAGAATAAGAAAAACAACATCAGCGGCAATGGAATACAAGGACCAGGTGAGTTTCTTTTTAACAGAATATGTTTATTAGATACAGGATTATGTGAGATTATAACCAAATTTTATTTTAAAAAAAAAACAATAAATACATTTACGGTTGAGATCATGCCTGTTAAACTCGTGTCCTGGAGGGTTACAGAGATCTTTGTACAGTAGCTTGTGGAAGCGATCATTAGCTGATGAGTTACATGAAGGACGGGAGTCTGAGACCTGACATCTCAGAGTCTGGGTCTCACTGTCATGCCATGCTTGATTTTTTACTTTTTTTTTTATATATAGAGGAACATCATTAACAATGATGTTTAACAATTTTTAACAATTAACAATTAATTAATTAATTAATTAATTAATTAACAGTTTTTAAAGCAAATTTGTAAAAAAAAACAAACAAACAAAAAAAAAACAGATTAAGAACTATTTCAAGATTTAAATTAAACAAACATGTCCCAAAATATATCTAATCAGGAAGAAACAGTACATGAACAGATAGACAAAATGGAAGTACAAATAAATTATTAAAATTAATTCATAATTATTAAGGTGCATAATCAGTTCTTAAGCTAATTGATGATGTTGTTCAATAAAGATTTTTTTGCATTTTATATTCAACCCTCCATTGACTAGCTCTGCAGTCTCAGGGTTTTTTAAAAAAAATCTTTTTTTAGTAGTTTTACATGTGGTCAAACCTGTTCCCAAACCTACATGTGCTGTTCAGGTTGTTGAAATGGAAGCCTCCGCTCACTTCGGAGACCTGATTGAATTCTCGTATCCGATTGGCTACTCACACTGGGGCGTGTATGATGGAGATGGACACGTCGTTCACTTTGCAGTCGCAGGTAGGAAAGAAGTGTTTCCCATGCAGGATCTGAAGCTTTCCCTTATTTAACACACCTGCCCAGGTGTTCCTGATTACCTGCTGTAGATGTCTTAGAAATGCTGGTTTTCCTGATTACCTGGTTCAGGTGTGTTCATAGGTCTTGAATATCCTGATTCGTGAAAGTAGGTGAAAAAGTGAGATTAAGAATGATTAAGAATGTTAAGACTGATTAAGAATGTTTAGACAGATTAGAAGTGTTAAGACTGATTAAGAGTGTTAAGACTGATTAAGAATGTTAAGACTGATTAGGAGTGTTAAGACTGATTAAGAATGTTAAGACTGATTAAGAGTGTTAAGACTGATTAAGAATGTTAAGACTGATTAAGAGTGTTAAGACTGATTAAGAGTGTTAAGAAAGAATAAGAATGTTAAGACAGATTAGGAGTGTTAAGACTGAATAAGAGTGTTAAGACTGAATAAGAGTGTTAAGACTGATTAAGAGTGTTAAGACTGATTAGGAGTGTTAAGACTGATTAAGAATGTTAAGACTGATTAGGAGTGTTAAGACTGATTAAGAGTGTTAAGACTGATTAAGAATGTTAAGACTGATTAGGAGTGTTAAGACTGATTAAGAATGTTAAGACTGATTAGGAGTGTTAAGACTGATTAAGAATGTTAAGACTTATTAGGAGTGTTAAGACTGATTAAGAAATGTCTAGTGTTCTTGATTACCTGGATCAGGCGGGCTCAATGTGCCTTTGCTTTACCTAGATGAGTCACAACTTATGCAAAAGGTCCGTGGTTACCTGCAGTCCATGTTCCCAGTGTGCGGCGATCTCCTTCTTGGAGAAACTCGGATCCGCCGCCAACGTCTTGCAGAAGTCAACGTCCCCAAAGGAGTACATCTACTGGTGAGCAACACCAAGCATGAACTCCAACCATCAGAGTATGAGGATATGAAGCGACGGCGTGACTCCTTGCTGGACAAACAACTTCCTTACAAACTCTTTACTCAGAACTGCGAACACTTCGCCACTTTTGTACGCTATGGAAAATCAGTGTGTAACCAGGTGAGGTCTGAAAGTGCCATGAGTTCATCAAAGATCAAACCATGCACTACTGTTATTATCTGAGAAACCATTTTGGATTTAATGACTATTATATTATATATAAATTATATGGAAAGTAGCTGATAGTAAACAGGTCTGCTTTTAGATTTCTGACTCTAAATTGATATTTTGTATTTGTTTGATCCAGATTCCAGGTAGATCCAAAAACAAGGAATGTGAAGAGGCGACCAAAGTGTTTGCAGACATTGTGTGGAGAGAGACATCATGACCTGTGACAGACACCTAAAAAAAACAATGAGAACAATATGCATGCCAGTAACACATACGTCTTATTTGTTTATATGCATCTGTGGTGTGTTTTGTTGTGACATACCTATTGCCCCTCCTCAGCTCATTCAGACACCTAAGTGAGGTGTGTCAGAACAGGTAACACATGGCCAATTAGGAGGGAGGAGCAGTGAAAGAGATTGTTTTAGGGATGAAAAATAGGTATTGTTTAGGATTCTGTAATTATATGCACTATAAATATATGTCTGTGGGTATTTTAAAAACTATAATAAAAATTATTAATTTGCTGATTGGTCAATGTGACGTTTTAATAATCACCATGACAATAATAGTGCTTTTAGCAAGTACTTATCATAGACTCTTTCCCTCTTCTTCAAGTTTTAACATTCATGGTTAGAATGTCATGGAAATGTACAAATATGTTGATCAGTTCAGGACTTTAGAATTCTTCCACTAAGACCACACCATGTAACTGGCTTTATGGATCTCACAGGAGCATCGCTATGCTCGAAAAGGGTTTGGGCCATCTAGGGCACTTTCACATTAGGGCAGTACGAATCAATTGCTCCTAATGTGAAAACAGCATTATAGTTTTCCACTGAAGGAAAACTGTAATGCTGTAACATACAGAGATATTCTATACAACTGTGTGCTTCCAAATTTGTAGTAATAGTTTGGAGAAAAACCACATATGGGTGTGACTGTCAGGGTGCAAACACTTATGGCCAAAAGTATTTGTCCAAAGCTGTCAATTACTGAATTCAGATGTTTCAATCAGGCCCCTTATCCCCAGTGAAGGATCTTAATATATCGCACATAGTTATACCAAGACATCTTGGACACTGCTATACTTCTATGCAAATTAGTAGCACCAGTTTGTTGAAGGCCCTTATCTATTCCCACAAGATTGTGACCCAGTGCACAAAGCAAGGATTATAAAGACATGGTTTGATGAGTTCGGTGTGGAAGAACTTGAGCGGCCCGAACAAAGAGCCCTGACCTCTACCCCATCGAGCACCTTTGGGATGAACTGGAACGGAGGTTGTGAGCCAGGCCTTCTCATCCAACATCAGTTCCTGACCTCATGAATGCTGTACAGAATAAATGGGCACAAATTCCCACAGAAACACTCCAACATCTTGTGGACAGACTTGCAAGAAGAGTGGGAGCTGTTAGAGCTGCGGAAATGGGGACCGACTCCATACTGAAGTGTATGCATTTGGGTACAATGCCAGTGCAGGTTTGACCAAATACTTTTGTTCATGTAGTGTACTTTTGTGTATTGTGTATCTTGAAGGGCTTTTTTACTTTATCTGCATTTCGATTGTTTTCTACCCTTACATGTGCCGGTGTGTGTGGAGGCTCACTCAGTGCTGGTGATGAAATATTTTAATATTAATATCTGCTTTGGATCTAGATTGGCGACTGATTTTAATCTGGCCAATCAAACCCTGAAGAAATCGTCACTTCAGTGCAGTATTATATAAATGTAAATCTAATACACTGCAACATATCAGCGCTCCACCATTTTTCAAGCGCCTCATAGTAAATATCCCGGATGTTGCTAGCTCGCGTGTGGGGAGGAGGGTGAATATCCCGGATGTTGCCAGCTCGCGCGTGGGGAGGGTGAATATCCCGGATGTTGCCAGCTCTTGAGGGGGTAAATATCCCGGATAGTTCATGGTAGTGGAGAAACAAAACATGGACATGCTTTTTAGTTTTTGGACGCTTCATTCACAAAAGCGGTGAATTTACACACTTTCACGCTTATATATATATCGCTCATAGAAGCTTCCTTCCGTCATCAGAGCAATCCTGAGTTTATTAATGATCTCCAACAGGTAAGAACTGGGAAACATGCTAGCTACCCCTACATTACTGTGTGAACAGTAGCCAGGATAGCCTAGCTGAGCGTTAGCTTAGCTAAGTTTGTCTTAACGCTAGTGATGCTGAACTGTCACTAGACGGAATTCTGCGCATGCGTGGTGTAGAACCCGGCGCCCAGATGCTCGAAGTGCGCATGCGCAGTGTAAAATCAACGCCAGCAGGTTGACGATAGCGTAGCTTAGCTTAGCGTAGCATAGGTTAGCTTAGCTTAGCATAGCATAGTTTAGCGTGTTAGTGTGTAAATGTGATTTCGTAAATCAAGCCGAGTTGTTTATTTGTCACTCGCGTTATTAGTGACTGGAAAAATATAAATGTACGCATTGTCAGCTTATAAACTTTATTATATCTGCGACGCTAGCTTAGCCTGTAATGCTACATAGCAAAACTAGCCAGTGAGTCGCACAGCTTACTGCGTTGCTATGGCATCCGAAGAGATAAAATAATGTAGATCATCGTAGATAAATAGGATAAATCTATTGAGGGTAACTAGATATCTTGTTTTTTGTGTTTTTTTCTATCTGTGTGTTGAAATATCGGTTAGTTGTAGCTACTTTACTAGCTAACATGCTAACATTTAACCCTAGATGAGGTGTTCGAGCTGCTGTTGGTGTTTTTAGTGCTTTGGTTTATAATTGTGTGATTTAATTGGAATATAATTGTTTATTAAATCTTTTTACATTGATAAATTATTGTTTAATAAGTGTTATTTTAATATAGTTGTACAGTTTTATGACTTATATGGGCAGTGTGCTGTGTTTTTGTCTTTTAGATTAATATATTTCAAGGCTGAATAAGAATATAAAAATTAATCTCTTGTGCTTGTGATTGCAGAGCAAAGCTGGAGGCGCGAGTCAGGCACCGCATGCGCATGATCCAGCCCTGATCTCCAGGAAATCTCATCATCCTGCGTCTCCGTCCTCGTGGCGCAGAGTGATGACATCACAGCGGCAAAGGCATGCCACCCGTGCTCTTCCAACTCAGAACTCTTCCTCGAGGAGCTCGAGCTCACGCTCAGGACCCTCACACGTGCAGGCCGCATCGTCTTCCTCTCGATCTCTCCACACGTGGCCGGAGGAGGTGGTGGACGATGCGTACGGTCTATACTCGCTCCACCGCATGTTCGACATCGTCGGGACTCACCTCACACGCCGCGACGTGCGCGTCCTGTCCTTCCTTTTTGTGGACGTCATTGACGAGTACGAGCGCGGCGGGATACGGGACGGGCGAGACTTCCTGCTGGCGCTGGAGAGACAGGGACGCTGTGATGAGACGAACTTCCGGCACCTCCTGCAGCTGCTGCGCATCATCACCAGACACGACCTTCTGCCTTACGTCACACTGCGCAAGAGACAGACGGGTAAGACACGTAGCAAGCGGATCGGTCTGTCAGCAATCTGTTATGCAGCTGAATATCATTACCGAGGTGTGTGTGTGTGTTCGTTCTGCAGTGTGTCCAGACCCAGTGGATCAGTATTTAGAGGAAACGTCTGTGCGATACATTTTTCCCAGAGGAAGCAGAACAGAGAGTCCACAGGTCACACCACACAGATGCACAGGTGTGTGTGTGTGTGTGTGTGTGTGTGTGTTCGTGTTCGCGCGAGTGCATGTGTGTGTTTTTATTAAGCTATGTAAGTAGACACATTAATGTGCGTTTCTCTGTAGGGCCACAACCTGTGATTCGCTGCCCGTCTCCAGAGGTGTGCCAGCCCCGCCCCAAACCGGCCACGCCCACTGCGAACAGAAAGAGGAAGAGAGCTCACAGTGTGGTGGACTGCCGGGAGAAACAGACCTGCGGTATATATACACACACACACACACACACACCAGTATGCAGATATCCGTCTGTGGATCTCTGATGTCTCGTCTCCTCTCCTCTCTCAGATATCCGTCTGCGCGTACGAGCGGAGTACTGCCAGCACGACTCGGCCCTACAAGGCAACGTCTTCTCCAACAAGCAGGAGGCGCTGGAGCGCCAGTTCGAGCGTTTCAACCAGGCCAACACCATCCTGAAATCGCGCGATCTCGGATCCATCATCTGCGACATCAAGTTCTCCGAGCTCACCTACCTGGACGCGTTCTGGCGCGACTACATCAACGGCTCGCTGCTGGAGGCGCTGAAGGGAGTGTTCATCACAGACTCGCTCAAGCAGGCCGTCGGCCACGAGGCCATCAAACTGCTCGTCAATGTCGACGAGGAGGACTACCAGGCGGGCAGGAGGAAGCTCCTGAGGAACCTGATGATGGGGGGAGGGGTGGGTATGGCGACGGGGGCAGGTCTCGGGTTCGGGCCCGGGTCAGGATCGGGACCGGGATCAGGGACAGGATCGGCTAGCCAGGGGGCGGGGACTTCATAATGGCCAAGTGGAACTTTGACTGTAAGCTTGTTGTGTCGTGGAATGTGGGCGGAGCCAAGCCGAGTAGCGAGGACCTGGTGAACAGTTAACTGAGAAAGGAAGAGACGGACCGAGAGCGTCTGGGAAAGAGGATATAAAAGCTTCTTCGATGATAATATTATTAGTAATAATAATAATGATAATAATAATAACTAGGAGTGAAGTACATCCTGAACGTTGTATCGTTGTCTTCGATTTGCCGTCAACGTGCCAACTAAAGAGCTTTTAAACGGAATGACATCATCCTGAAGTGAGGAATGTAAAAGTAGTCGATCAGCCGCGTGTGTCGTCTGGCATTTACTTTTTGGTTTTGCTCTGGAGTTATGATGCTAATGTAGCTAATACATTAGCTAACGAGGTTATCTCACTCTTGAGAAATTTTCGGCCTCATAACATTCTCGAGGCGAGTCGCACCGTAACGATTAGCTCGCGTCTATAGAAGACATAACTGGATGTGAGTTTGAGGTGGACATTCTCTGTGAGACGGATGTCCTTGTTAGCGTTGTGGTTTCAGGAAAAACAACTAACATGTCTTTGGCTGATCGACTGTGTTTAAGGGAGAAAATTGTTGCCAAATTGTCCTTAAAGTTTGTTAGGAATTATGGCTATCACATCCCAGACACTCACTCCTCCCCTTTCTTTTCCTCTCCCTCTCTCTCTCTCACTCTCTCTCACTCTCTCTCTCTCTCTCTCTCTCTGTGCTTCACATTCATTAGGTGAAGATTCTCGGTGACTGATGAAGGCTTATGAAGTTTAAAAAAAAAAAAAAAAAGATTTTGTACGGTTTTCCTATCGGAATTAAACGACGTTACAAAAACGTGGTATCTATTATATAGGCTGTATGTTCTGGTGATGTCTCGAGTGCTTGTCCATTAAACCTGCATGTCAGAGATTCGCTAACGATACAGCGAGCCAGGTGTGTGCCGTGATCGGTTACGGTTACGCCGTAGGCCACATCGCTACGGTGCCGCTGCCGCATCATGTTTGGACGCGCGTCCTCTCTGAGGATGATTTCCCATAATTCTGTTCAATATGGCATTTTGGAACGTAGTATGTTTAAAAAAAAAAAAAAACAGTACAGTATTGTGGGGATATAAACCAGGACAAGAAATGGACAGAAGATATCTGCGTAGGCGTGTATCAGATAAACACACTGTGTTCAATAGACCTCAAAGCTCCTGAAAAGGTTTTTAATTTCTAAGGCATTTGCAGCGTGTTGGTCCCTGATGTCATCATCATCAGTTAAACTAATGGAAAAAAAAAAAAGCTTGTGTTTGTACATTGAAGGTTTGTTAGTTGAACAGAAGCGGCTCAGTATTCAATCAGACACGCCAAGCTAAATGTTACGTACAGGAGCACGATGGCACACGGGATCACCACGCTGCCCTGCTCCACACCAGTGACAGTTTATTTCTGTTTTTCCTTCCCCCCCCCCCCCCCTTTAAAAAAAAAATATATATATACATCAAGTGTTTCACATCCTGTAAGGACCTTCATTCCGACCCTGAATAAAGCGCTGCGATAAGACAATTTATTTTGTCCTTGATAATGAAGATTTATTTCTGGTTCCCACGGCGACGATTGTGTTCAGTGATGCGTCTACGTGCGTAGTAGCTGAATGAGGTATTACGTGTACAACTCAATAAAACAGACTGCTAAAATTATGGATTATGATCTCTCTCTCTCTCTCGCTCTCTCTGCTTTCAGTGTTATTTGGCATCTTTGTACATCACTTAAAAATCTAACGGTGTTAAACTGTGCGTCAGGTTCTCTAAAGTTAAGCCTTAAGTTAACTATCCTAAAGTGGCAACCCGGTGGAGCTGGTACATTTAGGCATTTGGCAGTTTGGTACTTGAACCGCTGACCTTCCGATCAGTGCCTTAACTCTCTGAGATGCTGCTGCCCATATCAGGGGGTCTGACCCAGGCCATGTCCACACGTAGCCGGACACGTATTTTTAAAAACGGTGATTTGTTTCTACTAATAATTCTGTTAATTCCACAAGAGCTACGTTTTAGAAATATCTTTGTCCACATGAAACCCCCCCACCCCCAAGCTTTGGTCTTGAGCAGCACAACCGGGCTGTAAATAGTCCAGACTCAGCCTTCAGCACTGATGGACCTTTACTGAAACATTCTGTAGTTTGACAACAAAGTTTGTAGATTTGTGATTTATAGCGCCACGCTGTGGACTGCAGCAGTAAAAGCCTGTGAGCTCCCCTTTATAGTAGCAAAACTCTGTAAAGTAAAAACATCCAGTGATTTTATTCATTTATTTTTTTTGCTTTTCATTTTGTCATGATCATCAGTTTTTTCCCAAAATTGCACAACCCATATTATTCTGTCTAGGCAGCCGAGCTGAGAATCGTACACACAGTTAGTTCAGTTCAATTCGATCCAGTTATTTTTTTGTGCATTATAATTTTCCACTTAAATCGCCTTAATGTTTGTCAGTTTGGTCTCAAGCTGCTATATTTCTTGCAGGTTTAAAGTATTAAAAACTGCTTAAAATATTGAACATGCATTAATATTCTGTGTAACCTTAACTAAATTATTTTTATTAACATCATGTCTCATGCAAAGCCGTTATCTTTCTATCACTTCTGTGGTGCGCTTTCATTCCAGAAGGTGGCGTTACTGCACCCATCACCTATAAACTCAAAATCAGACATAGCGACACCCGGACATTTATAAAAGATGGAAGCGGTTTCTGTTTCCTGCAAAAGCTGCAGAATATTTTTTAAGGCATTTGTTGAAATGCGACATTTTGGAAGTTTACCTAAATAACTGAAAAGTGTAAATCGATTCTGAATCGACGAAAAAAAATTCAATTTGATTAATTGAATAAATCAACAAAAGAGTGTGCAAATTTGCGTAATTTATTAGACAGCTGTGTTAAACAGTGTGTGAGCGCTTACTGTATATTATCCACAATGATCCTTAAACTTTTAAAACACTGTGAAGTCAGAGGTGGAACATTTCGGGGGTAGGCAACCTCGATCCCGTCAACAGATAGAGAGAACAGGAAAAAAATCAGTGTGTGTGGAGAAATGTTTTTATTTCATTAAAGTACAAATCTGTATCTGTAGGTAAACTTGCACAACTGGCCTGATTTTTAAACGGTGAAGTTAGGTTTTTCTAAAAGTGAACAGATTTCCATCAGCATCCCAAAATTAGATTTGGGATTTTAAAAAAAAAAAAAAGGAAAAGGACAAAAAGAAAAGTACAGATGTGTTACTAAAGTCTAAACAGATGAGGAGATACAACCAGAAAAGTGGAGCCTACAGGTGAGCTAGTTTGTGATAGGAAAAATCTCTTACTGCCGTTTGAGCTTTCTATTTGTTTTCAGGATCTTAAACAGGAGCCTACAGGTCAGACTGAAAAGCATTACCACACCGGCAAAAACAGCAAACAGTAATGCAAACACGTCCACATTGTGGTAAGCGTACCACGGCATCCTGTAGGACTTGGTACGCAAATGTGCCGCACCTTTATGCCTCATGATGTACTCCAACCAGAAGATGGCGCTGTCCATCGGTTTCAGTGGTGTGTCCCGATGTATCTCCGACATCCTGCGCATGTTCCTTCTGTATGGCTGCTCGTCGTCCAGGATGTTTTTCAGAGAACGGGTTAGTGCGTCCACGTCCAGTTCTGTCACCTCCAAAACGTCAGCTATGCCTTTAGCTTTCAGGCGCACCACGTTGTCAAACTGATCGAAGATCAGCGGTATTCCCAGCATCGGAACTCCATGATAGATGGCCTCGTAGATACTGTTTGTTCCACCGTGTGTTATGAAAACCTTCGTCTTGGGACGTCCGAGAAGATCATTTTGTGGGAACCAGTCTAAGATGAGCGTGTTGTTGCCCAAGGTGGAAGGTTTCGGTCCAGTGTGTCTCCAGATGACCTTCTGCGGGAGACGAGCAAAAGCAGAGGCGAAGATCTCGGATAACTCAGGACCCATGCTTCCAAGCAGCGTTCCCAAAGACATGATGATGACTCCATGTTCTCCTGAAGTCTGCATGAACATCTCCAGATGATCAGGCAAAGGCTTGGAAGGTTTGCACTGAAATCCCCCGATGTAGACCACGTTTGGCATTGTGGGCCGTGGAAACTCAAACACAAAATCGATACGCATGAGCCACAGGTCGGCACCTTGGATGAGGGACAGGATGTTGGCTTCTGGATCTATAAACTCGCTGATGATACGCTGATACGCAGGTCTAGTAATGGCACGGTCGATGTACACCGAGATACAATAATGCAGTAGGCTCTTCAATCTGTCCGTGAAGCTCATTTGATCGGTCACCTTGGAACCGACTGGCGGGATGTAGGAAAGGGGTGACGGTGCGATTGCAAAGTGTCCTTCTGTGTGTGTTATCCAGCGAACGTTGAACACCATCGGAAGACGCAGGTATGACCCCAGCACGACTCCGCCTCCAAAACCAGGATCGGTCAGGATCAGATCATATTTGGCGTCCTGAAGCTTTTTTACCAGTGTTTTATTCTCCAGAATGATCCTCACCATCTCGCAATTCATCCTGTGACTTTGCTTCAGCAAAGTGTTTAGCTCTTGTTGTATGGCAACAAACTGCAGAAATGATCCTTTACCTCTTTGAATGTCGATGTTCCTTTGCAAGAACTTCGCCATGAGCTCTGGTTCCTCCAAATAGTGTGACTCGGTGACCTGGACGGTCAGAGATTTGTAGTAAGAAGCGTTTTCTGAAATGTACCAACTGGTGGAGGAGCGTACCACGGTCAGTTCGTGGCCTCGCTGATGGAGCTCGCGCAAAACTATGTCCATGTTGACCCAGTGGCTGCCATCCACTGGATACACCAGGATGTTTCCTGCGCTGGAGGTTGACGTTTGGCTCCACAGGAGGGCAGCGATGAGCAAAGTGGAGCGTGGGCCCATCATCTGAAAATAAAAGAGATGTTTTAGGGTACAATAAGCATACATGGAATACTCTATTTGTGTACATTCTTGTACCCCTAGATATTAATTCCAAAGGGAAATTGCATTGTTACAGCAGTCTGTTCACATAATATGGTTGGGGGTGTTTACAATTAAGGAAATTAATAGAATAAATTGATTGGAAATTCTATCAAATAAAAGGAATGAACAAGCAAGTACTAATATAAAGAGAGGATGAAATGAATGAAGGGCGTGGCCATAGTGCATTGAAGACAGAATGTATATGAGCCTATATATATATCGTTCTCTGTCGCAGTGGAGCTGAAGTGTTCTTTTACTGAAAGTTATCCGCTGTTTAACCAGCAGGTTGTGGAGGGGATGTGACGTGTTCTCCATGATGGTTAACAGTTAAAGTTCCTTAAGTGTTTAAGTTCCTTCTCTCCACTACAAGCTCCAAACACGCCAGGGGATTGCCCAGTATTGATCTCGCCTTTTTGATGAGTTTGTTGAGTTTCCTAGCGTCACTGCTCATGACTCCCAGCAGATGGGAGCAAAGAATATTGCACTCGCCATTAAAGATCTGCAACATCTTGCTGCAGACATTAAAGGACCTGAGTTTCTTCAAGAAGTAGAGTCTTCTCTGTCCTTTTCTGTAGACAGCGTCGTTGTTGCATTTCCAGTCCACCGCAGAGTCATCGGGGACAGGTTTCTGAGTTGTACTGGAAGTCTGAAGTGTATAATGTAAAAAGCAAAGGAGAGAGTACTGTCCCCTGTGGTGCTCCGGTACTGCTGATCACTTTTTCTGACATACATTCCTGCAACCTTACAAACTCTGGTCTATCCGTCAGAGTTAGTGATCCGATTGTGGAGGTGTCGTGCATCTTCTTTTGATTCTCTTGTAGCGAAGAACATGATTCTCACAGTGCTACCAGCTTTATCCAGGTGAGAAAGAGTTTGCTGGAGAAGGTAAATGATGGCATCTGAGTTTTCTGTGAGAGTGACTGTGCTTTGGCTGTTTGAAAACAAAGAACTGGTCTGAAATTAGGCACTGGTTTTAAAACTACAGTAGCTCAATACAATACAAAACTCGATACAATGGAAAAGGGGTATCACAGAATGTCTTCCACTTGGCCGTCTAACTCTTTGCACTTCATCAGTGTCTGCCTTTTAGACATGCACCATGTTGCAGGTCGTCTGGAAGTCGGACCATGGCAACCAGACGCTTGTGTGTAGATTCAAAATGTTTCAGTACTTATCCTAGCAGTTTCTTCAGTCTGACCAACCAAGAGAAAAAAAATCCAGTTGCTACAATTCTACTTCCAGACAACTTCACCTGAAGGAGAATCTTCATGTTCGACCCAGAGCCTTGAGAGATGTTGGATTTTCTCAATGTTTAATGCTGAATGTGTGTAAGCTTGAGTGTGTCCATTTCCATCCCAGGAACCTTCATAAGAACCTGGAATATGGAAGTATATTAGTGCCCAAATTCCTCAAAGCAAAATAGCAGGTTGAATTACATGAACTGAAAAAAACGTGTTGCAATAAAAATGTTTGAATTTT
>JAQMYL010000039.1:1370219-1382776 GCA_030014365.1 Clarias pachynema
GCGCGCACACACACACACACACACACACACACACACACACACACACACACACACACACACACACACACACACACAAATATCATGTGGGAACTGGATTGTTCACAGGAGAGAAGGGGCCACTTGGAAAAGCATTTGAGGGTTGAAAGGTGTGTGTCTGTCTGTGTGTGTGTGTGTGTGCGTGTGTGTGTGTGTGTGTATGTGTGTGGGTTCCTCGATGGAAGCTTGAGGATTCATGGCGTTTCAAACGGGTTCTACTCGTATAAAAGGGCATCAGACGGCGTGTCTGACACAATGTTTATTTATCTTTCATAACAACAACATCATATTAAAGACACGCCCACTCGCCTCTCTCTGTTTTTTCATCTCTCTCTCTCCCCCATCTGGTCATCTGTCTGTCTCCCTCCCTCTCGGCCTCTCTTTCATTCTTTTTCATCACTTTCTCTCTCTCTCTCTGTCTCTCTGGAGACGCTGCGCAGGAAAGTCTCATTACCCTGAACATGAGATGACCTTTGACCCCGGCTGCCCATACCCCATTGTCCATACCTGGCTGTCCTCTGTAACACAGTGTGTGTGTGTGTGTGTGTGTGTGTGTGTGTGTGAGGTTGTAATTAGCTCTCTGTCTGTGTGCTGTTCGGTGAAGAGGAAGCCGGTAATCTCTCAGTAATATCCTGTTGTGTTTCAGGCTTCGTCGCCGTGTTGTTTTAGTTTATTGCGTTTTTTCCCGTCTGCATTAATATTAAAAATATATCCTGCTCGTCTCCCCCGCGGCGCCGCGGCCCTTCTGACCGGCCCGGATTCTCCGTCTCTGATCGTCTCTAAGATTTGTGTAAATATTTGCCGGACGGCTCGGGACGGTCTGAGTGCTCGGGTTTGATGAGCAGTTAATAAACGTCTCCGTGCTCGACTTCCTCTCCGCTTTATTGCTTTAATTCCCTTAAATAAATTCACAGACGGGTCAAACCCCGGCCTCGCCCCGACCCGGCTCCTCTCCGTGAGCTACTACACAAACATGCGCTCGAGGACGACAACTCGTGGGACTTTTACATCCTCACACATTTTTCCCAAAACATTAAAAAATTGTAATTTGTTACTTGTTACCAACATTTAAAAATGTACACACCGTACAATCTACAGTCTACAGTCGACCCAATGTCTGTTAAAGTTTAATAATATTTAGTTAAGGTGTAAAATTGTAATTAAAGTACTTTAGCAAACATGTTTTCTGTGAAATCTTTACTCTATAGGGGATTTTATTTATACATTTTTGTTTTTAAAGCAGAATTTTTATAATTTTTTAAAATTAATGCTCTATAATTTCAGATTAATCTCATTTATATTACATACTGTACTTAACCAGCAGAGTTTAAATTCAATAATGTTAAAAATATCAAAGTGAAAAATGTCAGAAATTTCTAAGTATATATTTTTTTATGAAAAAAGATTCAGGTTTTTCTCAGGTTCATGTTAAAAATATCTTGAAAATATTTTAAATATATTAAAAATGTCAAAATGAAAATTTTTGAATTATTACATTTTTTAAAAATAAATTGTTTATGAAAATGTTTTTTCTCATGTGTAGTTTAAAATAAAACTTAAAAATATTTATTTTTTTAAATATTGAAAATTGAAAAATATGAACAATGTTCAAGTGAAGAATGTTAAATTATTACATTTACAAAAAAAATTTATGTTCATGAAGAAGCTTCAGGTTTTTCTGTTTTTTTTTTACTTTTTATTATTATTTTTTATTTAAGTTTGCAAAATTTTATTGATTAGCCCTTCAAGTTAATTAAATTCAGATTTTATTTAGTTTTAATTAAATTCGAATGCAGGTAAAAGTTTGTGTTTGGCTGTAAGAATGTACGCTCATATTTATAATCATCTAAAATGATTGGTTTTTAGCATAATTTTAAAATGAAACATTTTATTATTAAATTAAACTTTATTATTAAACTTTATTATTTTTTTCATGTTAAACCTGATATACTCTTACACAAGATGAAATAGATGAAATAGATGCAAGTTGCTTTAAGTGTTTTGTTTAGATTTTCCTGGCCCAGAAATGTTCTCTCCTCCTTTGTAACAGAGTTGACCCCCCCCCAGCATGTTTATTTAAAAAGCTAATAATGACAAGGGCAGGGGTAGCTTGTTGGTTGGACTAGTGATCGGAAGGTCTCAGGTTCAAACCCCACCACCACTGAGTTGCCCCTGTTGGGCTCTTGAGCGAGACTCTTAATCCTCAGATATATAAACAGATGAAGATGTAAGTCGCATCTGCCAAAGGCTGTAATGTAAATGTAACGCTGCGTGCTCTGTTTAACTGACAGGGTGTCAGGGGTGTGAGGTAATTCCAGGTGTAGGCAGCAGAGGGCGTAAAAATGACAAACGGCTTCTTTAAAGATTTAAATCTGCTTTCAGTTGTTTTATATCGTTGGGACAAACTGTGTATCAAAGGAAATGAAGAATTCAAGATGATTCTGTTTATATTTCTTTATTTATTATTAATAATAATTAATTAATTATCAGAACAGTAATGTATAAATGAAAGCTGCGGGATTTTCATGCAACAAATGAAGCAGGTCCGACAGTGAAAGTCCTCAGAAGAACTGCGGCTGGTCCTGCAGGAACGCTCAGTAAAACGTTGTGGCTAATTTCTTTATAAAACTGCACAAATTGTAGCTGATACAAATTTTTAAGCAAAGCATCGTCACATCAGTTATTGACTTTGTTTCAGTAATTACTCTTTATAGTGTTTTTTTTCAAAGTAGAGTGGAACCTCGGCATATGAATTAAATCACCGGAGGCGAGTTCTTAAGAAGAAATTTCATATTGTGAAACGCATTGTCCCATAGGAAATAATGTAAATGCAGATAATCCGTTCCAGCCACCCAAAAATATTACCAATATTACCAATTTCCAGCACTATAATCATAGAATTTAGAAAATTGCATTTAGAAAAGACATGTAAATTGAATAAAATATGAAATAAATAGACATTAAACCTTACTTAACCTTAATTTATGATTCTTCTCGGCACCGACTTCAAAAACCAAACTGAACGCGGCTCCCTTTCCTTCTTGCTAACATTCCTGTGACCCGCGGTGCTACAGTGTGTGTTCACTAAATCTTACACAAAATGCAAAAAAAAAAACCCGTGTGAGACTTTTACGCAGTACTGCAGCCACTGTGTCCTACTGAGTGTCCCGCTGACCGAGCCACGGTTCTTCTGAAGACTCCAACTGTTGGACCTGCTTCTTCGTTTTTTGCATAAAAAGCCCCAGGAGCTTTCATTATATTTTTTGTGTGTACACTGCTCTCTTACGTAATACGCTGCTCTCTTTTCTGGCATATGAATGATCTTCTGTAACAGTTCCTTTTGTCCTGGAACACTAATGTTTGGAAACCAGAAAGTTTTTTTGTTGTTGTACTGACTCAATTCAATTCCATTCAATTTTATTTGTATAGCGCTTTTAACATTTATGGAAATAATTTAGAAAAATGTAAGGAAATATGCATGAATTATAATGATCAGATTGTTCCTTTTGAGCGCCTCATTTTAAATGTAGTTCATTCATTTCAGATTTCATTTAGTTTTAATTAAATTCACATGCAGGTAAAGTTTGTTGAACAAAATGTTAAAATGAGTTTAAAACGAAGTTTCAGGTTTTATTGTCATGTGCACAGTAAAGAAACATGTTATATACATGTTTAATGTACCTCCGTAAAATGAGATTCTTTCTTTGGTGTTCCTCAATGAATGGCGTGAAAAAAATAAACATGAAATAGAATAAAATGAAATGAATATAGATATAAAAAGAGTAGGTATTTAAAATATATTTATATATATATATATACTGTATATATATATAAAACATAGAATTTAAAGCAGAATACTAAAACGAAAATGTGAAAAAATCTAGAAATATGAGAATATATAAATACTGTATATTTATATATACTGTAAACATGTAGTGTGCAAATTCTGCAAGTGTATAAAAAAGTCTGCAATATGTTTGAGGGAAAAAAAGTCCGCAGCATGTGTGCAAAGCTTCAATGATTTATGCAAAAGATTGTTCGTGATTGTTATCCTGCAGATGATTGTGCAAAATCCGCAATGAAAGTCCTAAGATCTGGGTCAACAGTCAGATACAGTACAAAACAAAGTTCTAGAACAAAGTTTATAGCAGAAACACAGCGATCAGGAATCAGGAGGGTCCTGCTGATACGACATCATCACGATACCTGTGTGTGGATTCCATTTGTATTCTATAAGAATCAGGATGGTATAAATATCCAGATTCGATATTAATTAGATTTCAGATTCGAACAAACTCAGGAAATAATTCACTCCGAGGACGCAGGACGCCGAGCTACCTGGCAAAGTGTGAATAGTGTCGAGTTCAGGATTACAGAGGAGCTGCAACATACAACCACCTCAACTACAAGTTTATAATGAAAGTAAAACGATATTGGAGTCAATGTGGTGATTCATTCGAACATTAAAAATTAGAAGATATAGATTTATACACATATGCACAAATTGGTTTATTCGATTCCTAGCAATTAATGACTTAGTGATGACAGTAGCGGTACCGGTCACTAGGGGCGCTGTTCTTCCTCAGTTTCACGCAGGACGCCTCTGTTTGGACAAATCCTAGAATCTGAACTCAGAGACGCTCTAATGTTAGACAGTTCTGAGATCTATCAGTATTCTAACAGGATTCTCGTTCTGTTCTCAGATCTGTTCTTGTCTACAAGTTCCAGGTTTAAAATGTCTTCAGTGAGACGGCCGAGTCACATTCAGCGTTTCAGGAATTCAGATGTAATAAACATAATTAGAAATGTATTTATCTTATAGATTCCTACCTGTCAGGTGCAGGTTTGTTATTATTATTAGACGAATTTTATGTTGTTGTGTTCAAACTGATACATCAAATTTCTTTTACTAGATTTCTTATAAAAAAGTATAAAACCTGAGATGTGTGAGAAGGAAATAAAAACAGGTCCGAACGTCTGCGTGTGGAGGAGAGACGCTTAATTATGAACCCAAAACTTAATAAAATAAATCTCACGTGTGTTACGAGGTTGTGATTTTCCCGTAAGCTGGAACATAAAAAAGAAGGTGAGTGTTTTTTTTGTTTTTTTTTTAGTCGTCTGTAAAACAGTGTGTGGGTTTTTTCCCTTCGGGTGTTTTTTTTTTCTTTTTTTCTGTGGAGTTTAAGGCTTTCGGGGAAATCGAGTTCCCTGTTTTGTTTTTTGTTTTTTTTATGTTTTTTTTTTCGAGTGTCCATTTAAGCCACCTGGTCATGACATCATTAACGAGGTGGCGTCATGTGACACTGGCTAACGAGCGGACGTTTTTATGGGAAAGAAATCCCATCTGTTTTAAGGAAACAGTCACTCAGCCAACCGCTAATGATGACGACTTTATTAAAGAGAAAAAACCAAGGACTTGAAGTGAAGCAAGAAAAAAAAAAAGAATATAAAAAAAGTTATAAAGTTGTGTAAACATCCACGAGGCCGCGCAGCGACGCTTGGGAGTAACGCAATATGGCGACTTTATTAAATTAACCCGAGGTGTCGTAATCTCTGGACGTGTTAGCAGCGCGTTAGTAATTCTTTATAAATCTGTTTTATGTCATTTGCTCTTCCTGCCCCATCACGGTTCCTTTTATTCCCATGAGAGAAAGCCGCCTCGTAATCCCGAGTCAGAGCGCTTCCAGAAGGCCGAGGCAGCGTGACTCAGCGTGACGACGCCATAAACCCCGCGCTCTGGCGCGCAGACGGAGAAACAAATGGCTTCTGGGAAAAAGACGATCTCGCTCCGAGTGCCACTCGTCAGCCCGCGATCGCTTGCGGCGTTAAACACTCGCTCTGATCCCACTGATGTGGGTTTAAAGATCCGTCGGTTATCTGCTGCGTCACACTTTCACTTCATCAGCGCTTCACTCCTTCATTATTTCACTCTTTTAGTTTCACTCGTTTGTTGTTACATCTTTTACTTTAACTTTTCCACTTTTTAACCTTTAACTTCTTTACACATTTTCACTCTCTTACCGTTTTAGTCTCACATTATTTAACTTTTTCATTTTCTTTCACTCCTTCACTCCTTCACACACTCGGCCCTTGAGCTCGAAGGAAACTTGGCGGAGGGGAGCTGCTGCAATCGCGCGTACATCATGGAATTTCCTCTTTTCTTTTTTTCTTCTTAGTGTGAAAGATTTATTAGAGTGAGTTTTGGCGTGTGAGGCGGCCCGAGCCTCTCGCACGCTGCCAGCGCTCTCGCTTTCAGAGCTGCAGAGAGGCTTTTCTGTGAGCACTCAACACAGCTAGCACAAGATGAAACGCCGAGCGCCATTAGCTAATTAAATAAGCGGACTGCGCATGAGGCGACTTTTACCCCGCGAACGCCGGCGGAAAGCCGATCCGTCTGGGCCGCGCCGTCACCTTGACGTTAATGAGTTCTTACCAGAACGGGACGCTGACATCCCCGGGCTGTCCGCTCCGCTTAGCGCCGGCCGTGTTTCAGTTAGCGCTGGCTACCTGTTTGTCACGACGTTGTTACACACACACACACACTCCTGTCGACGATGTTTGTTCTGGCCGCACTGCTGCAGGAAATAAAACACTCAGTGTGAGGAAGGCGAGTTACGGCCGATCGTCCTGCAGCAGCGCTAAGAGCAAGTTTTATCAATAAAAGCGCGATACGCTGTACGTTTTATCACATGTTACGTTGTTCCACTGCAGTACACGATCCCTGGAATGAGCCGTTACTATGGAAACGGTAACAGCAGTAACATTTTTAGGTAATAACAGCAATAGTTAGCGAGCTAATTACTTTTAGTGCATTGTATTTCCCCGCTCTCGTGACCCTTTAGCGTAATATTCTGTGCGCGTTGCTATTACTGCTAATTATTCACTAATATTTACTCGAGCACGTGTTCTCTATTTCATATTCCCGCTGATTACTTCCTGTTTCCTCCGCTAATAAGAGCTAGCATGTGTGTGTTGTGTGTTGATTATTTTTAATTTCTCTCTTCATGTCTGGGACCCATTAAATTGTCTCTTCCTGTTTTTTTGCGTTTTTAAAATTAATAATTGATTTCATTAAAATTTTCACAAACTAAAAGGGTTTTTTATCTTACGTCTGGTTTCTCCGGCGTCCCACGTGTGACCTGACGCTCCGTTCGTTCGTTATAAAAACGTGTAACGCGGTCCACATGTGAAGGGCTGAGGGGCGTGTCCGTGTGTGTGTTAGCGCACTTCATCGGGAGACTGGCATCTTGGCTCTGTGTCCCAGGTCTCGCGGATGCTTTTCCTGGTCGGAAGACGCCGGGCCAAGATTCTGTTGCGTCGTAAAACCTTTCCTGTCAATCAGGACGCTAATTTAATCCAGTCTCTCTTTTCCCTTATCCGCTTTTTCTCACTATCACATTTTTTTTTTAGTTCAGTCTTAACATCTCCCTGATCACCGTACGAATCTCTGCTCTTAGTGTAGCATTATCATTATTATCATTATTATTATTATTATTATTATTATTTAATTCATTAATGAATAATTAACTTTAGCACAGAGCATATTTTTGCTCTTACGCTAATCAGGTTTGACCGCGCCGCTAGGAACCACTAATTTCCCCAGTGCTTACAACCGACCCGTGAACGTCGTCACGGAGACCGTGAGTCTACGATGCTCGCGCATTGTGTCAGAACTGGACCCGAATCCAAGCTTTAATCGGTTTAACCTCGACAACATCGAGCCTTATCGTGTTACCCGCTCCGCACCGGGCCTCAGCGTTTCAAAAGGTTTTAAATCCAGATTCCCAGCAGACGCCCGAGAGCTGCATGTGCTGAGAGAGTTTCCCGTCTCGCTAATGACCCTCATTCAGCCCCGTCTTACACCACAGGGACGAACGGCTACGTCTCGACCGGCTGAGCCGATAATGGACTTTAACAGAGCGACGTCAAGGCTCGTTACGTCAATATTTACACTGCTAATTACAGCTAGCATGTGTGTTAGCGTCACTTTTTTGACACGTGCAGTTAGAAATGTGTCTTTTACGTGTAATTTTACAGCTCGCTGCTTCTGAGCCGATGACACACGCCGTGTATAATAAGATACCGTAGTGTGAAGTGTGGTGTTGATGAGTTCTCCATAACGGCAGCTCTGACAGGAGTGCAGGTTTATATCAATGCGCTCGCTCCGGTATGTTATCGTTTCTACAGCAACAGATCGTTCACAGGGGCGTGTACAGCGAACGCGGAAGGAGTCTCCAGTGTCACCAAGCCGAGAACTTCGGAGGATCCGCATCATTAAATGGTTAAAAATTCAGACTTTTCAAAACAGTGCGCACAAACCGCTGTGGTGTAAGAGGAGTTCAACACTTGGGGACGTGCAGAAACAGGAAAATAATCAACATCTACATTATGTGGTGGCAGTAACGCTGTAAAATGTGTGGAGTATTTTCCCGTAGCGGCACAGGGTTTGTTCTTTACAGAAAACATTACAGAGGACACAGTGTAGTTGTGTAGAGTTTTGCAAGGAATAGAGGCAAGACAGCCATGTGTGTGTGTGTGTGTGTGTGTGTGTGTGGAATTTGCAGCTTCCAATCCACTTGCTTCTTCCCAGACACGCCTCACGTGTGTACCCCCAACCCTCTCCCTCTCCCTTTTACTCTTACTCTTTCTACATCTTCTCTTTGCTCTATTTCCATCTTTCTCTCTCCTTCTCTCTCTCCTTCTCTCTCTCTCTCTCCTTCTTTCTCTCTCTCTCTAGTTCTGTGGTTTTGGATTCATCACACTCCAGGATGCAGAATTCCCAGCATTGTTACACACACACTCTCTTTTCCTCTCACTTTTCTCTTTTGGTTTTTGCTCACACAGTTCGAACCCGAACACCGGCTGCAGTATTGAGATCACACACCAGCTGTGTAGCGGATTTCTGGAGGTGTTTATGAAATGTGTAAAACTTGACTGGATGGTTTTCGTCAGAACGCTGATTAAATAATAAACTTATTGCTTTATAATAACACCAGCGATTAAAGGTGCAGTCTGTTGTACTTGTAGAGCCCTCTGCTGGCCATGAGGCGAACTGATAGTAATAATGTTGTAATAATGAATGAACCTTGTCTTAAATTGACTCCGCCCCATTGTTTAAACACTAAAAAGAGGCGGAGCTAAGCAGATTCCTGTCCTAATGGGCCGGAGCCTGTTTTGGTTTACAGACCAAGAGTCCATCTGAATCGTGTCTTTAGTACAGTAAATGGCACCTTCTGTATCACATCCAGCTTTTCCACAAACACTAAGCATATATACACACACACACACACACACACACACACACGCACACACACCATAATGAGCAAACACACTGCCCAGATTAATTTACTCTGTCACCCGCTAATAAACAAACACAACAAAGACCTACGTTATGTTCTGAATTTGGTAGCTTGGGAAGTGTGTGTGTGCGTTTGTGTGTGTTGCAGAAAGAGCATGTCTGACACTGAGTGTATATAATTCATTGATTATGTATATGTTTACAGTATGTAGGCAAAATGTCCATAAGAGCATCATCATTGCTGTCATTTTAATCATAATTACCATCATGTTAATCGTCATCAGCGTCATATTAATTGTCATCATCGTCATGTTAGTTGTTATCTCCGTCATGTTAGTCATCATCAGCGTGATGTTAGTCGCCATCGCCATTGTGTAAGTCCTCATTAAAGTCAAGTTAGTCATCATCGCCGTAATGTTAATTGTCATTGCCGTCATGTTAGTCGTCATCTTCGTCATGTTAGACCACATTAAAGTCATGTTGGCCGTCATCGTCGTCATGTTAGGTGTCATCTTTGTCATTTTGGTCCTCATTAAATTCATTTTAGTCATCATTGCCGTCATGTTAGTCATCATGGCCGTAATGTTAATTGGCGTTGCCGTCATGTTAGTCGTCATCTATGTCATGTTATTCCTCATTAAAGTCATGTCAGTCATCATCACCATGACGTTAGCCGTCATCACCATCATGTTAGCTGTCATCTTCGTCATATTGGTCACACTGTTCGTCTCTGTTGCTGTGATGTTCATCAGAGCCGCTGTAAGAGCCAGTCCACACGGCATGTCACGCTTTCCTGCTGTTGTTCTGTTTTAACACAATCTGCAAAACTTGAGCACCAGAGCACTGATCCACTCGAGGTTATCAGAGGTACTGATGCATCACTGGAGGCATGATGTCATGGATCACATGATGTCAGCTTTGGTGTTTGTTCTCTTCTCTACATTTATGTGAAGCGGAGTCAGAGATGATGAGTCAGACTGGTGTTGAGTCATTTCGAGTCGTGTGTGTGTGATGATATTTAGTTGCAGATGCAGGGGTGGGACGCGGTCACGCTGTGTTTAACACGCAGATGGAAAAGTCAATTTAGGATTGTTGAGAAAGCGCTTCAGTGATGCGTGGGCGATCTGCGCTATCGCACTCACGTTACCGCTAAAGCAAACAAGTGCGCAGTGAGAGACTCCAGCTCAGATCCTTCATGAATATGAGACACAGCAGGGAATGCTTATCCGTTTCAGTCCGCCCCCCCACCCCCCCTCCCGGACCAGCGGCGTCATTCCTCAAGCCGGTTCTGTTTTAGTGCTATCTGAGTCAACAGTTACTCTTCTGTGATCAGAAGTACAGTAACAGTTGATGTTAATTGATGTTAATATGGAGTCCAGGTAGTTATTTAATGACCAGAGATAGAAAAGACAGATGACACGGTGCCAAAAATATACTGAAGCAGTATTCATGCATTAGCAAGGCTGATTTAGCTAGCATAAGCTAAAAGTAACATATATTGTAGCTTTTAGCTTTGTGCAAGCTAAATGGAGAGAGCAATAAAGATAAAGAAGGTTAAATCCTAATCTGGCGACGCTTCCATCACCTGTCCCGCCCTCAGCTCCTCCCCCTGGGCATGGGGCAGTGGGATTGCTGCCTCAGTGGGCCTCTATTTAATAAGCGCTTGTTGCAGTTCCTGACTTTGAAATAAATATGAAATTACGCAACATGTAGAAAGGAGAGAAATCAACAGAGCATCTTTCTATCTCTCTTCTTGTCCCTTTCGGTTTTGTCTCTGTTTCTATTTCCATATTCCTTCTCTTTCTCTCTCTCCCTATTTTTTCATTATCACTCCTTCCTTGTATCTCTGTTTCTCATTAATGATCTTTTCTCTCTGTTATCAGTCATTGATTTTGCCTCTTTCTCTTTTTTTCATGTCTTATTTCTCTCCCTCATCAGTGAACTTTTCTGTCTCTCTCGATTTCTTTCTCTCTTTCTGTCCCTTTCTTTGCTTTGTCTCTTTTTATTTCACTCTCTCTCTTTGTTTCTGTCTGTTTTTCTATCCATTGTCAGTCTTTCTCTCTTCCTCATTCTCTCCCGTTTCTCCATATTTCCCCGTCCCTCTCTCCTTATGTCTCTCTCTTTATCTCGCTCAGTCCCTCTTCGTTTCACCCTCATCGGTGATCCTTTCTGTCTCTCTTTTTCTCTCCTGCTCGCTGCTTTTCCTCTATTATCAGTGATCCTTTTCTCTCTCTGGATTTATTTTGCTTTTGTCTCTAGTTCTCTCTCTCTCTCTCTCTCTCTCTCTCTCTCTATTTTTCTATTTTTATCTATTTTGCTATCTTTCTCGTCCTTTCTGTCTCTCTCCATCATGCTTACATTGTATCTCTCTCTCTCTGTCTCTCTCGCTGTCTCTCCTCATGTTCCCTAAGTAAGTAGATAATTACTGCTGTGTCCACTCCTTCTCTCTTTCCCTCTCTCCCCCTCTATAATTAGCCGTTAGAAATGTTCAGATGAGACGATGTAGTGATGGACTTTACGTTCCGTCTGTCATCAGCGTCAGAACTTGGGCAGTAAACAGATCCGGTGACGCCGGCGCTCGTCCTCTCATCGTCCTACAGAAAGCTTAGCTATAGGTGTGTAAGGATCATGTGATGACTTCTAAACCCCAGGTAGTGGAGCAGAGAGGAGCAGGAGAGGTTCAGGTGTTGGTACTCGATCGGTACGTCATCTGTACGGCTCTGGGGAAATTAAGTGCACCATAAAGGAAATGTGTTCTTTATATTTGTCGGATCATTGTACAAAACAAAATAAAGAAATCTTTTTACTACCAACATATTGATTAACACCACATCTGGGTCCTTCTGAAAAATAAAAAATAAAGCATCAAATGTTTAAGCATCAAGTTTTTGATTCTCCGTTCAGGGAACACGTTCATCAATTCCTACCACAAACTGTATAAAAAGAACTGGACAAACCCTCAGTGATGTCACAGGACAGTCGTCATGAATAGGAAATCTAGTGATGGAGACCGAAACATGCTTATGTTAGTTCTCATCGCTGTCATGTTAGACATCATCGACACCTTTGACATGTCATTATCATGGTCACATTCATTATTGGCTGTAGTGATGTTATTATTGTTTGCAATAATAAGTATTGGTTGTCACTAGTGATGCGCGGGTCGGGTATTTTTCCAACCCGCGGGTCCCGCTTTTATGAAATTATTTGGCCCGCCCCAGCC
>JAQMYL010000039.1:1389762-1401314 GCA_030014365.1 Clarias pachynema
GGGGGGGGCCCAAATAATTTCATAAAAGCGGGACCCGCGGGTTGGAAAAATACCCGACCCGCGCATCACTAATCTGAGTATTTATGGGTTGAGTTGTTGCTTGTTCAAGGGCTTGAGCCTGTGACCTTAACCACTAAATTACCCCATCCTGCCCTGCCCTAACCCCGCCCTGCCCCGTACCGCCCGGCCCTGCCCCGTCCCGCCCCGCCCTGCCCCGTCCCGCCCCGTCCTGGCCTGTCTGCGATTCCTTGTGGCTGAACATCTTTCTTATTCATATTTAAAGCCAGCTGGTGCTAGCAAAAGTGCTAGCAAAAATACGCACAGTCCAGGACTGAGCCTCAAATCATTTGGTGCACTCTATTTAAGTGTTCTACTTAATGGACTACTTATCCATTCAAAACGCAGCCACACAGACTAGTTAGCTAGCGCTGTGTTATTTGGGAATCATCTCTCGATTATCCAATATGGCCGGTCATGAGGACGCACATGATTCTCATAGGAGTTTGTAGGAAGTTTGAACTAATCACATATGAAGCGACAAAGTTAAACACCAGTACGTTCTAAAAAGTTTTGACCCCTCCCCCATTCAATCATATTAAATTAAATGAAATTAAATGAAGGAAATTGGAACATATATTTTGCTGCGATAGGCTGCAAAGTGTCTAAAGATACAATGAAAAAAATAGTTTCTGTCACAATCTCAGCAGTGACCTCATTTCCCCTCTCATCTGTTCTAACCACTCAGCATTCAGCATCAGCAGTATAACTAATCACCGGCCTGATCATCTGTCATCATCTGCACCTGTTTCTCACTGGGTCACGACTTAAGTTAGATGTTTTCTTTTTCATGCCTAAATGATTAATAGGTCACTGTGTGGCTTAACAAACAAAAAACATTCCTCTGAGACTGCTCAGGTACAGGGTACTTCAGGAAACTTGGAGAACTGTTCCTCAAGACTGCATCAAAAATACAAGAAGGTCTGGCTATCTGGAAGCAAAATATGAAGAAATGAGGAGGTGTCAAAATTTTTGCACAGTACTGTATATTCAGATTCTAAACTCAATTACCAATAGTCACAATTCACTTAGAAATTTCAGAAGAACTGTAGGTGGAAATGACGAACCACCAACAAGGTCCTTATTCACTTCTCTGAGCTTATATCAAAAATCTTAAGGATTCTCACGAGCTGAGGAACATCCTGATGATCTTGCTCGGATTTTCTACGATCGATCAGTACCAGTTCAGGATCGTATTTAGGGATGTAGGGCGTGTAGCCCTTTAGCTGCATTATAGCATACAGTATATTAATCATAAGCACTGACACTGGAGACTCCTTCCATCTCTGTACAGAACGTATTCTTAAGATGAATTATTAACGCATGAAAGTTGTCAATCTGACTAAAATATTTCTTCTCCTTTTTCCTCTTCTCTCATTTCTTTCTGTAACGTCTCAGCTGAAAGGTACGTTTGATCCGTTTCCTTTTCCACCTCGACTTCATTCAGAATGTCTTCTAATGACCAGAGAAAGATTTTTGAATCTGTTGCTTCATGTTATTTCTTTTCAAATTTCAATTGAGGAATATTGTGTTTACTGTAAAAGAAATATAGAAAAATATCTACTAGATTTGTGTTTTTTTATTATTATTATTAAATGTGTGTTAAGTCGAGACTGTGGTTGTGTTTTAGAAGCCGTACGCGTGTCAGATCCCCGGCTGCACAAAGCGCTACACGGATCCCAGCTCCCTGCGCAAACACGTCAAAATCCACTCGGCTAAAGAGCAGCAGGTGCGTAGGAAGGTAAGAGACGGGAGAGACGATCATCAGTATGAACCACACGCACGGCGAAATCTCCACCAACCCTAGTGCTTTAATAGTGTTTCATTAGTGTTTTATTAATGCTTCATTGGTATTTTATTAGTGTTTTATTAGTGCTTCATTAGTGTTTTATTAATGCTTTATTAGTATTTTATCAGTGTTTTATTAGTGCTTCATTAATGCTTCATTAGTGTTTTATTAGTGCTTCCTTTGTGGTTTATTAGGGCTTCATTAGTGCTTTAATAGTGTTTCATTAGTGTTTTATTAATGCTTCATTAGTATTTTATTAGTGTTTTATTAGTGCTTCATTAGTGCTTCATTAGTGCTTTATTAGTGCTTCATTAGTGCTTCATTAGGGCTTCATTAGTGCTTTATTAGTGTTTTATTAGGGCTTCATTAGTGCTTCATTAGGGCTTCATTAGGGCTTCATTAGGGCTTTATTAGTGATTTATTAGTGCTTCATTAGTGCTTCATTAGGGCTTCATTAGTGCTGTAATAGTGTTTCATTAGAGTTTTATTAGTGCTTCATTTGTGCTTAATTAGGGCTTAATTAGGGCTTTATTAATGGCTAATTAGGGCTTTATTAGTGCTTAATTAGTGCTCCATTCTGCTTCTTTTGGGCTTTATTAGTGCTTCATTAGTGCTACGTTAGTTTTTTATTACTACTTTATTAGTGCTTCAGTAAAGATTCATTAGTTCTATATTATCTTCATTGGTGCTTTATAAGTACTTTATCAGTGCCTCATTAATGTTTCTTAACCATCGTGTTATTTATTAATGCTCTATGAGTCCTGTATCAGAGCTTCATTAGGGCTTTATAAAGTTCAGTAGGTGTATTTTGCGGTTTATTGTCTCTTGGCAGAGCTTCTTTATTATTCACGCTTGTTTTGGGAAATAATTTCCTCTACTGTAGATCAGTGATGACTCTTTTTAACACACACACACACACACACACACACACACACAGTGCGCATTCCTCATTAAAGTGCATCAGGACGCGCAGAAAGGCCTCATTGTTGCGCGTGGCTAAGTGGCGTCCGGATGATGCTGTTCTCTTCTCCTGCTAAACGGCGCAAAGCAGAAACACATGTGAGCATGAGCCGTTGCTAATAAACCTCGCTGTGCAGGACCCCAGAAACCGCTCGCCAGATGTGGTGCGGAAGATGTCAAACAAACCCCTGTAGCCCATCGATCGCCAGATCACATGCCGCTGTTTCGATAACAGATGAATCGCAGCAGCGCGGCCAGAGCGGAGACGCTAAACCGCGCGTTTCTCCGACACCTGATTCAGTTTTAGCTTTACTTCACTGTGTGTGTGTGTTTGGATTTTTCATATTTATAGATTTTTATTTATACCGACTCAAGGTTCATGCCACACCTCATTTAAAGCGTCACTCAATCATATCCAGATTTCAGTCCGAATGAACCGAGCTTTAAAAGTTTATACCATGTGAAGCTAGAAGGACGATCAGAAGTGGGTGAAAACGCACACGCGGGCTTGAAACAATTGCCATGTGTCACTCAGGGCCTCGGTTGCGTTTGCGTAATGGGTGATAAATACCGCGTGTCACGCTAGCGCTGGAGAATGCTTACAAGCAAAGTGGCTTTTATGTAATCGCGGGCCGAGTTCCAGCGCTGTTTCTGTTTCTAACACACCCTCGACGAATCCCTGTCTCCAGTTCCACTCGGTTTAATCCCTGCTTACTCTCCTCCGCAAATATGAAGTTTATTAGATGAATGAAAAACGAGAGATGGAAACAAATAAATTTACCCAGAGGATGCTAACATCTGATGCCACGTCTGTTTGCGTTAACAGAGAGCGGCTACGTTGGCTTAATGAGGTAAATGGTTTACAGTCGGAATGTTTTAGATTAGATTAACTTTAATTTTATTGTCACTGTGCAAAGTACATGTACAAAGCCAATGAAAAGTCTTTTGTATCTAACCAGAAGTGCATATTTGTGGCATATTTACAAGTATCAGTGAAATACCAGAATGAGGATACGAGGAACTTATGCTGAGGTTATGGAAGTCATATGTACAGAAGGTGCAGGAAGAACGAGGATTGCTGCATGAATATGATTTCAGTTAAACTAAATCAGGTGTTGGAGAAATCCCAGTTCAGCTCCTCGGGTACAGACACGCATCTGTATCGAAACGCAGCATCGATCGAAGTCCGACGATCGATGGGCTACGAGGATTTGTTTGACATCTTCCGCACCACATCTGGCCAGCGGTTTCTGGGGTTCTGCACAGCGAGGTTAATAAACAGCAATGGCTAATAAACGTACTGCACCTTCCGCTCTCCCAAAGCTATTGTTTATTTATTTATGAAAATAATAAAGAACTCCGAATTCGATCTATTGTTCTTAGAAATCTCGCAAGATCCACCAGCGTTTCAGTGCTTCAGCACCGCCATATTGTCTTCACCAGGTTTGTTTAGGTCTGGGAAAGCAGGTGAGGTGGAAGGTTTGCACAAGTTCTCTACCTGCTGTTCAAAATGACTTACTTGATAAAATCACAACGGGAGATGGTTAAGAAGTGTTTAGACAGTCTGAGCATTGTTAAAAGCACAATACAAATAAAAAAATATATTTAAACAGTCTAATTGTCTGTATTCTGGTCAACAAATTTACAAATATGGTCATGAGGTAGGACTGGGGGTCAGGAGTAGCTCGGTGGTTAAGGCATTGGACTAGGTTCAAACCCATGACCACCAAGTTTCCCCTGTGGGCCCTTGAGCAAGGCCCTTAACCCCTTAACGGCTCAGATGGATAATAAGATTAAAAAACAATTATTGCTCTGGATGAGGATGTTTCCCAAATGCCGTAAATGGAAATGTTAATGACTACACAGGTTAACACACACACGTGTGATTTGGTGTCACGCCATGTTTTTGGAAGCGAACTCTGAGAACCAGGAGTAAACCCACACATACACTGGGAAGAACATGTGGAGATCCTGGAGCTTTTGAAGTCTTCTAGAGCGTCCATCACTTCTTCATCCTCTTTTTTTACTCTCTTTGTGATTGACAGCTGAGGACGTGTCCGCATTTGGAACCAGACGCTATGAATGAATGCCTGCACCTACATGGCCCCGCCCCCTCACAGCACTGCCCTGCCTCTTCTCAGCATTGCCACGCCCCGTCCCAGCACCCCGTTAACGGGAAGGACGGACGCTCTCCGGCCCTGGGACAGGACATGTTCACAGGTACACGCCCTGAAATACACATATTGCATAATTTTAAAAATACAAACAAATACAGATTTGTTTTCCTTCAGCACGCACAGTAAAAAGCTAATTAATGTTAATAAGATGAAAAACGCAGCTCATCGTGTTTATAAGAAACCTCAATGTCCTGAAGAACTTACACCTACACTACTGCTTAATCTCTGACACTCGAAACTCCTCCCTTGCACATTTTCACCTTAAACAAAACTTTATCACAAAAATTCGTTTTAATTTATTGTTTAGATCGATCGATCGATCGATAGATAGATAGTGGTGTTAAGGTGCAGGTTGTTCAGGTTACACCATGCAGCAAAGTCCTGGATCAGTTTTCTGTCCTCCTCCTCCTTTCCGTTCCTGATGAAGCCCACGATCGCAGTGTCATCTGCAAATGACACTTTTGTACATAGCAGGACTGTACATGAGTTGTACTGGAAGTCTGACGTGTACAGGGTGAGCAAGACTGCAGACAACACAGCCCCTTGCGGCGCTCCTGTACTGCTGATCACTGTGTCAGACCTGCAGTCCCCCAGCCGCACATACTGAGGCCTGTCTGTCAAGAAGTCTGTAATCCAGGCCACCAGCTGTGAGTTCACTCCCATCTTTGTCAGTTTGTCTTTGAGGAGCAGCGGCTGGATGGTGTTAAAGGTACTAGAGAAGTCCAGGAATGTAATCCTCACAGCACCACTGCCCCGATCCAGGTGAGACAGAGATTTGTGGATCATGTAGGTGATGCCATCCTCCACACCCACCTTCTCATGGTATGCAAACTGTAGGGGGTCTAGAGCATGACTGACCTTGGGTGATGCATCAGTGTCCGCTCCATGGTCTTCATAATGTGTGATGTCAGAGCGACTGGTCTGTGATCGTTCATCTCCCCAGGTTTCTTTTGGTACTGGAATGATGCAGGATGTTTTCCACAGCTGAGGGACCTTCTACTGTTCCAGGCTTAGGTTGAAGATGTGCTGAAGAGGCTCTTTAGCTCTCTACACACCTGGACAGTTGTGATTTCAGATGCCTGGAAGTTTTACCGCTACACTTTCACTTTCCATCAGTGGTGGCTCAAACGGTTAAGGCTCTGGGTTACTCACCGTCAGGTCGGGGGATCGAGCCCCTGTACTGCCAAGCTGCCGCTGTTGCAAGCCCTTGAGCAAGAGTTAAGGCATTCAAACCCAAGGCATCAGTGGTTAAGGCATTAGACTACGGTTCGGAAGATCCCAGGTTCAATCCCAGGTTCAAACCCCACAACCACCAAGTTGCCACTGTTGGGCCCTTGAGCAAGGCCCTTAACCCTCAACTGCTCAGGTGTATAATGAGATAAAAATGTAAGTCGCTCTGGATAAGAGCGTCTGCCAAATGCCTAAATGTAAATGTAATGTGAGAAATAATGGAATATTAATGAGTTTCAGCCAAAATTAATCGGGCCGTTAATCAAATCGACTCAGTCAAGTCAGTTCGCTTGCGTTTATTCACTTCAGTTACCTGAACTCTTCATGTCCAAGACGGCTTCTAAACAACACATCCTCTTGTATCACTACAGTGACAATAAGGTCTCTTTATCTTCATTTGGTGTTTTAACCGCGATCCTGTTCTGCCGAGTCCGAACCTCTCGCGCACACTCCGAGCAGCGTTTAACGTTTGCCATTCGGGTTCTAATCCTCAACAAGTAACTCGTCTCTGAACAGAACACAGCCGTGCGTGACCTGACATATCCCGCTACAATAAACCTTAACTTTTAGACTTTTTAACTTCGAGCAGATGAGGCGAGGGCACGGTTTGGTCGTTTCCTTCCCGAGCTCTTCACGAGCTTTACATCAGAATAAGGGGAGCTTTAAGGTTATGAGTACCACATGTTACAGTCCGCAGCGGGAAGGACGTGTGACGCCTGGAAGTTTTACTGCTACGCTTTCCTCCATCGCTGTCACCTGAAATTACTCACTGTAAGGTCAAAGGTTAATTTCAGCTCGTTTATTAAAAAAAAAAAAAAGATTGTCACAATAGATAATCAATCTGTTTACAAGGTGTAGAGTTTTGGGGAGGATCACGCGTCGGTTCTGACTCTCACACGGACTCGCTGAGGCCTGGAGCGCTAGGTAGCGTAGCATCATCTGCGCAATTTACAGCACAACTGCCGTTTTTCTTAAACGCAGCCCAAAGCTGAACTCCTTCAATGGGTTTCAGTTCTGTTTTAAGAGTCTTGGCTCGGACTCTCTCTCGTTCTCTCGCCCGGTTCAAAGCGGACGACATCTCGCTGCATCAGTGTGCAAATTTCTCTCGCCCGGAGCAGCTGCGGCCTTTTCATCCTGCTGTTTGTTCTCCTCTGGTGTGTTCTCGCTGTGGTCGGAGCTCGCCAAGATGCTGAATGTAAATGCTGTTCAGGATGATTCTCCTCGCTCCGCGCTGCTTTGTTCATCGGCCAGGAGAAAGAAAGACAGAGAGAGAGAGAGAGAGAGAGGAAAGAAAGGAGCGAGTGAGTTTCTGTGAGATTGCTGCCTCAGAGCAGAACTCTTGTTTATTATAGATGAAATGTTTTCGCCTGCTCCGTGAGCTCCACAGCTGAACACGTTCTCCGGGTTTGGGGAAACCGAGATCCGGATGTGAACCTGTGAAGTATTTCAGCTTTGAAAGAAATATAGTGCAGCAGCAGAATGAGGAAAGTTGGCTGTAGTTCAGAAGCTCTGGTTGATTAAACGTGAACCTGAAACGCCGCGTCCTGTTTCTCTCTCGACACTCATCGAGAAAAATCAACGAGTTTTTTTCATAATGTTTAACCTCTAAGATGAATAAAGTTCCTACCGCAGCACAAACGTTTAACGTTATCTCGCTTTATCGAACTCTACATGTGATGATGGAACAGCTACAACTTTTTCCGTTGGAGTTCCTCTCGAGACCCGAGCGCGTTCCGGTGTCAGCTGTGTCTGATTAATTCCACGCCACATGATGCCACTCATCAGCTCATTATCACCTGGCCGTGTCAGGGCAGGAAGCGCGCCGGAACGTGCGGAGGACTAAAGCAGCAGCGATGATTAACGCTATAATGGCTGCGAATAATAAGTACGGTAAATAAATAATTACAGCAATTGACCTCCTCCTCTTGTCTCTCTGAAACATCACACACACACACACACACACACACACTCTCTCCTCTGTGCTGCGCATAAAAGGCGAAGCAATCTCGGCTATTACGCGCCGAGTGTTTCCCGTTGTAGTAGCAGATGTTGGGGCGAAAGGGGAAAGCACTTAAGGGGCTTTGATGGAGGATTTCGGGGTAATAAATCAAGTGTGCAAGCAGGATCAGGTAGGATCTGTTCCAGTAAGAGTTCCATGGCACCCTGGACCAGTAGCTCGAATTCCCTTCAGGGTTGTAAGGAGCGTGTAGACGGAGTGCAGGCTTTAGCGGCCGCAGTCTCTGTGGCGTCTCCTCTTAATGCTGTATAAGGAGAACTGAAGCGAATGATAAGTGAGGCGACCTTTTATGCCCGATCTTTACCCCGTCGATGTGCTGGTAAATAATATCATTTTTATTACACGAGGTGAACGGTGACTCGAAATAACTTCCCCATCCGTTTATTTAGTGTTCAGTTTCATGAGCTTTACCTTATATGAAGTTTTGTTCCTCCAGCAACGCTCGACTGGTCCCAGCATCTCTCAGGGTTCGAGGAGGACATGCGTCCAGACTGTTTTCTGTTCGGCATCAGGTGTTGGAATGAACGTCCTCTAGATGTCTAGAGCCTAGTGATCCAGTGTTAGTGTTCATTTCATCAGCTATTTTCAGGTTTTTTTTATTTAGTCACGTTTTAGTCAGAGGAAGTCGTAAGTATTTGTGTCTAGTGTTAGTCAATAAAACGTAACATTTTAGCAATATGATTATTATTAATTAACCCTACAGTCAGTCTCGTCTAGCCAAAACCATTTTTTAAGGTTTTTCACAAAATAATTATCTTAACATTTGAAATCTTTTCATCTGATGTTTTTAGCTAATTATATTTATTTTTAACGTCACAACAACTGCTGCATGTCCAGAACGCTTTTTTAAACTACAGAACAACAGCAGCAGTACGGACCATACAGTGTTTTTAAACTTTTCTTTGTAAATATGAATGTACAGTACACACTCGGACTGTTGTAGTGATTCTGTAGCTCGTCTGGGTCACAACCATTCGCTAACCTATTAGCTTAATGTTTTTATCAACAGTTTAACTATAAAATAAAATAAAATAAAATACATCACATATAACAAAACATAATCACCACGGCTGCAAACCGTGAGATGAGATTATTATGGGATGCCTTGATGCGTCTCTGCAGGTTTTTGCGATATTTCTCCCAGCGATTGTGTTTCCCCCACTGTTTCCCCTCAGATATTACGACACGTCGGCTTTTTTCTATCCGGTTCAATATGAAGAAAATGGGCCCAAATATCGTCTCTTCTCTTCTACCCGCGTGACCCTGCTGTGATGACGAAGAGTTAAAGACGACTGAGTCTGTAACATCCCGTCACCGTCACGGCTCGTGCTGTAATGAATGAACGGTGTATCGCAGCGGATTGTGACAAAAATTAAATGTTGATGAAAATAAAGACAGATGTTTTATTAGTCTCAGTATCACATGCTGATTTCGTCACAGTTGCTGTTCATTGATATCCGTGACGTCTCGCCATCATGTCTCGTCTTAGTTACAGGAGAAAAGGTCTTCGACCAATATTGTTGATGAAATGAACACTATCCAGTGTAAGATTATATTTATCGATGGAAACTTCAAAGCACTGATGTACTGTAGGTCGCTGTGGATGAGGCCGTCTGCACAGTGCCGTGTGTGTTCGTCTGGTGTCTCTGCGTGATCAGTATACAGCAACAAATACATGCATTTAGAAGACAACAAGCTTTCTTGAAACTTTTTAAATGCAATGAAAATTTTGAGTCAAGCGCAAACGCACACTTAACACAATATTACTTTTTTAGTGCTTCATAAGGCCATGGACAAGGAACATCCCACCAGAGCTGCAGTGCTGGAGTTGCTCTGATCCAGCCGTCTAGCCATCAAATTCGTCCCTTCTCACAGTATCTACACTTACAACATCTCATTACAATGGCACCTGAAAGTGGGGTGGGATTTATTAGGAAGCAAGTGAACCTATTTTTTCCTGAAGTTGTTTTGGAAGCAGAAAAAATGGGCAAACATACGAGCCAAGCTTGTCGACTGGTTCGGAGAATCTCCAAAACTGCAGCTCTTATGGGATGTTCCTGGTCTGCAGCGGTCCAAGATGGAATACGGAACACACAGATGAACCCAAATAGGGATTTTCGTAGCTCATGTCTGTAAGCTCCTGATAAACCACGATCTAACCGAACGACTAATCACCACTCACCGCAGTTCATGGATTTTCCTTAGCAAAAATCTTGGAACTGGTCTGAATGTTTATGTGTATCTCTTGTACGTCTGGAGCGTTAAGAGGTTTGTCCACTAGGTGGCAGGGAGACACAGTGAAGACGGTGAGAGTCGATGAGGCTATAATAATGATAATGTGTTTGATTAATCTCGTAAACATTTCATGTTACTCATGATAAGAGAGCGTGCTGACAAGGTACAGCGTCACGCGGTTCCATGAATCGTGTTTGTTTTTACACGGCAGCCATTTTCAACACGGTTAAAGCAGACTTTAACATAAATCTGCACATGAGCTTATTTGTAAATCTCCAAGGAAACAGTTGCAGCTACATTGTTCTACATTGTTCTTAATGTCGATTGGCGTTAAAAAGTGCAAGGCAACGTCAGAGTAGCAGCGGGTGAGACTGCAGAAGGAGTGATTATCCGTCCTCAGGTTTATCTGTCCCCGGGGCTTCTGGGAAAATAATCAGAGTGTTGAATCGTAAAAGCAGATCAGCAGAACAGAGCTTTAGTCTTTCAGGCTTTAAAACATCACAAGAGAACAGAAGAAGGTGGAGTCAGTACAGTAGGACGTGACCCGATGTAACACGCTGTACCTCTAGTGTAAAAAAGGCAGTCCACCGCGCCGCTAACCTCAGCGCTAATATCGTACCCACGTGGCTGTTTATTAAAAACATCAGCCGCTTGTCGACTTTTTCTTCTCCAGAACAGTCCATTAAAGGCGGGTCGCTTTCCATCGAACCGATTCAACATGAAAGCAAACTGAAAAACACAGAGATGCTTCAAGAACTTTTTTTTTTTCTTTCAAAAGGTCTCTTATTCAATTTGTGCTGTCAAAACAACGGCACGCTGAATGAAATTCTGTTTCGTGAGGAGAGGAAGAGGGGAATTAATTCAAACAATGTGGTGTTTTTTTTTTTGTTATTTGTGTGTACACCCTCTCTAACGTTCCAAAAAAATCATACAATGTTGGCGTTTCATATCCAAGTACAGTACTGAGGAGAGAGCTGGTGTGTGTAAGTGTTTACAGGAGAATACTGGTGTATATACACTACCGTTCAAAAGTTTTAGAACACTTTCTAACTCCATGATGGTTCCTGATTTTTATTTCTTTCTACAT
>JAQMYL010000039.1:1485395-1503173 GCA_030014365.1 Clarias pachynema
GTTTGTCTGTTGGCTCGGACTCGTAAAAACGTCTGCGAGGAAGAAACACAAACAAACAAAGAGCAAAATTAGAAAAATGTAAAAACATTTCAGAGTTCTTTTTCACAAATGCAAATAAAGAAGCTCTTTTTGCTAATCTGAATGGGGAAGAGCAGGGCGCCATTACTAACGCACAGCATTCTGACAGTCAATAGTCAGCAGGTGGCGACACTACAGCATATCATGTCCTCATCAAGCTTCGGAGCTTCAGAGAAACTGATCTGGTTTGGACAGGAGTGGATGTGGGCGGAGCCTGGGGTCTCACCTGGTACCTGTCGGAGTGTACGGCGTCGTCAGAGGGGCGGGGCGACGAAACACATGAACTACCTTCTCGCTTAATGTGGACAGAAAACACAGACTGAGAAAGATGGGAGAAGAGAGAGAGAAAGAGAGAGAGAGACTGAATCTAATTTAACTGAATCAAACAGAATGAAATTCAGTTCAATTGAATTAAACCGATTCACAAAGAATTGAACAAAATCTAACCAAATGCAACTGAATCAACACACATCAGTTTGAATCATTACATTAGTGTGTTAGAGTGTGTTACATTCCTTTCTGTACTTTGATAAAGGAAAAACAATTTAATTTTATTGAATAATTATAATTCATGAAATGGAAAAGATAAAGAATTTTTAATAACTAATTAAAATAAAACACTACTGTTAACCCTAAACAAACAAACAAACAAACAAACAAAATAAATCTTTAAGTTCTAGAACAATTAAAAATAGTTTTTTTTTTATCATTCCATTATAATAATAATAATAATATGTTAACAGGTGAGGCGACACTTACCCTGGATAACCCGGCCGAGAGACATTCACTCTGTGCTGGACTCACACTGAGAGAGAGAGAGAGAGAGTGAGAGAGAGAGAGAGGAAAAGAGGAAAAGACAAAAGGAATTATAACTGTTATAACTGATCTTTTATATATATTGTAACTGTTGTTGTTGTTTCCACTGAATGTTTAATTTTTATGGTAAGACATTAAATGTTTTAAATTTCCAAAAAATACAATTTCACTGAAGTGAGTTAAAATGGAGAGGATTTAGCCGCTATAAAAGTCAGACAGTCTCTCTCTCTCTCTCTCTGTAACACACCCTCGGGGTGAATATCATTTGACACACTCAGTGTCCAGCGCTGTGTTGCTAAGTGGATTAGCGCTGTAATGTGTTTATTAGACAGATCCTTCATGTGAACTGAGAGCTTTAATCCACTGCTCCGCCCGGATTCACACCGAGACAGAACGTATTCCCTCACACGCAGTCTCTCTGTGTCTCTCTCTGTGTCTCGCAGTCTCTCTCTGTGTGTCTCTCTGTGTCTCTCTGTGTGTCTCTCTGTGTCTCGCAGTCTCTCTCTGTGTGTCTCTGTGTGCGACATTAAGGATGTAAGGATAATAGAAAGGATGTACAGATGACAGGAGGGATGTTACAATGAAAGAAAGGACATAAGGATGAAGTGAAGGACGTAAGAATAACATGAAGGATATGATGATGATGATGATGATGATAATAGGAATGATGTAAGGATGACAAGAAGAACATAAGGATGACATGAATGATGTAAGGATGAGTGCCATTTAAGAGTACTCTTCTGTTTCTGTTGTTTGAAAATTAACTTTTACTTTTATTGATTCTTTTTCTTTTAATTTTTAGCATTTCTAAGCACTGACAACTTTCCTGATGTTCATTACGCACCGGTTACCTCTATTGAGTCCGTTTACTTTTTACATTTATGACAAATCTCTCAAACTGCGTGTGTGTGTCTGTGTCTGTGTGTGTGTGTCTGGGTGTGTATACCTCAGGTGCAGCTGTGATAGTCTCTCCATCTCCTGCTCCATGTGTTCCTGCAGCTCATCGACTCGCAGGACCAGGTGACAGACGGGACACACAGGCGCTTGAACATCACACACACACTTGAGCTTACCTACAGGATACAGAGAGGAACAAACACACACACACACACACGAGAACGGAGAGAGCCGTTAAACCACATAAAGCCTCCAAATGAAACATTCTGTATAAATTAGACACGGCACAAAACAGATTTATTATTTTGCGTTACTGAGACAGAAACCATGAGGTTCAGCGACAGTGAACAAAAGATACAGAAATAAATACACAGCTATAAACATGACCTGAAGAAAACCTCAGCTTTTTAACTTAGTGAAAAATATTTCACACAAAACTATCTAACTAACATAAACTAACATTAAGAAAATACAAACAAAACTCTTTATGTGTAAACACTTGAAGTAAAAAAAAAAATGTTAGCAAGAAGAAAAGAGTCGCTTTCCGTTTGGTCCAAGAGGAATCATAATTTAAGGTTTCACTTCATTTACATGTCTTTTCCGAATGTTTTGTTTGATCATTTTTATATGCGAGAATATGATCATAGTGTTGGAAATCGGTAATATTGGTAATATTTTTAGGTGGCTGGAACGGATTATCTGCATTTACATTATTTCTTATGGGAGAATGCGCTTCACTATACGTAAATTCTCCTTAAGAACTCGCCTCGGGCGAACAGATTTAATCTGTGTGCCGAGGTCCCGCTGTATATATAACGTGTATATGTACGACTCATGCACAGGTCGATGTCTGCGGTGTGTGTGTTCAGTCTTTAAGCAGGCTTGAACATCGTTTAGCATCGAGTGTTTGTGGAGCTCAGTAGAACTTCCTGTAGTTTATTGATAACGCATTAATGATGTAGGAGAATAAATAAAATGACATCAGTGTGACAGCGGATCTGTGTTTGTTTGAGTGTGTACGTGTGCGTGTTTTTCTGGGTTCAGGTAAAAGACACATCTTCAGTGTTGAACAGGATGAAAGTGTTCAGTCAGACGATGCTATTTTAATTTACACCACAGGCCCCCTGAAAGTGTGAAAGCATTACGAGGTGATTCGCCCGACAGACTGAGTGAATCTATTAACCCAATAAAATCCTGTCAGCACCTCGACAGGCAGCGGCACGCCGCGGGGGAAACGACAGGACGAGCGCCTCTTCCCCCTCACCCGGGCCCGCTCTCGCCGCTCGCTAACAAGGCGCCAAACGAAGCCAAATTGATGTGAATAAAACATGGAGTGTGCACGGCGGAGCATCCCGGTGCCGTGCCCTTGAGAAAGTGACAGGCACATCGCGCTTCGTCCTAAATCAATTCACGTGAAGCGTCGCCGCGTCGTCCGTTTTCTTCATCGCTGAAATCTCTCGTCTGGAACTGAATTTATAACCGAATGTACAGTAAACAGTGAGAGAGCAACAGCACGGCGATAAGAGGAATTCCATTAGATCTTCTTATTAAAAAAAGGAGAAAGTACTTGATAAAATCTCAAAGATGAGTTCTGGAAGATAAAAGTGGAAACCACTGGTGCATTCTTTTCACACACAGGCACACACATACACAAACACACACACATACTTATAATTTAATCTGACCTTAGTCAGTTTTTTAATATTTAATAATACACAACAACATTTTCGAACACCCACCTTACCTATATAGTGCGCAAAATACCAAATGAATAGAAAGCATTAAATATAGTTGCAAGCAACAATGATCGGGTCCAAGCACCCGTGACAGAAGTTTAAGACCTCATCGCGGCTGACCCGTTTGAGATATCAAAAATCCCCTCGCAATTTTACATCCTCAGTGTCTTGCGATGTCTTGAGGCCCGGGTTGGTGTTGATTGGAAAAATCCCCTAGGAGGAGTATTTCAAATTCCATTGGGTGCGTTTTACAAACGACCCAAAATAACTGACTTCCTGTTGAGTAAAGCCCATGACATGCAGAGAAAGAAGTTGTTCAGCTCAATAAGATCTGAATGTGACCCAGTTTCGTATGTATACGTGCTTGGGCCCTAATAATCTCCATATGATGGAGAACAGGTTCTGAACAAATCAACAAATCAGGTACAACAAGATCTCATGTGAGCTGATTCAGACCTACTGTGTCGAATCAGAACCGCAAACCAAAATCGATTCTTTCGGATTCTTTTTGATGGTGATCACTTGGTCTGCGTTAGATTCATGCCTAATAGAATAAAATTAAGCAAAAAGAAAGAATATGAAGGTCTGTTAAGGGCTGAAATTGTCCATGTTTATGCATCAGTCAAAAATACAGCAGCAGTAAGTGTGTGTGTGTACAAATCACACACACTCTCATTAATTCTGTTTAGTGATTATCCTGTTAGACATGTGGGAGGCCTGAAGCCTATCCTAAGCATTAGGGAGGGCACACACACACACACACACACACTAATTTAGGAACACCAATTAACACACACAAAAAAAAACTGGCACCAAATAAATGTTTGTATAATTATTTAGAAAACTAGTTTAAAAAATTTTCTGTCACATCCAGAGTTTTATTCGTCTTTTTGTCCAAAACAGACGCCATCTGCTCAGCACTACAGCTCTGTCCTTTGTCTCAGTTTATCAGCTCATGTCTAGAAATAAAATGTCATTCTTGATCCTGTATCGATGCCGGATGCAAGCGCAGTTTTCCTTCTACATGGATTTTCCATTATGAGAATTCTCTTTTTGATCTTTTTGTGAAGTCTAATAGATCCCTAGTGTGTGTGTGTGTGTGTGTGTGTGTGTGTGTGTGTGTGTGTGTGTGTGTGTGTGTGTGAAAAAAAACATGGAAAAAAAAACATCACCCTTAAATCTCTAGAGGCCCAAATCTGTGCCTGAAACGTAACACTGGTCAATGACCGATTACAAAAAAAAAACTCCTTATATGGAAATCCTGCGTGTGTGTGTGTGTGTGTGTGTGTGTGTGTGTATGTGTGTCAATAGACGAGGGTACAGATGTCAAAATATGCGTTTTGGCAGTTTGGTTATGTATAACCAGTTATCATTACTTTTAAAAAGTGTAAATTAAAATGTAAAACTCACAAAAGGATCTTGTTATTATAATTTTTTTTTTGGTCACAGACAACAACAACAAAACAAAAAAACAAATTTTCATGTGTCTCTCGTATTTATTTGTCTACGTGACCCTTTTTATACTCAGTTTACGTAGTTGATTAAAGTTTCATTATTTTGCACAGGTTGTGCTGAAAATAAGATATGACTTTACTGTACATATACTGTATTTAGACTCGACCTAATCATGATGTTTCCAAACACTGCTGTTGTTGTTGGTCTTTTGGCTGCTCCTGTCGAGGGGTCGCCACAGCGGACCATCTGATCCGCACACACGCAACCGGGGAAAAATATGTGTGTAAGACCCTCCTGTAGGTCGGGGCTCAGCTTCACCAAAGAGTCATCCAGGAGTGAAGCATCATGGACCTCACAGTAGAAATGTTCTGGCCGTATTAAACATTTCACATTAGACTACTTTCTCAACTCGGGGTTGAGATTCTGAACCGGTTTTTGCAAAAAGAAAAAAAAAAAGGCAAAAGTGTGAATCTGTTCCTACTTGCTGTAAGCGTGAATATTTTACTATTTATTACACAATAACTTCAAATTAAATTCAATTTAAGTTAAACTCATTTGTTGACTTTACAAACACTGTAAGAGTAATGTTGTTTGCGGTAGCTTGTATTGCACGCTAAAGCAGGATGCATCTTCTGGATAGTCATTTTTATGAGCAATGACGTACCGGAGAATCAGTGTAGATCCTTTTAAGCTCAATTCGGGCTTTTTTATCGGAACCACCAAGTGTGGATACGACGGCCTCAATTTTAACCCGTTTATTGATGTGAAATTAAAAACAGGAGCTACGGGGAGTGTAATATATAAACTTTGATATCATGAAGTTTCTTAATAATAATAAAGAACAAGGAAAAACAAGAAAACTAAGTCTATAGCTAGTCTATAACTCAAGTCTATAGCTAGGCCATAGGCCCGGGTTCAAGCACAAGCTAACATAGAGAAAAGAATTAAAACTGAACAGGGACTGTAATATCCCCCGAGCAAACTAAACCAAAATAAGCTTGAAGTAGACCAACTCATCAGAAAATGACGAGGAACATCTGAAGCAATTAAGAAGACAGTAATGAGCAGCACGTCTTCATCATGTGATCCTATTGGATCGTGGATCATGGTATAGAAACTGGAAACGTTCTAAACGACGATTTAGAACTCTACCTACCAAATCTCTGAGACGCCTCGCACAGGAGCCTGGGAGGTCTTATTCGACATGTCAGAGGGCTGCAAAAATGGAAAAATTACATGTATATCATGTCACCTTCGTCCAGGAGCTCAAAGCAAGTAATGTGGAGAAAAGAGTCAGATACTGTCACTGGTTCCAGGTGTTTGTGAGGGACAAAGCAGGACATCAAAATGTGTCGCATGTAATGCGACGGAATCCATATATATCAAGGTATGTAGTGTATTTATTTTGGGTCTGATTGCTTCATTATAGTGAGAGTTATTAAAGAATATTCAGGGCCTCTTTCGAGTGAAAGAATATTTTTTCAAAAGATAAACTATATGGACAAACCTGCAGTGACATTGTCTCTAAACACACACACTTCAGTATGGAGTCGGTCCCCCTTTTGCAGCTATAACAGCTTCCACTCTTCTTGGAAGGCCGTCCACATGATTTTGGAGTGTTTCTGTGGGAAGTCATGTTCATCCCAAAGGTGCTCGATGAGGTAGAGGTCAGGGTTCTGTGTTCGGGCCGTTCGAGTTCTTCCACACTGAACACAGAATCAAACCATGTGTTTATAGTCCTCGCTTTGTGCACTGGGGCTCCGTCGTGTTGGAATCGAAAAGTGCCTTCAACAAACTGTTGCCACAAAGTTGCACCGAAGCGTAGCATTAGCATGTCCTGATTTGAAACACCCGAATTCAATAAATAACAGGTTTTCCCAAATACATTTGTGCACATAGTGTATATATAAATTCTCCAGTATCGGTTCTAAATGCCGTTGTTTTCGAGTACGAGCCGCTTGACAGATTCCATGGTGTCAGATTCGACTGGCGCTGTGAGCTGACCTTTCCCGAATGCCGAAACTCACTCAGACATTACGGGAATATGTCAGGAAACGACTCAAGACCCTTATTTCCTCCAAATGCACATAAAGACGGGTGAACACACACATTACCCACGGCGTGACGGGTCGATCGACCTGTGGAGGGTCTGCTGCTCCGGGTCTTGTAGCGTTATATATCGCAATGACAAAGTGGCAAAAGGCAAAGGATTAAAGCAGCGACACACAACATACTTTTGGTCTGTGCGTGCGCGGTAAGCGTGGGTGGGAGAAACTGACGGGTAGAACGAAAATTTGAAGAACACCAGCTGAAAGTTTCTTGGGGGTGTGTGGAAAATTCAACTGACAGGGTTGCCTAGTCTGGCAAGAATCCCTCCACTGACACTGGAGGCTCCTTACAAAAATGTTGAAATAAAATTCCTTTGATAGAAAACCTCACCGCACATTTTATCTGTTTATTCGGAGCAGGCCCTGTGAACGAGACGTTACTTATAGAATTTATAACGTATTAAGACAAATGCATTAATATTTACTTGCACTACAGTCAGGGCTGCTGTTATACAGAATTAATCAACCAATCAGAGTGAAGGATTCAGCAGTGATATATTGTTCTAGCTATAGCTTTGAGAGCAAAGTCTCAGGGTTTATCTGTTGGCCGACGAGTACATAGGAGTGTGTGTGTGTGTGTCGGAGGGGGGCTTGTTTTGGGGACGGGTCAGGGGTTTACTTCCTGGCAGGTTTTCTGAGGAGTTATTAAAGCGCGTCTCCGCACCTGCCCCGTCGCCCGTCTGCCTCCTCCTTAACAGCGTCTGGTTCGTATTTAAGACATCAAATGCTTCGTTTTACACGAGCAGATTTTCATCGTTTCTTAAATACGCTTTCTGAAGTGGAGGCGAAGTGGACCTGGGGGGTGGTTAGGGCGGAGGAGCAGTGGGGGAGGGGCGGATCAGGGCTAGATTAGGGCACGCGAGGCCACATGAGCTGTTTTTTATTGGAGAAAATAATGGGCCGTTGAGGGAACCGATTTAATAGGCAGCATAATGAGCGACGTAGTAACACATCTGCTGTGGCGATGTCGTTTCCTTCCTTTTTTTCTTTCATTCTCCTCGTTATTTAATCAGCTCAGAGATTTCTGACGTTCTGCCGCACGCCGCTTACGTTACGCTCTAGACGTCGCTTCGACAAGAAACGCTAACGATCGTTGTGCAATGTGGAGCATGCTGAGAGACATCAACAGGCCAGGACGCAAGCCAGCTAGGTGTGTGTGTGTGTGTGTGTGTGTGTGTGTGTCTGTGTGCATGTTTGCTCTGAGTATTACGCGCTAAATCCCGCCACGCTCACTTCCTCTTATTATAATCCTCACTTGTGTGTTTCAGGCGACAAAAAATGAGGTTCAGGAGGTAAATGTGCAAGAAAAAAAACACACTCAGGCTTTTCTCCGTCCAACCAGCGAGCTCATTTGTGTCGACTTACTATCATAGGCCAATCGGAATGTGATGCAGCGAGCGAACACACACACACACACACACACACACACATGCCAGGGCTAATGACTTCGTTTGTGAAGCTTCCTAGGGCCAGCAGTCAGTCCGCACAGACGAATTAGTTTTTTCATCTAAAAAAACAACACACACACACACACACACACAGACTCGGTGATGAGAGACACGCTGATGTCCCTCGGCTATAAATGTCTCTATAAAGTTGAAGGATGGACGTGTGAGTAATAAAGCCACAGCGCTCGTCACATCCAAGCCCCGGAGAAGCAGCTAAACCCGGACACGCCCTTAACGAAGGATACGCAGCGGAGAGGACGAGAGCGCCATCTTACGTGGGATTAACTACAGACCTGCACGCATAGAGTCAATGTCTTATCTTTATATTTACCCTAATGAACTACATACAGTATATTAGTGCTGTCAATTGATTGCAATAAAAATGTCAATTGACCACAATACTCAGATTTACTGGAATAAAGAGAATTATTGAAGTAAAGAAATGCACGACAAGCCGGTTAGAGGAAACAGATTATGCCGTTTTATAATATCTCAAACATTAACCTTTAACAAATGTTCAATTAAAATCTCTCAAAGGGAACCGGCGCTACATGCGGTGTCTGGGTAGTACGGGGGGTGTGGTGAACCACCAACGGCGGAACTCGAACCCGGATCCTCAGAGGCGAAAATCAACAACCTAGAGCCTCAGCCACCTGAGCCGCTGCTCACACACCTTTTGTATTCTTGTAAAAAAAGTTCCACTTGAAGCTCACTCGGGCACACAACCAAGGTTTTATAATGTTTTATCCAAACTTCTATCTAGAAGTTTTTGTAAATACATCTCCAGGTTATGACATGAATTTTCATTAAGACCTCAGTGACTCTGGTCAGAATTTGTTGATTAATTCTCTCTAACAGCAGGTCAGCCCTGACAGTAGTGCAGGCTTATATCAATGCGCTGGTCCTAATATTGTATCGTTTCTATAGTAACAGCTCACTTACAGTACAGATGTTGTTGGTCTTTTAGCTGCTCCCGTCACGTGGTCGCCACAGCGGACTGTCCAATCCGCACAGACAAGCTTGACACAGTTCTTTTATGCCGGATGCCCTTCCTGACACAACCCTCCCATTTTATCAGGGCTTGGGACCGGCACTGCATCCAGTGGCTGGAAATCAAACCCAGGCCTTCCATACTGCCGTGGTCACAGTGTTATAGTAAACAGTACACGCGTGCACGGATGTTGATTATACCAGTAAGAGACGAGCACTAAGACCCAGCAGGGGAGACGATTCCGCAGCGCAAGAGAGAGAAAAACCGTTGGCTCAGTTGTGATCACGTAATGCTCGGCGTCAAAACAAGAAGCGCATGCGTGATACATGATACTCGGTACTCGTAAACCAAGGCAATGCTCGTTTTTCAAGTCAAAAATTTTATTAAAAATTGTTGCTCGTCTTGCGGAACACTCGTAAACTGCGTTTCGCTGTATCAGGGAATCATGTTTAAAATATACCACAGTGTACTAGATAACTGTTATAGTGTGTTATAGTCTGTTAGCTTAAATCCTTCTTCTATTTATTCTTGTATTATATGTACATTCAACTTTATCTTTATTTTTTGATAAAAAAATTAAATTCAAATTTTAAAATTTATTAAAAATCTTTGCTTGTCTTGCGGAACACTCGTAAACCGCTTTACTCGCGATCCGAGGTTCCACTGTATTTCTGGGAATCATGTTTAAAATACAGTATACCATAGTGTACTAGATAACTGTTATAGTGTGTTATAGTCTGTTAGCTTAAATCCTTCTTCTATTTATTCTTGTATTATTCTTATTGTATTATATGTACATTCAACTTTATTATCTTTATTTTTTTTATCACTGACCCAGCGCACGGTGGCACGGTGGTGTTGTGGTCAGCACTGTCGCCTCCAGGGTCCGGGTTTGATTCCCGTCTCCGTGTGCATGGAGTTTGCTTGGTGGATTTCCTCCCACAGTCCAAAGGTCTGCAGGTTAGGTTAATTGGTGTTCCCCAATTGCCTGTAGTTTGTGTGCCCTATCTAGGCCCCCCCGTGACCCTGAATAAAGGATTAAGCATTATAGACGATGAGTAAATGACCCAGAGTTTCTGCACATACAAAATTCCAATGGCTTTTTTTTTATGTGAGGAGCTGGTGAGGGAACGAGTGTTTATCGCTGCTATAATGTCCGCAAAACTTGTGCCACAGATTCAAATGTAACTATAAATGAATTGATGAATAAAAGCAGCTATTTGGGACCTATATTGCGAAATCCCATTTATTTCAGGAATGATAGAGGTAGAGAGAGAGAGAGAGAGAGAGAGAGTGGGAGGGAGAGAGAGAGAGAGAGAGAGTGGGAGGGAGAGAGAGTGGGAGGGAGAGAGGGAGAGAGAGAGAGTGGGAGAGAGAGGTCATTGAATGAAAGACAATTAAAAACACCAAGGTACAGAAAGAGAGTAAATGATAACCCAAAGTCCTGCTCTACAAAACGTAATAAAACACTTCAGGACATGCTGTTAGTGGACAATAATCAACCTCATGGTGGAACCAGTGACCCGTCTTCATCACAGCTTCATCACACCATCCTGTCGTTGATTATTTTCCTGTAACACACACATGATAAACTAACTTCTGAGTGACGCAAACCTCAACCAACTGATACATCAGCACTACGACTCAATCAGGAAATTATTACTCAGTTAATGTTTTTAGCTTCTCTCCTGAATAACAATATGACTTAGATTAAAACATTAGCACTAAAGATTCTCAATCCGTTCTGAATAACCTCAAATAAATAATATCTATATATACTGTAATAATTATACTACGCTTTATTTTAAGTGAAATTTGGTCTCAAGCATTTTTACTTTATATAATATGTTTCTACATTAATGAAAGTGAATTAAAGCTATAACTCAGGCACAGAGGAGGTATGTACTGAGGGCCGGACGGCACCGTGTCATAAACTCCTTTCTGAACCACCACTCAGTGCTGCTCTCGCGCCGCGCTGCTCTCGCGCCGCATCCCTGAGACTCATCCTGAAGTTACGGCGCTGTGAATCCTGACACGTCAAATAAACCGAGAGGCAGCTTTAAGAGACGCCCACGAGACACGAGGATGACTCCGGGTCTCTGAGTTTACTAATGAGTGTGTGTGTGTGTGTGCTGGAGAAGGAGTTTGAATTCCAGCTTCTGACATCTCAGTGTGAGCAATCTGATTTATAAAAGAAAGATTCATTTAATTCAATTAAGTGATTCATTGACACTGATTCAGTGCAGCATTGGACTGATTGGCTGATGCACCCATGCACACACACACACACACACACACACACACACATAGACAGAGAGCCCAAAGAGAAAGACAGACAGGTGGTCAGATATACACAATCAGACAGAAAGACAGGCAGGGATTGACAGCCACAAAGACCACACCTCCTTTACCGTGATTAACAGCCATAAAGCCACGCCCTCTTCACTGTGATTGACAGCCATAAAGGCCACGCCTCCTTTACTGTGATTGACAGTCATAAAGGCCATGCTTCCTTTACTGAGATTGACAGATATTAGGGCCACGCCTCTTTAATGTGACTAACAGGCATAAAAACCACACCTCCCTCCCTGATTGACAGCCTTCAATCCCACAGCCATAAAGGCCACGCCTCCCTCACAGTAAGCGACAGACATTAAGACCACGCCTCCTTTACTGTGACTGACAGCCATAAGGGCCACGCCTCCTTTACTGGGACCAACAGTGACCGTCAGCCATTAAGACCACGCCTACTTTACTGTGATTTGCAGCCATAAAGGCCATGCTTCCTTTACTGAGATTGACAGATATTAGGGCCACGCCTCTTTAATGTGACTAACAGGCATAAAAACCACACCTCCCGCACTGATTGACAGCCTTCAATCCCACAGTCATAAAGGCCACGCCTCCCTCACAGTGACTGACAGTAATTAAGGCCACGCCTCCTTTACCGTGACGAATAAGAATAAAGGCCATTCCTATTCACTGTGATTGACAGCCATAAAGGCCACACCTCCCTTACTGTGATTGACAGATATTAAGGTCACATCTCTTTAATGTGACCGACCAGCATAAAAGCCACGACTCCTTTATAGAAACTGACAGAAAGGCCACACCTTTTTTGGCCACACCTCTAACATCACCTCCCCAGAATCACATATACAGCTCGGCCTCGCCCCTTTAGGCCACGCCACTGTGCACATTAGACTTTTTCTTAAACATTATTCTTTAACATTTACAATCAATGTGTCATGACCGCGACTGATTGACATGCTAACAGCGTATATACACACACACACACACGCACACACACACACACACACACACACACACTGGACTGGGACTGAAGAAATCAGGACTGAAGGAATCAGATCAGGTTCAGATCAGATCAGTAGACTCTCTGGCTCTCTGGCAGTTTGTTGTGACGTGCTAACGTCTGACGCGGTTCTGGAGGAAGTGATTACTTAATGACCGCGGTGACGGAGCGCACGAGAGCGCGCAGAGAACCCGGTTCTGCACCACTGCTGCAGCGATAGAGATGAAAAAGGAGGAGTGTGTGACTGAACACACCTGCAGGAGAGCCTTTAACTGCTGACTGATGTTCCGACACTGGATGTGTAAGAAACCGGTGAAGTTTAAACAGATGCAGCCCCACACACACACACACACGCGCACACACACACACACACATGGTTGCACAGAGACGAGTGTATTTATCTGGCGAGTGCACTGATGGAGGCACAGTGGTGGATTTTCACATTTTATTGGCCACCAGGGTAGAACAGGAACACAGTTATTCAGAGGCAGCCAGCAAGACTGAGCCCAGCTAAACACACACACGAACACACACACACACACACACACAGAAAGAGAGAGAGAGAGAGAGAGAGAGATGCAGAGATACAAATTTGGGGAAAAAAATGAAAGAATACAAACATGGGCACCCCACAAATCTTCATCATCATCATCATCATCCTCCTCACCATCATCATCATCATCATCCTTTTTCTCCTCATCCTCCTCCTCCTCCGCATTATCATCTTTATCAATTTTTTAACCACAATGTAATAAAAAGATAAGAAACAGTAAATTAAATTTACTGAAGTGAATTTTATTATTATATTTCCTTAAGTTCAAACAAGAACACACACACACTATCTCTCTCTCTCTCTCACGAACACACACACACCATTCTGTGCGAGTGGAGCGGCCAGGATTATTTATGGAACGTTTTTCCCGCAGGGTCTCACGGCCCCGAGAGCTAAATGTGGCGAGCGAGTCGGGATTTTTCATGACGGAATAAAAACACAAACACACCTTTATAAATGACGATCATCTGACCTCGTTTAATTCGTCCTCTACATCCACCTGCTGTGGGCCACCCAGTCACAGACACACACACACACACACACACACACACACACACGGGAGCTCCTGTGGTACAGAAAAACATGACTTCATCCCGAACCGGCATCTGTTTCGGGCGATGTTGGATCCCGTGGTGATGATCTTCGACAGGAATCTGAGAGCAAATAAACTGGGAATCTGGGAAAAAATTATCGTTAACGAAGAAACCATTAAACCATTCACGGCCTGAACTTTGTCGAACTAACACGCATCGTCGTGGGAACCGTGACTGGCACGAGACCCCCGAATTTCTTCCGCTTAACTGCTCCTGTCGCGGAATAAATACGACCCGAGACGCGGCGCACAACAGGAAACGATTTACGGTGCTTTCACGGCGGCCGGCCCACCGCTACACCCGAGTGCGACGGCGTGTCAGCTCCTCCGTTCACCTCATTACCCAGCTATAGGCTAATCAGACAGCTAACAAGTGCAGACACAGGGAGCGCTGCCATGCTAAAGGCTAACGGTTGCTGTGGCGAAAACAAGGGTGCCAAAAATTTCCCACCACCAAAGGCTTTTTGAAAGAAAAGAAAAAAAGTTGAAGGTAGTCACATCCAGCTTGTAAGAAAACATTAGCATCACAAGCTAGCTAGCGAGGCTAGTCACACACGCTAGTCATAACAGCTAATGACTTTTCACGGTCACATTTCACATTTCAGGATCCTTTATTCCTATAAAATTTAAGTTTGATTTTCAAACAGCAGGAAAAAAGCTGAATCTCCTGAAATTTAGCTCCACCGCTACAATTCTGTCAGCTAGTCAACACGCCAGCGACGGCCGAATTCACCTACAAGTGAGTTTAAAAACACATACTAAATATTTTAGCTAAATACAATTTCAGGGATTCTACAGGGCCGAAGTGTGTGTGTGTGTGTGTGTGTGTGTGTGTGTGTGTGCAGTATGTCAATACAGTTAGCATTAGCCGTGCCTTGTTGACTTTAGTGTCCCGCGTCGATGCCCAGAGTCAATGCAGGGGCATGTGTGTGTGTGTGTGTGTGTGTGTGTGTGTGATGTGTTCGATCAGCTCAAGAGACACAGTGCTGATTAGTGCACTCAGAGCTAATCGCTCAATCTGCCTCATGTTTAGTCGTCGCTAATACTCCTGCCAACAGCAATCGCCCCGCCCCCCCCCCCCGACCAAGAGTCACTTCAGTTTCACCCGTTTAATCGATCTTAAAATCATCTGTTCATCCGTCACTCTGTCTCTGTTACACATCAGAGTCTCCTCACTGAAACCACACAGAAGACAAGTCAAAGAGGAAAAGAAGAGACGGAAAAAGGGAAAAAAGTCAAAGAAGAGAGAGGGGTAAGTGCATGGGTGTGTGTGTGTGTGTGTGTGTGTGTGTTGAGGTGCTGATGGTGAAGTGGATAAACATGGTGATATAGAAATCAGAGAAAGCAAGAAAAGACAAATAAGAAAGATGAATAAAGAAAGAAACGAAGATAGAAGTTACAACACACAAGAAAGAAAAAGAAAACAGATTAGAAGGAAAAACAAAAAGATAAAAGAAAAAATGACCAACAAAATAGAAAAGAAAGGAAGAGAAAAGGTAATGGATGAAAGAAAGAAAGAATCATGGATAACTGAAATAAATAAGAAATAAGATAGATAAAGGAAAGAAAGAAAGGAAAAAGTTACAACACAAAAGAAGAAAAACAAATGAGAAGAAAAAAAGAAAAAGGGGAGATAAGAAAAGAATATGTGAAGAAAAAATGGTCAAAAAGAAAGGAAGAGAAAAGGATGGAAAAGGTAATGGATGGAAGGAAGGAAGGAAGATAAAAAATGTCAAAGAGAAAGCCAAAGAAATATGTAAAAATTGAGAGCAGGAAAAGATGAATGAGAAAGAAAGAAAGAAAGAAAGAAAAAGAAAGAAAGAAAGAAGTTACAACACAAAGGAAAAATAAAAAGAGCATGAAAAAGAAAAAAGAAGATAAAAAAGGTGTGAAGAAGATAAAAGGAAGTAGAAAAAAATGACAACAAAACAGAAAAGAAAGGAAGAGATACACGGATGGAAAAAGAAATGAATCAAAGAAGGAAAAAGAAAGAAATGATACGAAAGGAGAGGAATCTTTGACTTTAATTATAACGTCTTTATTCGTAGATTAGTTTGTTTGTATTCAGACGTCTGTATAAACCCCAGTCGTCTCCTGTCTGAACCAGTCAGTGATTTATTTACAGGAGGACGATGTGACCCCTGACGTGGCCGAGCTCCGGACGCTGACCCCGTGACCCCACATGATGCGTGTGTGAACAGTCGTGGTGCTGCGCGACACATCGACTCGCCGAGACATAACGAGACAGGAGATTTAACGCCGCGGTGCCTGTGTGGTCTCCCGGGATAATTAGCATCATTAGCATGCTGATTAGCACAAACAAACAAAGAGGATCCCATCCAAGATGAAGTAGTGTGTGTGTGTGTGTGTGTCTGTGTGTGTGGAGCTGGTTTTACGTGCAGCTCAGCGCCTCGTCCTGATGTACGGCTCCTCGTTAGCGCCATAATAAAGAACACAGAGACACATAAAAGGTTATATACTGCTGGAGTGCTGTTATTCCACCAATTAGCACAGCACTGATTTACCACCGGGACACGCCACGATCCCCAACACGCACACACACACACACACACACAGACCTGGTCAGCTCTATAAAACTACACAGTCTCTGATCCACTGAGCTCTAAAAGTAAATTCAAAGAAACTCTGAAACTCACATACTTCATAATGTGTGTGTGTGTGTGTGTGTGTGTGTGTGAATCTTTTACAGCCTGGCTTTCACATTCTACATAACTCTGAGCAAATACACAAGCTTGAGTCTCAGGACCAGCGCGGGAAGATTTCACAGAAAAAACAATTGTGGGTTTGCAACGAGACAAACACAAAAGACTAGTAAAAGAAAGAAAACAATAAAAAGAAAAGAAAAAGAGATAAAAAGATGAAAAACAAAAAAAGAAAAGAAAAAAAATTACCAGAAAGAAATGAAGAAAAAAAAGAAGAAATAGATAAGAGGGGAAGAAGATAGATAATAGAAAGAAAGAAAGAAAGAAAGAAAGTGAGGGTGAAGAAGAAGGATAGGATAAAAAGACAGAAAGAGAAAGAAAGTAAAAAACAAAAACTATACTGAGAAAGAATGAGGAATTTTTTTTTAGTTAAAAAAAAGAATAAAGAAATAAGGAAGAAAAACTAAAGAAAGAAAAAAAGAAAGAAACTAAGAAAGAAAGACTATAGTAAGAAAGAGACAGATATAAATAAGGAAAAATTTAAGAAAAACAAAAGGAAGAAAGAGAGTCATGAATAAATGAAAGAAAGAATGAAAGAGATAAGAAAAAGAATTCAGAGAAAAAAGAAGTAAAAAATAGATAGGATGGGAAAATGTAACAAGAAATTAAGGGGAAGAAGATGAGAGAGAAAGAAAGTAAAAAAAAAAAAATGAAGGCAAGAAAGAGACCAGAAAAAAATGAATGTAGTTCGACAGATTTCTGACTGAATGTCAAAATCAAACTGTCCTGTGAAAAAAATAAGACACACAGTTTGTAAGTGAAGCCTGTGTGATGTGGATGTTTTTAGAGTTGAACGACATGTTGAACACGTGACTCAGTAACACCTGCTCCAGATGTGGGTCAGATCTACAGGTGCACAGAGGGGCTTAAGGGGCAAACCCCTACCCCAGACACACCCCTCTGACCACCACACCCCCTAACCCAGACACACCCCTGTAACCACTACATCCCTACCCCAGTCACCCCCTCTAACCACTACACCCCTACCCCAGTCACACCCCTCTAACCACTACACCCCTACCCCAGACACACCCCTCTGACCACCACACCCCCTAACCCAGACACACC
>JAQMYL010000039.1:1546647-1564772 GCA_030014365.1 Clarias pachynema
ACTCTCACCCTCACAACTCGGTTACTTTTGTGTGTCAGCGCGTCAGTGTGAAACTGAACCGCGGGTTCGAGGCGCAAAGAAGTAAAAGTGTTTAAAAGATCTCCTGCAAACTCACAACTCGAGTTCATGCAGACGATACACACCAACACGAGTATAGTGACAGGAACAAGACACACAGCTTGTAAAAGACAGATAGAGGCCATATCACAGATCTGAATTCCATGAGGTTGAGAAGAGCGGTCGTTAGGGAGTCACACGGCAGGGCAGGGAGAGCGGCGGAGTAAAAACGAGGTCATCCCTCACCCGTAATGCCCGCTTCACAGGGTGCGCGTACACACAAACACACACACACATTCACACGAGCGCTGATGTTAAAGCAGTGTAGACCCAGAGCGAGGCGCCTCCATCAGTCTGGATGAGGAATACGCAGAGACGCGGAACAGAGCAGCGCAGATTAATCAGATTACAGTCAGGGTGAGGGAGACGCAGACGAGTCGCGCTCTCTCTCTCTCTCACACTCTCTCTCTCTCTCTCTCTCTCTCTCTCTCACACTCTCTCCCTCACTCTCTCTCTAATCCATCGGGCTCGGAGAGAAAACACTCTGAGCTCGGGATACAGGGTTCGAGACGAGCGCCGGGCCGTGGCTGGGTGACAGAAACTCGTACACTCATCTAATAATCAATGCTGATATATTAATAGGTTTTAAAGTTAAGAGAAATCATTAATATCAAGGCGCATTGTTTTATCTGTTTTTAAAACTTTTATAATTACAACCTGGTTGGAAACAGCTGTGACGTGAAGCAGGATACTTATGCAAAGCCCTGCATTTTCAGCTAAAGTTTAAAAGAAACGGTGCGAGTGGACTCAGTTGTGTGAGACTACGATCTGTCAAAGATATTTTATTTATTTTGTCCCATTAAAACTTTGTACACATGTCTAATTAATTAACATATGACTAATTAGTGTAAACTGAAGTGAACTCACCCTCTGGCTGCGCAGCGACACGCCGGCTGATTTGAAGTCGGGGAACTTGATTCCTGCTGTTTCAGGTACAGTCTGAAAGAAGACACGATGTAATAAACATTTTTAAAATATGATCGCACAAAATCAATCTTTGATATCACTAAATAATTAAAAAAATTAATTAAACAAATTTAAATCTCTATCTCATCACTTTAAATAACATTCATTTCTAGCTACGTTCCTAATACATGCAGCACTGTGCAAAAGTCTTGACACCCCCTTCGTTTCTTCACAGTAAATTTAATTTAATAATGTAGATTAAATTAAATAAACATTAACAGGCTATAAAAAGCCTAAAGATACCATAAAAAATATTTCCAGCCACTCAGCCTTCATCATTAACAGTATATTAATCACCGGCCTCATCATCTGCACCTGTTTCATGTCTTAAGTTGGATGCTTTTTTTTTTTTTTTAATGATTCATAGGTCACTGTGTGGCTTAACAAACAAAACACATTCTTCTGAAACCGGTACAGACAGGGACTGGACTGAAGACGAGAGACGAAATGTCCTTCAGTAATCTGAGAGAAACGACTCAAGCCTACATTAAACAATACTAAGGAAAGTGAAGAATATGAAGAAATGTGTGTGTGTGTGTGTGTGTGGGGGGGGGGGGTAAAGACTTTTGCACAGTACTGTGCCATACTTTCCCACACATTTCATACTTTGATCCTGTGAAGCTGCTTTGCGACAATGACGAGTGTTAAAAGAGCTACATAAATAAAAATGTCATTAATTTAAATTAGGTGTATATATTTATTATGACGCCTCATGACCAGATGTGGGTCGTGTCCCGCCCTCTGGGACTCATTACCGGTTTCTCCGCCTCTCGTTTCTGCGGCAGTTTCTTCTTTGTGGCCTTGCGGTCGCCGCGGCGCATCTCCGTCGTGCTGTCGGCCGCCGTGATCAGCTTCTGCAGGTCCTGCGCCTTCTTCTCTCTCTCCCTCTTACGTGTCTCGATCTTCCTCAGCTCCTGGATCAGGTACTCCTCCTCCGCCACCTGCAGCAACAGCGCGAGTGTTAGAGTTTCCTCAAACGTGGATATTTACATAATAAAGAACTGGCCTAAAAAACGACTAGAATGTACGAGAAAAACGAGAGTGTAACACGGGAAACACTCGAGATCATTTTTAAACATGTTTATTAAAATGGAAAAAAATTTTACTTCTACACAAAAATATAGACATGCATATCTATCTGCTGTAACTAATCTGACCCGCACACAGTACAGCGTTTCCACTGGTCATGATTCAAGTCAATTATTTGCACACGCTGCCCCCTAGAGGACAAACAGTATGAGGAAAAAAAAATTCAGAGCCAGATCCTAATCAAACGGAGTCTCACCTGTTCAGGCGTGCGGTTAAACAGTCTCTCCAGCTGGTCCTTCCTGCGTCTCTCGTGTCCTGCGTCAAAGATGTAGACTTTAGGTTCGGTGCCGGTCGGAGCGCGGACCTTCGTCAGCTTCCCGCAGATGTTGTAATAACGTTCCTTCAGATCCTCCACAGAACGTTTCTGGGAAAAGAGTGAAGCAGTTATTTACAAACGCACTGAAGTCATAATGAACTGGTTAGATCAAAGAGCTGCAGCTCCAGTAAAAAAAAAAAAAAAGACAAACAAAATAAAAATAAAATATAACAAAAATAACACAGTAGGTAATAAAAAATAGAAAAACATAGAATCAATAAAATAAAATAATAGGCAACAATAAAAGTAAGAAGAAAAAGGGAATAAAGACAATTTAACATTATAATTCAGAAAAACAACGGTTTTTAAACAAACATGAATGTATCCTTTTTTTTTTTAAGTAGAATAGAGACAACAAATAAAAAAGTAAAAGTCTAATCATAAATAATTATTTCAAAAAGTAACAAAATAATAAAGAGTAACAATTAAATTACAAATAAAAAAACTATTCTTAAAAATAATAAAAATATAAAATAAATAGTAATAAAAATTAAACTGAATAAAGCAAACCTTAATTAAGAATATAATACAAATAAAAATTTTACTTGCTTTTTTTAAAATAATATTAATAATGTAGTAATATATTATACTATTATATTTTTAAACACATGTGCAACACACTAACACCTGACATATACTACATTTAAAATCTAATGGATAAACAAAACAAGTTAAATAAGTTACATGTAATTAAATAAATGAAGGCTGCAAAATTTAATTCTTAAAATCCTATAAATATTTATAAATAAGATTTAAAAAGTCACATGACCTTGACTGTCAGTATATTTGGTGTCCATGGTAACAATCCTGAGTGTGATCTACGTGTAAAGTGTGTGATATGTAATATGCGTGTGTGTGTGTGTGTGTGTGTGTGTGTGAGGTAGAAGTAGTGGGCGTGGTTACTCTGTACTGCTGGTGGTCGTAGCGGTCGTGGATGACGATGAATCGCAGGTCGAAACGCTTGCACAGGTCGAACAGGTGATCCGTCTCGGCTTTAGTCCAGCCGTCGTCGTGCAAGTACATCTGGTACTCCTGCTCCGAGTACACCGGTACCTGTACCGTCTGACCAACACACACACAGCAATTTTACACACCAGGACCTCAGGGTCTCCCATCAGCCTATACCTCGACTCCACTCTCTCTCTCTCTCCAACCCTCACCTTATTAAAGCGGGCGAAGGGGTAGTCCTTGCCCTCCTCCACAGCTCGTCTCCAGTGGTGGAAGATTGCGCCGTCTTTACGAGCTGGGTTGGTGAAGGGCATCCACTTCCACGGCCGGACCTTCTTACAGCCCAGCTTGGCCTTCACCGTGCGGTAACCCTGAGTGGTGTCGCTGGGCAACAGAGGGGGAGCGTCTCTGTGCACACACACACACACACACACACACACACGCACACGCACACGCACACACAGAATGTCAAGATGAAGAATTTATTCAACAACTGATCTGAGGGAGAAAAAAATTATGAAAATGAAAAAACGCTGCAGAATGACTTAAAAAAAAAACATCAGCTGGTTGGATAATAAAAGTTTTATTTATTTGCTTGTATATTTTAATTAACATATAAATCAACCTAAAGCCTCATGTACAGAGCCTGTTTACTGATTTATATTCTGCACAGAGGTTAAGCTACATTTTTTTCCTTCAGCTCTAATTATCTTTGGATCATTTTATTCATCTGTAACGAGCTTCTGTTTTTAATTCTGGTTCTGCTCTGCATTGTGTTTTTATTTATAAAAAAAACAACAAAAATAAACAATAGTTAACTGGGCCCCCACTAGGCGGCGCTGGTGTAACCGCACCAGGTACAAGTCTGCATTATCAGATTCATCTTTTGTTCTGTCCTGTTTTAATATTTTCCTGTAATAATTTAAAACAAATCCCGAAAAACATATTGGGGGGAAAAATAAACACAAACCCTGCAACTTACTGAACAATAAACAAACAAACAAGAACAATGCACAGAAAAGCCCAAATAAAAATACTGAGTGCTACAGTAGTACTGAATTAAGTAAAGGTTTCAACAAAAAAAGAAAGAAAGAATAGTGAAAAATAAACAAATAAAAGTAAGAAAAGGAAACAGGAACAATATGGTTAGGGGAAAAAATATAAATAATAAAATAATAATAATAAAAGAATAATAATTAACTACTTCATAAATTATAAAGTTGCTAAAAAAAAAGGAAATAAAAAAGAATAAAACAAATGAGAAAAGGTAAAAAAAATAATTAAAAAAAACAATGAGGAGAAAGATGACAAATGAAAAACTATTGCTGTTTATTGTTGATATGCTGATACACATACCAAGATAATAATAATAATTATTATTATTATTATTATGAGAACAGTGTGTGTGTGTGTGTGTGTGTGTGTGTGTGTGTGTGTGTGTGTGTGTGTGCGCGTACTTCTTATCGGAGTAGAGCAGGGCGTAGACCTCCCTGTGCATTCCTTCCGGCCTCTTGAACGTCAGAGTCTCTGTGCTCTTTTTCGCCTTTTTCTAAAGATGAGAAGCAGAAAACAAAACACACACAACCCATCACATGAGCATGACCTTTACTTAACACACACACACACACACACACACACACACACACACACACACAGGCTCACAGGATGGAGGGGAAAAGACAAAAAAGTAATTGAAAAAAAAGACAAGAAACAAAAAAGAAAAGAAAAACAAAAAGAAATCAGAAGAGGAAAACCAGAGTGCCTTGCAAAAGTATTCATACCCCTTAAACTTTTCCACATTCTGTCATGTTACAACCACAAATATAAAAGTGTTTTTTTGGGGGAGTTTATGTGACAGACCAACACAAAGTGAGACATGATTGTGAAGTGGAAGGAAAATAATAATTTAAAATTTTTAAGAAAAAAATTATAATAAAAGAAATTCACCCCCTTTACTCTGACCCCGCTAACTAAAATCCAGTGGAACCGATTACCTTCAGAAGTCATTTAATTAGTACATATAGTCCACCTGTGTGTAAGTTAATCTCAGTATAAATAAAACGGCTGCACTGTGAAGCCCTCAGAGGTTTGTTAGTGGAGAAGTGTGGAAAAGTTCAATGGGTATGAATACTTTTGCAAGGCACTGAAGAGAACAGCACGAAAAAAAACAAAAGAAAAAAAGAGAGGCACACAGAAAGATGGAAGGAAAGTAAATGAGACACAAAAAAGAAAAAAGCAAGAAAGCGGTTAAAGAGGGAAAAGTGAAGAGAATGGAAGAGGGTGCTGAAAAAAGGTCAGAAGAAAGTAACAAAAAAATAAGGATGAAAAAAGAGATAAGATTAATTAATGCAAAACAAGATTTTTTTTTCTTGTTCTCCATTAATTCTTCTTATCTCTTTTTCCGAAGAGTATTTTTTTTTTGAAAGAAAGAAAGAAGACAAAGCAACAAAAGAAAAAATGGTACAAAGAAGAGAATAAACAACACAGGACTAGTGTAAAGTCTGTGGTTCTTTGATGTAGATGTTTCAGTAGACAGAGAGAGCGAGAGAGAGAGAGAGCGAGAGAAACCTTGTCAGAGTTGATGATGTCCTTCTTGCTGATCGGTCCTGTATCAGCGTCTCCTCCTGCCAGCTCCAGGATGTCTCTCACATCAGCACCGGTCGTCATGATCCCCTACACACACACACAAACACACACACACACAAACACACCAAATATCACAACACTGTGAGTTTGTGTTCCTTTACAATCTGGAAAATAATCTGAAACTCTTTAAGGGTCGGTACATTTTATTAATTTATTAAACATAATTTAATCATTTATTAAACACTGATGTGTTTATTATACTAATGAAAATAAAGAAAATACAGTAGAAACGTATGGAAATAAAATAAATAAAAAAGAAAATTAATAAATCTTCATCGTTTAGTCCCTGAACTAAGTGAATAGTATTATTATTATTTGTTATTAGATTAATGACACTTTACAGCAAATCAACATCACAGAAACACGAGCTATAAAAGAAACAGCCTCATATGCACCCTGTGCGTACTTCTACACTAGCCTACTACACAGTTCGCCATTAGCAGAAACCATAGCAACCGCCCTCACCTACTACTCACTGCAGTAGTGTGGATTTCTCGGTAGAGGAATTAACGCCACAGTTCTTTTTAAATTAAACGAGCTGCGATTTCTATGTGTTAATAAGACCTGTTTACACCATCCGGTGTATTGTTTTAAAAGGCTAAATTGATTGTAAGGTATTTATTATGGACTTGAACTGCCACATAGGAATCAACGCTCACAGGAGAAATTAGCTCACATGCTAAGCTAATCGGCGGGATCTTCCTAAATAATTTTCGTATTTTTAAAACTGAATGTTTTATTTTTAATATCAAAATAAGGACATATTGACACACCTACCTGAGTACTGTTACTCCCCACCAGACAATACTGTTAACAGGTTTTATTTTTTGTTCTTACGGTCGTTTTTATTAAACACAACAATGCTAACAGGCTAAACCGGTGTAACGTTGTGACGTCACTTCCTCAAACACATCCTGCATCACGAGGACCCTTTGGGTAGCCGTGGTATTCGCCTGGTCGGAAATCGTGACCACGTGGTTTGATCACATTTACACCAATATTACAAAAAATTCAGATTAAAAATGATCAATTTTGACGTAGTGGAGAAAGTTTTATTCTGAATATAGACTACAATATCTGACTTAATCAAGAGTGCAGGTGGCTCAAAATGGTGTTATTATATTATAATAAAAATGTGTTATTATTGTAACCAGATACAATAATTCTGGGGGATTCTGTGGTCATGACTTACTAAGGGGTGGGAATGAGCTAGTATTATTAAGTATTATTCATCCCCAGAGTCACCCCTGGTGTCCATCTTTTATTTATTTGTTTATTTATTTATTAGATCGAGTCGACTCGTCCTCAAACACCACAAGTTGAAATGTGCATTTGACATCTTATACGTAGTATTTATTTTTTTACATTACTTTTTATTTATTATTGTTATTTTTAACCCATACCTGTTTGTCGTATGTTTGCTTGTTGGTTGTGTCTAATCTTTATTATATGCATCTAGAAATAAAGCACAGGTAATAAGCTAGCAAAGTCTATATAGATAACATATATAGATACTGTTATTTAGTTTTATGCAAAGATCTGGTCTAAATCATTACACACATGGTAAAAGCTAAAATACAAATTAAGATGTTTATAAGATAGCATTGAGTTATTGAGAAACCACATCAGTAAGTCTGCCTGAGACCCTGAATAAACGCCTCCACAAAACATCACGCTACTTGTGTAGCTACATTAGCTACATTTAGCGTTAGGCGTCGTATCTTTCCTTCAAGCAAATGTTGTTCATCGACTATAGTCATGCTTTACAGTTTGGGTTGAAGTGTAAAAATAAATAAACAACTTGACAATGATTTCAGGCAGACTTTCACCTTTATTTTTTTATTTAGCCAGAGGGAGTGTGTCATTATATGAAAGAGGAACAAACCTGCATGCATGTTTCTAAAATCTTACAGGAAAGTACATTACAGTAAAGTAAATAATATTATTAAGGCTGCATGATTTGATCAAAAAATCACATTGTGCTTTGTAATTTAAACATTGATATAACATTAAATGTACGGTTTTGTATTTAAACATCATTTAACAGGAAATGACGGCACAAGAGATCTCATGAAGAAGATGTTTGCTAATATTTATTTATCACCTCAAAATGATATAAATTTATAAACTTACATTTTTGACAAACGCTACATAAATTCCAGACTATGCGTATAATTACCTGTAATAAATTTCATCCTTTAGCGATTAAACAATTGCATGGGTCTATACTGTAATTTAGATTTTTTTTTTACGATCAATTGTGCAGCAAAAATATTAAGAATGTCTAAAATAAAACAAAATATTATCATGCATAAAAACAGAAAAAAAGAAAAACAGCCATTAAAAATCATGCCATTTCCTTATTCGTTTTTTTTTTTTTAATCTGACATTAATAATGCTGTTTAAGTCACAGAATAATGGATTAAATTTAAGAAAGATTTACTGCAATCATGCAATCATAATAATCACACACGTATCATGCTGAGTATCTCATTAATGAGGGAAATAAAATGTTCTCTGATTATCTAGGGATGTAAACAAGAATTATCTGTAAAAGAACAAAAACTTAAATCTGTCAATAGTTTAATTTTTAATAAGTAATAAATCTTCAGCAAGAGGTGGGACATCTTAAATACCTCTGGGTTTAAATGCATCACATTCAAGGATGACCAAGAACTATTTAATTAAAAACTATTTCATGATTATTTAATGACAACATCATTGCAATTAGCTAATGAACCACATGACATTGTAAAGTGAATTGTGGCTGTATGTGTGTGTGTGTGTGTGTGTCTCAAAAACAAATAAATCCAATATCGTGTGTGTGTGTGTGTGATTGTACACGTTCTGTAGGTCTGTATTTCTCACTGTGGTGTATAATAAGGTGTAATACAGCCTCTTTAGAACCTCAGTATTTGACGCACTTTATATAGCGGGTTAATGTACCCACCATTTTTATGTTCAGTAACATTTATTCATAAATTATTACAAGCACTGATTTTCAGAAAAACATTTACATTTAGGCATTTGGCAGATGCTCTTATCCAGAGCGACTTACATTTTTATCTCATTACACCACTGAGCTACCTCTGGCCTGAATTTCACCTGATTCAGTCAAATAAATGCTGCATTTTAATGCTCGAAAATTTGCCACTATGTTACTGTCGTGTTATTTATACTGATAATAAATTGACAGAATATTAATGTTATGTTTCATGCATGTTATGACAACTGCTGTTTTGGTAATCTTTATAATTTCACTTATCAATAGAAATAAGATAACCGCTAACAATCTTAGTAAATTTTTGTGCAAAAATGAAAACAAAAGAAAAAAAAATCCTCTGCTGAAATCTCAGAACCTAAATAGAATCAATAATATGTCTTACAGTCGTTCCGTCTGAGTGATCAGGAAGTCTGATTTGTTTTTATCTGCCTTTAACTTTATCTGAGTGGCAGTGTGACTTTGGTGCGAGCGCGGTCTCGTTTCGTCTCGTGCTCCTTCAGGAAGACCTGCAGCTTGTCGGTGGAGAAGCAGAGCACAGAGTCCACGTGCTGTGACGGTTCTCCTGGTTCTCCTCGTAACCACGGGTTCTGGAGACACTGGGCAGCTGACGGCCTTCCCCTGGAGAAACAAAACATATCAGTTATTTAGATATTACTGAAAAAAGCCTGAAAAAATATGTAGTTCTACAGTAGGGACTCATGTCTCAAATGTTTATATATTATCATGTGGTGTGCATCAGGGATCGATTCTGAGTCCACTCATATTATAAATACCAGCTAAAAACAGTTTCTGCTTTTAGTTTTCATGATTAATTTTAAGATCCTGATAGATTTTGAATATTTTGGCAGTCTGGCCTCAACCTAAATGATAACTCATACACTAAAAATAAGTCTGCTGCTCATTCCCAGGACATCAATGAGTGTTTATAGACGAGCCCAATAATGAGGAAATCGACCACTTTAAAAAAATAAATAATTAAATAAGATGGAAAAATGTGTCAGATCCAGAACAATACCAACAACTACAATTCCCAGTGCATGAATTCAGGATCACCAGAATTCTAACACACCTGTGACTAATCATGAAACCATATAAAAGAGACTCAGAAACACACTGTTGTTACAAAGTTTACGCTCCCAGTGACTTGTTCCTAAGTCATTATCTGCCTAACACGTGAGTTACTTTCTTAAAAAAAGATGAGAATGTACCCGGCCTTGCTGTTCAGCGTGCTCCTCAGGAAGTTGATGGCTCCCTCAGAAAGGCCTGGATAGCAGCGTCCGAACTGGATCTTACCCTTCCTGATGTTGCGATCTCTTTCCCAGTGGAGCTCCGAGTGGAACGGACTGTCGGCACTCAGCCTGAGCATGAGGAGATGACGTGAGGGAGGGAAGGACATCAGAAACATCAGGTCTATTCACATGTATTGGACATGCATGACCTTGAGATCTGCTGGAAGGACTAAAGGCTAGTTAGTGGAAAGTTTTGAGCTTTCAAGTTGCAGGTTTAGAGGAAATTTCTGTTCACATTTGAATACATTCCCCATTTCCACCAGAATAAAAAAAAACATTTTCAGTTTGACTCACTAGTGATTTGTATCATAACATTAAATCATTCACAAGTGATTTCAATTATAATCAAATGATTCAAATGTGACATTTATTACAGAATTATAGGGTCAAATAAATTACTATTGATTTCAGTCAAATTTGAAATTATTCACTATAGATTTCTATTAGGATCAGATGAATCACTATAGATTTTCCAGTTGAAATGACTCACTAGTGATTTTTGTAAATATCAGAAGATTCACTACTGATGTCTATCACAAGGCCAAATAATTCACTAACAATTTCTGTTAAGATAAAAATTCAGTAGTGGTTTTATCACAAAATTATCTGATAATAAGGCCAAATGCTTCATAAGTGACTCAAAAGTGATCAGTTGATTCATTAAAACTTTCTTATTTCTATTATAAGGACAATTGATTCACCAGTGACTTTTTTATTAACATCAGATGATTTATTAGCCATTTGTATCACAACATCATATGATTCACTATTGTAATGTCATAAGGCATAATCATAATCATAATCATAAGGCTAAATAACTTATTAGTGATTTCCATCTTAAATTTTTATTATAAATCAAATGATTTCTTAGTGATTTTCTTCCTAATGCCCAATGATTCACTAGTTATTTTTAAATGAGCCCCGATTTGGGAAACATGATAAGTTCCTAGTATTGTCCTTAATAATCCAGAATTAACCAGCTAAACATTTAAAATTATTATGGAAAAGAAAGGCAAGGCATGATGCACTTTTCTACTATTTTTTTTTGTGTGAGTGTAACAATTGTTTTGATATTATATAATGCCTCTTTAATGTATAAAACATATAAAATCAAAATCTTGATTTTTTAAATATATTACTGTTGTTAAATATACACAGAAGCTCGCTTACATGATGAACGCAAGAACACCGAGAGCCCAGATATCCGTCGCAGGACCGACACCGTGACCTTGCAAGATCTCAGGAGCTTTAGGAAGGACAATGTAAACTGACATACAGGACACACACATATAAAGAGAAAACATGCTACATAATCACATACATACATACATACATACAGTTCACATCAATCAATCACATACACACAGTTATATTGCAATACCAGAGAATTCAAGATAGAACTACAGTTTAATGAGTTTGATGTTGAGTTCAGTATTTACCCCACCGTGACAGCAGTGCAGCTGCAAATCACAGGTTTATATTATTAATGCACTAGATGTAATAGTTTACAGTTTCTATAGTTACATTTAAACAGATAAATAGATAAAAAGCACTCTGTCTCTATGGCACTTAGTTAGTAACTTAGTAACCCAGAGTAAGTATCCAATGTAATGTAATGTAAGTTTTCCAATGACGGAAACTTCAAAGCTTTTTTTGTATTTTTTGTAAGTCGTTCTGGACAAGAGTGTCTGCCAGATGCCTGAATGTAAATGTATTAATATGATGATTTTAAACAAATGCTTCTGACTCAAACAGGATATCTTATTTGAAACGGCTCAGAGTAACTGAGTAACGTTCGCTTCGCATCGTACCTTTGCTCTTCATCATCTCATCGATGTGCTTGATGTTGAGGGCGTGGCCCGGAGTGAAGGACTGCGCAGATCCCAGGTCCACGATCTTCACCATGCCGCGCTCGTTCACCAGAATGTTATCGGAGCAGAGGTCGAGATGGACAATGTGGCATCCGTGCAGGTAATCCACACCACTCAAGAGCTGCCTCATCAGCTCACACACGTGCAGCTCTGAATACAGATCCCTGCAGCACAGAAACACACACCTCACAAACTTATTTAAATCTTCAATCTCTAACTTTCAAATTATTTTAGTAATTTTATTTTTATTGTAAATTCTATCTTTCATTGTATTCTCTAGCGCATTTTGTTTGTAATGGAATGGAATCCTTCTATTTTATTTTTTATCCTTATCTTTCCATTCTGCCCTGCGATGGATTGGCACCCTGTCCAGGGTGTACCCTGCCTCGTGCCCAAAGCTTCCTGGGATAGGCTCCAGGCCCCCCGCGACCCTGAATACAGGATAAAGCGGTATAGAAGATGAATGAATGAATGAATGAATCTTTCCATTCTAGGTCCTGGACAGTCGCACAAGACTATGGACATTTTATACATTCACTTACACACTGAAAATATTGTATAAACAGTAATTATAAATAGCACGGTGGTGTAGTGTTTAGCACTGTCGCCTTGCACCTCCAGGGTCCAGATTCGATTCCCTGCCAGGTTCGATTCCCATCTCTGTGTGCATGGAGTTTGCATGTTCTCTCCGTGCTTGGTGGGTTTCCTCTGGGTACTCTGTTTTCCTCCCACAGTCCAAAGACATGCAGGTTAGGCTAATTGGCATTCCCGAATTGCCCGTAGTGTGTGAGTGTGTGTGCCTTGCAATGAATTGGTACCCTGTCCAGAGCGTACCCCGCCTGGTGCTCTAAACCTCCTGGGATAGGCTCCAGGCCCCCCGTGACCCTGAATACAGGATAAAGTGGTATAGATGATGAGTGAGCGAGTATAAATATTGGTATCTGGTGCACTGCAATGTCTATTTTTTGTACAATACACATGAGCTACTTTCGTGATTTGTTCACATCTACAAATGTCCATAGAACCGCGGTCCTTTCGTATTTGCAGAAATTCGTAACTCATACGTTGGGGACTATTTGTTTTCTTGCCCCTATCATGTGAACTGATTGGAGTGTTTCTTCTTCTTTTTAAGCATGCAACATCACTCAATGCTTATTTCATTTACTTATTTATTTATTTTAACCAATCTGGATCTCTGATGTGACCAAATAAACCCAAAAGCTTTAAAAACCCCATGAAAGTGAAAGTAGATGCGTTGCAATCTTGCAATCTTCCAAAACTTGTTAAGGAAACATCAAAGCCCTTAAGATTTCATAAATGTAGAAACATGTAGAGATCTGATCCCATTTCTAATCTAGACTTTGACCTAGATTAGAACTGACTAGAAAGACCTTGTCTCTATAAGAAGAAGGTTCTGACCTCTCGGCCAGGCTGTAGAGGAGTTCTCTTCCTGTACAGAGTTCCTCGATCAGCACCAGGCAGGAGGGCGTGAGAATGGCAGCATGGAGCTGGACGAGATTCGGGTGGCAGAGTCTGCGCAGCACCTGGTACTCTCTCAGCACCAGCTGCCTCTGCTCAGGCCCGCCCGGTGTCAGCTTGGCTGCCAGAATCTGTGAGCTCCTGCTGTCCTCGCACCGTGTCACCACACTGAATCGACCCCTACAGAAGAAAAAAAAAAACACTCATCAATCAAACACACAAGTTTATTGACACTGCTGTCAGAGTTCTAACCAGACTTGACAAGTACGTTCTTGGTGATTGAAATTTGCAAGAACTTGAGAACAGAGAATGCTGAGAGATTGTGCACAGTGAAGAGGCTGTTCTGCAACATCCCCATCAATGTCAAATTTGCGCTACTAAAAGTTAGCAAATTAGGCTAGTGTATCTAATTTGAGCCACTTTGTATTATGCCTTGTTTCTAACCAATTAACAAAGATTTGGCTATTATATTACAGATTTCAGAACATGGCATCTAAACGGTTTATTTATTAATTTTTTAAGTTTAGTTAAGGCTTTATTTGTCATTACTGCACAGTGAAATTATTTCTTTGCATATCCCAGTGTATGCGCCATTATGATCACCCGGCCCACGTTGAGTGACGTCAGCAATTGGAGCTTTTTTGGAGATCTTGACAGGCTCAAAAGGCACACAGTATGTTGTGCACAGCTGGCGATGGCCTGGGTGCACCAGCGCCACCTATGCGCACCGGAAAGATACGTCCGGCTATGTGTGTGTGTAAAGAACCTGTTGATTTCAGACAGGAAGCTGTAGGACCGCTCTGAGCCAAGTCGTCCCGGCACAGTGATCTTCGACCCGCTAGATTCCGTCAGGATCAGAGGAATGTGAGAGTCTGGATGTAAATAAAATGCACACTGTTATAAAAAAACACAACAAAACAATCTGATAATGGCCTTAACTAGTGTTATTATTTTACCTTCATATGGCACCGTCATGAACGCAGGTGGTGAAGGATCGCTGAAAGGTCCCGACCCTGTTCTGTTAACACAGGAGATGCGGAACACGTAGCCAGGTCCTCTAGGTAGCGCATTAGCAACGTAGCAACTATCTGTAACATTTTCTGACAAGTTTTTCCACTCATCACCTGGAAATAAAGCAAAATAGTGGGATATTAAGCAGGGACAGGGTTTGTTAATAAAATAAGGTTTTTGTTATTACAACAACGTTCCCCAAAGAAAATTATTATATCAGGAAATTAACAATGACAAAATTCCAGGGGCGTTCAAGTCAAAACGAGACTTTTCATTGCGCAAGAATAAAAGCCATGATTAAACTACCTCCTTCGCGTCTGAAACGCTGGCCTCCCAGGAACTCCTTTAATGGCCCAAACATGGTAAAATGGCTTTAAACAAGGTCAGGACTGTACAGGGCGATGTGACAGTCACTCCCAGCTAAGTTCCCATAATGTGTGAGTGGTGGTGTACGATTGTGTGTACAGTATCATGAAATGACTGTGACATAGTCGCTTCTTGTTTCTTACCGTCGATGCTATATTGTATGCAATATGTGACAGGATCACTGCATCGCACTGGATTCCAGAAAACCAGAGCTCCACCACTAGCCAGCTGGATCACATCTGGTTTCAAAGGTTTAGCTGGAATTCCTCGAGAAATATTAAATAAAGGATTTATAGAAAAAGAATCCTAGGTTGGAATTTATGATGAGGAATTATTGCAGCTATTCGTTTGGTGTCTACGCCGAGTGCGCTCCAAAATCTGTCCATACCTTTGCTCTTTTTGAAGACTGGCACTTTGAGAGAGAAGAACTTCTGCTTTTTTGGAGAGCTTCCTGAGAATGGAGCTGATGGAAAATAATCTGAGGTGATGGTTGTTTTCTCTGGTGGAACAGGATTCTTCACGATTAGCCCTGGTACAGCAGAGATAATCAGATGTTTTAGGATCTAGCTCTCTCCAACCAGAACCAGCAAACTCAAATATTTTGTTAATGGTAACTTGACCTCTAAAGGATCTAAGCTAGGAATTTTGTAAGTGTTGGCTTCAAATCAATTAAACTGTAGCCTGGATCCATGCTGTAATGTTTTACAATAAATATCAGCAGGACATCGAAAATTGATTATTCATTATTTTATAGATATTACATTTGCAATTTGTGTCATACCCCGTTTCTCCTCCTTCCTCTCTTTACTGGACTGCCTGGAGAACAGCTTGGTGATGTTGGATGCTGAAGCCCTTATCTTCTTCCTCAGGGTCAAGAGAGGGGTCTTCTGCTGTGCACTTGAGCCATCCTCAACCTTATTTTCAGATCCTTCTGTTTGAGAGCTGGAGGGTCCTGGAGTCCAGGACTTCCTGCGAAAGATCTTCATGAATCCAGATTTGTCTGACTTGTCACTCTGAGGTTTGAGCTTTAGTGCTGGGGCTGAAGAGTGCCTCTGAAGCACCTCTCGGTTCGGTGGGGTCTCTGATGCAGGTCGCATGGGAATTGCGGAGGAACTTCGTCTCAATACAACACTGCTTTTGCTCATTGTTGTGCTGTGTGTGCGCTGTTGTAGTGGTCCTTGCCGGAGGTTCTCCAAAACTCGCTCCATGTCCTCATCGTCAGAGTCCTGTGAGAGAGAGAGCTCTGAGGCTTTTCCTAATGATGGTGCCACCAGGTTCTCCTCTGATTCATCGTATTCTCTGTGGTGTCTCCGTGAAACTGGGAGATGGCTCAAAGACTGTCCAGTATTGGTGCTGGTTCTGCTGGAAGCATCCGAGTCATGTTCAAAGGATTCTGCAAGGGACAGCTGTGAACCTGCTACATTTCTGTCTCCTTCCGTTGCTATTGGTGCTTCTTCCTCTGCAATGTGTGAATGACTGTCCTCTAAAGGAGAACCCACGGTCGCTGGCAGCTCCTCCATGGTAGCCTTGTGAGACTGTGATGGACTTTTTGATATCCTATTCACTGAAACCTCTGAGGCTTCATCTTCCTCTTCATCTGGGAACTGATTATTATGTTTTAACTCTAGATCTTCCTCATTATCTCCCAGAGAAATCCTTGACGATTCATCCAGGGACCTGCTCCTCCTTTGGGTATGGGAGTTTGGATAGACAGGACTCACCCCTCTGTCCAATGAGCAAGATTTGGACAAAAGTGTGGAACCTCTCCTATGTCTTAGAGCAGATTCAGCATCTGGAGAATCCTCTACGTACTCTATAAGAGGTTCATTTAGCCGTCCAGACAGGCTTGAGCGCAGCGTCCTGCGTACTCTGTCCTGTTTCCTGGCGTTGAGTTTGTCCCGGAGCATCATGTAGCGGGCAGACATGGGCGAGAGCTGCCTTTCACTGTTGTAAAAGGTGCTCTTGATTAAACTACCACGAGGGATCAGTGTCCCACTGGGCACATTATCATCTTTAGAAAGACGCAAAGTTGAATGAACTTCTTTTCTCTCCCTGGTAATCAGCTCGGGAGATGGTGAGGGCGTCTTGTTAGCTTGCTCACTCATAGGAATCATCAAAGCTCCTCTCCTTACTCGACTCATTATTAGATCCTCTTCATCTCCTTTTAGAACTGAGGATCGTTTAGGAAGATAGGCATGCGGATAATATTCCAAACTATCTTCTTCACTGTCCTCATCTTCCTCCTGGCTGGTGTTCTGGAAGAAGCCCCAGGCATCAGTCTCATCATATTCAGAGGAGGAACCAGTGCTCAAGGAGGTGCTGCTGGTATTCCGATTGTCTCTTGGGGCTGTAATGGCGACCTCGCACGGCGGAGCGTCCAGCAGCTCAGAGATCGGCCTCAGGGTGAGGACTGAGCCGAGACATGTCAGAGAGCGCTGGAAGAAGAAGAGAAGTTAACCTTTTTTATCAAGGTCACAAGGTTGTGCAAGGTTGTGTTTAAAAGTATCTGTACTGATTTACCTGCCACTTTCTTCTCGAGATAAAAGATTTTAAACTCTTTGTATCAATAGTGTCAAACTGCTCCTCTTCACATTGACCCTAGATGTGAAAGATTTAAAAACATTATTTTACAAAACAATTAATATAAAAAAAAATTCTATATTCCACATTTATTTGTTTTTCATCCTTTCACATTACCTGTGGGGCTGAAATTAATGAATGATCTTCATTGACCTGAACATGTTTTAGTGAGTACACGGCAGATTAAAGATTGAAAGGATTTTCCAGGTGTTGTAAATTAAAGGGAAGGTGGTGTTAAGGCTCTGAGTTACTGATTGAAAGGTTGACAGTTCAAGCCCCAGCTCTGCTAGGTTGCTGCCGAATCTATGGATCGGTGAGTTGACACACCCCCATAGTACCCAGCTGCTGCATGCAGCGCGGTCCCTTTTAAAGGGGTCCTATTATGCCATTTTAAAGGTTGCTAATATTGCTTAATGAGTCTCTTAAAACAGGTTTACATGTAT
>JAQMYL010000039.1:1582997-1597945 GCA_030014365.1 Clarias pachynema
ATTTTGTGTTAATTATTTTTATGTATTTATTTTTTTGGGCTGTAGAACAAATAATTTGAGTTTCCATTATTTCCTATAGGAAAATTTAATTTGGTTTACGAGTGTTTTGGAATACGAGCCCACTTCCGGAACGAATTATGCTCGTAATCCGAAGTTCCACTGTACCTTCTCAAAAGAGGTGATGTTAGATTTGGTATCTACAGTCTATGATTTGTACATTTGTATATATCTTTTCTCTTTACCTGTATGGAGATTATTCATTTTATTTTGATATCCTAAAATAGCACCACTTCAAATGCTTAGGAACGAACATGTGCAGTACCTTTGAAACAGTCTATAAAAATCCAAGTTATGCAGCATGCATAAATCTGAAACAATAATATACAGTAAGTCAACTTACTAGGACTAATGGAAATCAGACTTTTTCTTCTCTCCTGAATTTTTCTGTAGTTGTCATCTGTAGGCAGATCATAGATAAGCCTAAGTGAGTCCTCTTCTTTATTAGATATCTGCACAAGTTCTTTTCCAGGAGTTGGTTCTGTTGCTGCTGGGTGTTCAGTCTTCTTTGTATGACTGACGGTCACATTCCCGTTGTAACTAACAGTACCAAACTTGTTGACAGCTTCACAAGTGTAGACACCTGCATCATTGAAACTTGCATGAGCTATAACCAGCAGGCATCTACCATCTTCATGATGGCTGATCTCATGGCGCTTCCCATGCTTTATCTCAACGCCATCCTTTAGCCAACGCACCATGCTGGGTTTACCATCAACAATACAATCAAGACAAACTGTATTACCCAGCTTAACATTCTGTGTCTTGAACACTGCCTTGAAAACAGGCCGCATATCCTTTCGAGTTTTGTAGCCCTTAAAAGCAGCTTGGATCTTGATAGCAGCGTCCAGCATCTCTGCCTCATCTTCTTGACTTATGCCTAAATCAGAGGGGTCCTCAATATGATCTTCAGAAAAAGTAGTGGGGTTTGTTGGCTCTGCAGGTTTACAAACTTTGGTGATCTCTTCCCAAGATCCATGGTTACGCTCACCAACACCCAGACCCTCTGTGTTGGTCTGGGCTGATACTTTTTCCGGTGTTTGAATTGTTAAAGGTTCTGGTACCTCTTGTATTTCCTTTTGGTTTGCTTGATCTGTAAAACCAATTTCCACAGCTGACTCTTCTTTCTGTTGCAGGGTGTGTTTGATAGAAAGTTCTGTTGCTTTTCCTACACTGCTTCGTTGCTCCTTGTGTTCCTGATCTATAAAATGCAGACTTGATGTTTTCTCTGCAAGCCGATCCTCAGCATCAATTAAGGAATGAATCTTTTCAGGTGTGCCAAATTTGTCACTATGGACACATGAGTTGGCCTCTTTTACTTCTTGCCTTATTAATGTCTCAGTATCTGAAGAACCTCTGGCTTCATATGGCTTCATGGCCAAAACTTGTTTCTTTGGCTCCAGGACACTGTCTTGACCCTGAATAGCAATCTGTGGCTGGGTGAACCTTTCCTTATGGTGAGTTGGTGCTTCGATTTCACCGTGAGTCTGTCTTCTTTTTATGGTGGTAACTCTGCATTCTGGTTCTTGCTTTATGTAGTTTCGATTTTGGTTTGTAGAAATGTCTGCAGTTGTTGTAACTGCAATATTCTCTGCAGTGTTCCACTGTTCTGCAGTAACATGATCCTCAGGAGTAAGATCAGGCTTCTTAGTATCCACCATCACCTCAACTTTGCCAGGGAATCTTTCATCTTTTTTTACTGGTGTCTTCTTCTCGTTGTCTTGTTCGTCTGTCTCCTTTAAACTATCAACCCAGTGGTCATCCTGCCCTTGCTCTACTATATTATTAGCAGTTTGCTGGCATACAGGTGACATTTCTCGTTCAACAACATTGCTTTGTTCATCTAGGAAAGGACCTTGCAGGAATTTCATGCCCCTTGAGCGTGGTGGTACCTGAGGGATGTCTTTAGGTTTGATCGGAAACTCTAGACGGCAGTAACACAGAAAATGAAAGTGTACAGTTGTCAAAAAAATCTTTCTTCAACAGTTTACTATAATGCATCAGTACCAATACTGGTATGGATATTATTCTGTTACTGCATTTGTTTGCTTGTACTCATACCCAACAAAGTAAAGCAGAGTGCAAACTGTGTTCTCCACAATATTAGTAGTATGTCCATCCATAAAACTCATTTCTTGATTCTAGATTTCACTTTCAATGCTGTCAAATTGCTCTGGTTCTACTAAACCACATACCTTTGACTGTGATAGACGCCATGGTCACTGAACTACCAGCACAACATTTGTAGCTCCCAGTGTCTTGAGTCCTCATGTCAAAGATCTTAAGTTGATGTTTACAGGCATCTTGTTTGATTTCATACTTGTTTCCTGGTCTAAGCAGCATTGTTTCCTTATTCCACTGCACAGAAATTCCAGGTTTAGAAAGCTCACAGCAGATCATAGCAGTTTTACCCTCTTCTACCTCCAGGTTTTGAAGTTCCTTGCAGAAGAACAAGGGTTTTTCTGTGGAGAATGAAGAACATGTTTCTACAGTGATGCACTTTGGTCAACCATATTTGTTGTGTTAGTTACCACTAAGTACAAACCTTTCACCAGAAGAGATGCTGTTGTGACCAGACTGCCAGCACAACATCTGTAAGAACCACTATCAGAACTTCTCAGATCATGGATCTTAAGCTGCATTTCACATCCATCCTGTATCATTTGATACTTCTCTCCAGGTTTCAGAAGAAGAGCTCCTTTCTTCCACAGAACAGAAACTCTAGATTTTGAGAGCTTACATGAGAACATGGCAATATTTCCCTCCTCTACCTCCAGGTTTTGAAGTTTGTTGCAGAAGAACAAGGCTTTTTCTAGGAAGAATGAAAAGCATGTTGGTCAGGTTTCTTCTACAATGATGCACTTTGGTCATCCTTTTTTGTTGTTGTTGATCACAACTAAGTACAAACCTTTAACCAAAAGAGATGCTGTTGTGACCAGACTGCCAACACAACATATGTAGGAGCCACTATCAGAACTGGTCAGATCATGGATCATAAGCTGCCTTTCACATCCATCCTGCTTCATTTCATATTTCTCCCCTTGCTTCAGAAAAAGATCTCCTTTCTTCCACAGCACAGAAACTTCAGACTTTGAGAGCTCACAGGAAAATATAGCAGTATTCCCCTCATCAATTTCCAGATTTTGAAGTGCCTTACAGAAGTGCAAAGGTTTTTCTGGAGAGAATTAAAAATATGGTGGTCAGTTCGTAACTCACTAAGAAGCCAGAGACAACCAATCATAAATCATTTGCATTCCAACTTTATCAACACTAGTGTTGGTCTCCTACCCTTTATTGTAATGGATGATATTGTGGCAAGAGTACCAGCACAGCATTTGTAAGAGCCGCCATCAGGACTCCACAAATCATGGATCTTAAGCTGCACTTCACACCCTTCTTGCTTCATTTCATACTTCTCTCCAGGTTTCAGAAGGAGAGCTCCTTTCTTCCACTGCACTGCAACTCCAGGTTTCGAGAGCTCACAACACAGTAAAGCAGTTGTTCCCTCTTCGGCATCTAGATTTTGAAGTTCCTTAGAAAAGAACAATGTTTTTTCTGGAAAGAACAAAGAACATTGGGATCATTTTTCATACTTAAATAAATCCTCTTTTTAAATGATAGCTCAATTTTTGTTGAACCATATTTATTGTGAGGGTAACAAAACAAAAAAAACACATACCTTTCACCCGAAGAGATGCTATGGTGAGCAGACTACCAGTGCAGCATTTGTAGGAGCCACTGTCAGAAGTCCTCAGATCATGGATTTCAAGGTGCAGTTTGCATCCATCTTGCTTTATTTTATACTTCTCTCCAGACTTCAGAAGAACAGTTCCTTTCTTCCATTGCACTGTAACTCCTGGTTTTGAAAGCTCACAGCACAACAAAGCAGTTTTACATTCTTCTACCTCCAGATTTTGTAGTTCCTTGCAGAAGAACAAGGGTTTTTCTGATGAGAATAAAAAACATCGTGGTCAGTTTATTTCCTGCAAAGACAGTGTATTGAAAAACATTGTTAAATGTAGGCTTGGTCATGCATATTTATTGCAACGATTGCAAAAAACTACAAACCTTTCACTACAAGAGATGCTGTGGTGACCAGACTACCAGCACAGCATTTGTAGGAGCCACTATCAGAACTTCTCAGATCATAGACCTTAAGTTGCATTTCAAACCCATCCTGCTTCATCTCATACTTTTCTCCATGCTTTAGAAGAAGATCTCCTTTCTTCCACTGCACTTCAACTCCAGGTTTTGAGAGCTCACAGTACAACAAAGCAGCTGTGCCTTCTTCTACTTCCAGATGTTGAAGATCCTTGCAGAAAAACAAAGGTTTTTCTGCCGGGAACAAAGATTTTGGTGGATTTTTTTCTTACTAAGATAGACATCATTAAACTTCATCTTCCTACTGTTTACCCTTATTTTCACCATAGCAAAACACTTACCTTTAACTAGAATTGAGGCTGTTGTGATGAGCACACCGGCACAACACTTGTAGGGACCACTATCAAAACTTCTCAGATCATGGATCTTAAGTTGCAATTCACATCCATCCTGCTTCATCTCATACTTCTCTCCAGGTTCCAGAAGAAGAGCTCCTTTTTTCCACTGCACGGATACTCCAGGTTTTGAGATCTCACAGCACAGTAAGGCAACTGTACCCTCTTCCACCTCTAGATTTTGAAGTTCCTTGCAAAAAAACAAGGGTTTTTCTGGAGAGAGAAAATAACATGATGGTCAAAATTTTCATCCAATAAAACATATTGTCCAATGTATGTTCCTGCTCTCCAACAGCATACTTTTCACAACAATAGATGCAGTAGTCACCAGACTACCAGCACAACATTTGTAGGAGCCACTATCAGAACTTTTTAGATCATGGATCTTAAGCTGCAGTTTACATCCATCCTGGTCGATTTCATACTTCTCTCCAGGTTTCAGAAGTATGGTTTCCTTTTTCCACTCCACAGAAACCCCGGGTTTTGAGATCTCACAGCACAACAAGCCGGTTTCACCTTCCTTTGCTTCTTGATTTTTGAGCTCCTTGTAGAAGAACAATGGTTGCTCTGAACATGAGAGATTAATATGTTGTTAAGTAGTTGTATAACCATTGTCAGTTCTTTTCAGGTTAATTCGTGCACGGAGAAGGTAATCATTATAATACAGGGAAATTACATGTTTACCTTTAATGAGAATGATTGCTGTGGTCGCTATGGTGTCAGCATAACATCCATAAGTGCCACTGTCCTCACAGGTCAGATCATGAATTTGAAGATGTAGCTCACATCCATTTTCATTCATTTTATACTTGTCTCCTGGTCTAAGCTGGACCGATCCCTTCTTCCACTGCACCACAACCCCAGGTTTAGAGATCTTGCAGGTTAGCAAAGCACTTTCCCCCTTTTCCAACTCCAGATTTTGTAGTTCCTCATGAAAAAACACTGGTACTTCTACAGAGAATTAAGAGTTACTCTTTTATTTACAGTTTTCGGTTTATTACTGTTATACAAAATTCCTATACCTTAAATACAGTCCATTTTCTGCCAAAGTGCACCATACCTTTGACTTCAAGGGATGCCACGGTTTCAAGGCTACCAGCACAGCACTTGTAGGAACCGCTGTCTTGATGTGTCAAGTCATGTATTTTAAGCTTTAGCTCGCAGCCTTTTTGCCTTATCTCATATTTACCCCCAGGCCGCAGACGGGTTGTGCCTTTCTTCCAAATTACCGGAACTCCAGGTTTAGATAGCTCACAGAGGAACAAAACAGTCTCTCCTTCTATTGCTTCCATACTTTGGAGTTCCTCAAGAAAAAACGGTGGCTGCTCTATATACAACCAAAAACATTTTGCAAAAAAATTCTTTAGTGGTTTAAGTAGTACAGGTAATCTAAATATTAAGATTACATTTCAAACTTCATGAGTGACCTTAATAGCATCACTAGTGAAACTATGGTTAGCATTTGATACTAAGCTATTTACCTACATATCTAGAGCAGTAGGTGAATAGATATTTGGCTCTACTTGGTTCTCAAACCCCATTTTAAGTTTTCTCCCCTGCTCTATCTCACCTTTATCAGTTTGGAAAAGACTGTTAATTAGCTGATTAGTTAAATCAGGTGTGGTAGGATCTGAGAAAACACTAAAACATCCATAATATATTATATATCATCCATAATATATAATATATAATATATTCACACTAAGAACTGAATATAACCTTCAATATAAACTTCTAAACTAAGGTGCTATTATACCTTTAAAAACTCATAAGGTTTGCTGCTTAGCCTCAGATAAGAAATATTCAAACTTGAGGAAAGATGCCTCACCGAGCATAGTTGGGGGAGGAGAAAGGACTCAAAGTATGAATGGGCTCTTATCAAGAAACAACCAGATAAACCACATCAAACTCATGGCTAGTGCAAAGCACAGTTTAAGTTGCTGCATGAATAAAATGGACACAGACAAGAAACATGGGAAATACTGTAGAACATTGGAGAAAAACATTGAATAATATCGAGAAGTTATAAAAATTCAAATAATAAACTGATACACCTGTTAAAAGTCACCTTTGCTGTAAAATCAGTCTGTGTGCCAATTGTATTAGACTCAGGACACTGAGTCCAAATAGAAACAACAGAAATAGGAGAATTGGTCTTGGTTACGGCAGATACACTCACAGAGACGATTGTTATGAGGGGCCTCTTGCGAGAAGCAGGTGTGGGCTCATCCTACTGCTTCAATAAAAAACTTCAGCAAATTCAAGAACGTTTGGCACTCAGCCTGAACTCGACTGAATAACACAGTGTGGTTGGTGGAATGGTTAGGTTATAATGGGAAAAATTTCTGGAACAAGATAAGAGATAATGGGCGACCTTGGCGAACAGAAGTAAGAAAAAATAAAAAGACCAGGAAGACCAAATTTGGTAAAAGGGAGTATGAAAAAAGAAAAACCAAGTAACCAAAATGGTCACCAAAAGTAAGAAAAAAAGGAAAAACCCAGGAAGGAAACTGTTGAGTCCCCTCCTCAACTAACATTAAATAAAGTGTGTGCATTGTATTGCTTTTCAGTCTGCTCTTTGCCTGTTCTTGTAACAGTTTGCTCTTTGCCTGTTCTTGAGCTGGCATTGGGTGGACTCACTTGGGCTTTGTTGCTGCCATAAACTCCAGCTTACTTCATCCAGATCAACTGACTGCTGAGTCTTGTTTTTTTAATCTATTATAATTACAGCTTTACAGCTTATGTTTGAGCACTAAAGTATGACAGGCATCAACAGTGGAAGATAAAAATCTCCCAGACCAACAATTCCTCAAGACAGAGGGAAGATATGCATCAAGACACTGCTTTGTCAATGGACTCCGATAGTGAGTAGAATGTAAAGTAATTAAGCATTAATTAAAAAGAAAAATGTATAGTATTTTTATTGCTGTAACAACAGGTACTGATTCATCTCTAAGGGTTTTAGGTTAGTGGGGTTCTGGAATGTTCTGGACTGTTTATAAGAGCAACGACCAAACTGTGTAGATGTAAATGTCAATTTCGCTATTGTTGAAAGACAAAAATTCTACAGTTCTACCTAACATAATTATCCTGGAGATGTACTGTAGATACCTTTGACTTCAAGGGACGCTGTAGTCGCAATGCCACCTGTACAGCATTTGTACATTCCGCTGTCATGAACTGTTAAGTCATGGATTTGAAGCTCAAAATCACAATCGTTTTGTTTCATTTCATACTTATTTCCAGGCTTTAGCACCATTGCTCCTTTCTTCCATTGAACTGAAGTTCCAAGTTTAGAGACTTTACAGCACAAGGAGGCAGTCCCACCTTCCATCACATCCAGATTTTGAAGTTCCTCATGGAAAAACAGGGGTTGTTCTGAAATAGGAAAATGGACTTAAATCTTAATCTGGATGAGAATTTGTTACTGGCTTACCCAGAAACTGGACATACCTTTTACCATAATAGATGCTGTAGTAACAACACCCCCAGCACAGCATTTGTAATTTCCACTATCCAGACCCTTCACGTTATGGACTTTAAGCTGTAGATTACAACCATCCTGCTTCATTTCATACTTGTCTCCTGGTTTAAGCAGCACTGCTCCTTTCTTCCACTGAACCAAAACCCCAGGTTTAGAAAGCTCACAGCATAAGAAGGCAGTTTCCCCTTCCTCTAACTGCTGGCTTTGTAGTTCCTCAGAGAAGAACAGAGGTTGTTCTGGGGGGTTATTGTAATAAAGTTGTTTAAAGCAATTTCTAATTTATATATCCAATAAAAAATTAATTATTATCTTTGAAAACATATACTCTACCTTTTACTAGAATATTAGCCATTGTCTCTAGGCTACCCATGCAACATTTGTAGACCCCACTGTCCTCACATTTCAAGTCATTTATCTGGAGCTCTAATTCACGACCATTCTGCCTCATCTCATATTTGATTCCAGGTCTCAGCAGCACGGTTCCCTTCTTCCACTGCACTTGACCTCCAGGCTTAGAAAGCTCACAGCATAGGAAAGAGGTTTCACCCTCTTCGGCTTCCATATTTTGAAGTTCCTCACGAAAAAACAAAGGTTGTTCTAAAAAAAAGGTGATTTTAATTTAGACTTCATTACCTTAATACTAATAAAATTATTACGCTATGCATTATATAATATATAATAATAATATACTGTATATATACTGAATACCTTTAACACTAAGACTAGCTTTCGTCTCGATGCTATCCCCACAGCATTTGTAGATGCCGCTATCCTGAATTGCCAGGTCATAGATTTGAAGTTGTACTTCACAACCATCCTGCTTCATTTTATACTTGTTTCCTGGTCTAAGCAAAACACCTCCCTTCTTCCATTGTACCAGAGCTCCAGGTTTAGAGAGCACACAGCACAGGAAGGCAGTTTCACCCTCTTCAACCTGCTGATTTTGAAGTTCCTCACGAAAGAAAAGTGGATGTTCTGGGACCAAAAAACATTTTTCACCCATCAGCAATCCATAGAAACATAAAAAGCATGCATACTGCAGCACTCTGAATTATAATGTTTAGTAACTTTGATAACAATCTAGATCAAAGGTGTCAGATATACGAACTGTGGGTAGAGAACAGCACAATAAAGGTGCTAATTGCTGTATATTAATTTGGGTTCTGTGTTCTAAATGATAACTTTTATGGATTGTAAATAAACCGAAATATTAAAAGACAGGGACAAACTAGAGCGATATACTTAGCTAGTGATAAAATTTGCTAATGATGAAAGCTAAAAGATTTGATGCTGTAACCATGTCTTTTTCCAAACCAACTAATTTGATCATTTTACAGTGTTTAAGAACATATATTATTTGCTTGCTAATAATTGTAAAAACTAATTAGAATTTACATTTAAAAAAATAAGTTTCAGTTTGTATAAATGGTATTCATTGCAAAATGAGATAAACAACATTTTGGCTTATTGGCAAATAATTTTATTTAAATTTTTTATTTAAACACCATATATATACGTTTTAGACGTTTTAAATGTACAGATTTTTGCACACTAACTAAAGCTCATAATGCAAAATGTAACATAAGCAACAAAGGCAAGTGTATAGCTTGTGTCTGAGTTTGACATCCATGATTTACAAATACACCTTACCGTACAGTTGAGATTACATAAGACTTACCTCTGATAGTCAGAACAGCCATACTTTGCATGTCTCCGGTGTCACACATGTAAACTCCAGTGTCCTCTTTTTCAACATTATGTATTAAAAGGAGGTGGTGCTGTCCTTCTTCACGAGGTTCATACTTTTCCCCTGCCAGAAGGGTCACGTTGTTTCGTTTCCATGTGATGGGCGTACAGTCGCCCGAGGTGACACAGGATAATGTGGCGGTATCACCCTCAAAGACGATCATGTCTTTTAATTTCTCTTTTATTAAAACTGTAAACAGAAGTTCATTCAGATTGGTGGTAGAAGGTACAGTATGTATAGATTCTATCACTCTGGCTTGGTTCAGTTGTAGTGCGAAAGCGATTCAACCCAGAACAGACTATCTTCCAGTAATGGAAAACTGAATACAACATGGTGATCAGTCGGGTCATGGGTTGAGCAGCGACAAAATGGATTTTCCAGGTTTCAGATGGGTTTCAAAATCTTGGCTAATGTGGTCATACAGTCATAGAATATGTACAACACTTATAAAACAAGTATGGCAAGTTTTAAAAAATTGTTCAATCAGGTCCATTCTCACCTTTCGGTTTACTATTCACTCGTAAACGAGCTGAAGTCCACTCCTCTCCTACTACGAATGCCACCATACCCGACTCCTCAGGTGTAGTCATGGTAAGAGTCAGGTGATGCTCACGCCCACAATACCTCATTTGATTCATTTCATTTTCCTGCAGAACGGTGGAGTCGAGCCACCACACTCCATCAGTGACATTGCTATGTGAAAGCTCGCACATGAAATGCGCATCTTCTCCTGCAGTTACAGTCAGGTCCTGCAGCTCTCTCAGAATTTTCACACACTCTAAAAAATAAAAGTTAAAACCAAAATCCTTTAACATGGTGATGAACAGTTCTTTAAATCATATGTGTTTTGTTGATAAGACATTGGCCATTTACCAATCACTCTAAGCCGTGCTGATGTCATCTTGCCCCTTGTGCTACATGTATACACACCAGCATCCTCAGGCCTTAGCTTTCTGATCTCAAGCTCCTGCATTGAGCCCTTTTGGTGTAGAGTAAATCGTCCACCTGTTGTGATCTGCTGTGAGTCTTTTTTCCAAGCCACTGGTGCATTAGGACTTGAAAGCAAACAACTGAACACCACAGAGTTTCCCTCCATCACCTCCTGGTCCTGGAGTTCCTTCTCAAAGAACACAGAGGCTGCAGCTGTGTGTAAACAGGAGTCATAAAAAGATGCACAAACTTATTGCCTTTTAGGATCTTAGAAATAGTTTCTTTTCTATTTGAACAAAAACTTTACAGATTGTAATTGAAATTTTAGATTTGGAAAAATCAATAGGCAATCATTTTATATCAAATGTTTTCTTTTTCCTGTCCAAAATGGTTAAGGACATCTTCAAACTTTAGCTAACAAATGGAATTTTTATAATCAAAGATAGCACTGTGAACCATAGGTAAACTGTTAATTCAATTTGATTCAATCTTTATGCATTGTGATTTTTTTTATTAATAGCACTAATGTTTATTGCCTGGTTTGTCTCATATTCTTTGAAAACTCCTAAAAGTATTTAATAAACATTGTAAAGCTGTACAACATTTAATAATGTATTTTCCAGCCAATCATCTGCTCAACACTCCAGTCCAGTAGGGGGCTGTATTGCACCAAACATCCAAAAATTCAAAAGAAGAAAAAAGATACAAGCGATTGTATTTTCTTTTAAGATCTGTGGTATATTTATACGCTATTGGTAGTTCAGACATGTGTAGACATTGGCTTTGAGAATGGAAGTGTGTTTCACTAAAGAACAAAGAAATGTTTTGTTGTTATCAGTGATATTCCATTGACTACATTATGAAGCAGCTGATTATGCGTCATGAGTGATGGATGCATAATGAATAAGAATATGATTGCAATAAATTGAACTCCATTAAAAAAAGGAACACTTTATCATTCAGGAGATCAAACAGGTTGCACTGGACCTACCCCTGACGTTAACTTCAGCTGTTGTCTTTTGGTCTCCGATAATGCAGCTATACTCTCCAACGTCCATAGGTAGAACGTTCCGGATGTGCAACTCAGCAACTAACCCATCCTGCTTCATCTTGTACTTAGATCCATTACTAAGCTCCTCTTCATCTTTCCACCATTGCACAGGTACCCCTGGTTTAGAAAGCTGACAGTGCAGGACTATGATCCCTCCTTCTGGAGCCTCCTGGTTGGTTAGATTTTTCCTGAATGTGACTGGAGTGGCTAAATAACCAAAATAGTATATGAGGAGACAAAATAGGCAAAATATTCACTCATATAACAATAAAAACTTGATAAGAATTCATCCTACCAAAAACTTTGATGTTGGCTTTAGTATTCTGATCCCCACATATGCACCTATACTCTGCACTGTCTTCAGGCACTGCTTTCTTGATGATTAACTCTGCTGTAGTGTCCCAGTGAGTGATTTGATATTTCAGTCCAGACTTGATTAGTTCTTCCCCTTTTTTCCATTGAACAGGAACGCCAGCTTTGGAGAGCTTACAATACAGGTGTACATTGTTCCCCTCTTCGACTTCTTGGTTTTTTAACTTCACTTTAAAAGCAATTGGTGGAACTGGAGACAGTAGCCAAATAAATAAAAATATAGCAGCTTAGAGAAAATAGAAGAAAGAAAAATAACTTTACAAGTTGCCATGCAAAGCCTCAGAGGATGAAAGGCAGGTCTTTATGAGGTCTGTCTGGAAATATCAACATAAAAAAATGTTCAACATTCTCTAATGTTCTACCTGTTGCCTTCCAGAACATGGATCACTTCCAACGTTTCAACAGATTCTTGACCAAGTGTTTGTGCTACACTTTTATTTGCACTGCACTCATTGCATCTTCTCCAAAAGCCTTTTGAATCAACCAATTAATTTCTGTGGAGGAATGTTCCAGACAGACCTCGGAAAGCACTTTGCAACAGCAAGCAAAGCACAGCAACAGCAAGAGTCATCAAAAGCCAACTAAGAAACCTGCACTCCTTACCCCGAACTGTAAGCTCAGCGGTCGATTCACAATCCTTTGTTTTACACGAATAGCACCCAGCATCGTTTGCCTCAATATTATGTATGGTAAGGGTGGAGAGCTTTCCGTCTTGCTTAATGTCATATTTATCTCCTGATTTCAGGATAACTCTTCCTTTTCTCCAGTCCACCAGAGCTCCAGGTTTTGAGAGCTCACAACTAAACATGGCAGATCCTCCTTCTTTGGAAACTTCATTTTGGAGCTCTCGTTTGAATGTCACAGGTAAAGCTATGAACCCATAGAAATGTCATATATCCATGTGGAACCATATGAACGAATCAATAAAAGAATGCATTCTTTAGTAGAACCTACCCCGAACTTTGATTTCAGTGCTAATCTTTTGGTCTCCTATTGTGCAGCTGTAAATACCAGCATCCTCACATAAAACGTCCCTGATAACTAGCTCAGCTGTCTTTCCCTCAGTCCTCATGTGGTATTTTTCATCCCCAGTCAGCTCTTCCTGTCCCTTCCACCATTTCACTAAGACTTCTGGCTTAGAAAGTTCACAACGTAGGGTGATGCTCTTGCCTTCCATTGTTTCTTGGTTTCTCAGGTGTTGTTTGAAAATGACTGGTAAAGCTGAAAACATGTAAATTATGCATGTGACATCAGAAAAATATCAGTGTGTCAGCATAATGAGAGATCCTTATATAAGTGGTTTCATACCCTTTATGTTAATGACAGCACTGGATTTCTGATCTGGGCATACACAAGTGTAGACACCGCTATCCTCAGGGACTGCTTTTCGGATGACAAGCTCCACTTTTGTGGCCATCTGTCTCATCTGGTATTTCTCCCCAGTCTTGAGAAGTTCTTCTCCTCTCCACCACTCTATATAAGCCCCAGACTTTGAGAGTTCACAACGCAAAGTGACATTGTTCCCTTCTTCAGCTTCTTGGTTTTTCAGTTCTTGTTTGAACATGATTGTAAGAGCTGTACAAAACAACAGAAACTCTATAAATCTACAGGAAATCTGCTTTTATGCATAAAATGGTGCCCCATGTGAGGCTGTAACATGTTTGGGTATCAACTAGTGCTAAGCAAGCAGTCTTTCCTACCATTGACTTTGATGTATGCCTCAGTACTCTGCTCTCCACAAACACAGCGATACACCCCACTATCTTCTGGTTGTGCTTTTCTTAATAGCAGTTCTGCTGTTGTATCCTTTTTTCTCAAGTGATACCTTTCACCGTTTCTCAACATTGTACCTCCTTTCCACCACTCCACATGTACTCCAACTTTGGAAAGCTCACACTGCAAACTGATGCTTTTTCCTTCTTGAGTTTCCTGGTTCTTCAGAAAACTTTTGAAAGTAGCAGGAAGTGCTATAAAAAGCAATGAAAATTGTGGGGTTTCTACATGTTATAGAGTAATTATGCCAAGAAGTTCAAGAAGACATCGGTAAATAAAGTGTGGATTTTAAATCTTTGATTTTTTTTTTGTGTCAATTTACAACAGATGTTCAAGTCAAAGAGCGGAATGGGATTTTGATTGTCCAAAATAACAGAAGACAGTTATGAGAGTGAAAAACTCCCTTTATTTCTCTATATAATCTGTTGCTACACTAATACACTTATCCCAATGTTTCATTAGTGCTTGGATACCATCAAGGTAGAAAGTTTTCTCAGTATACCAGAAGACATGATCGGACTGACTGTCTGATTCACATCTGAAACGCTGGCCACCCAGGAACTCCTTTAACTGCGTTTCTAAACATGTGGAAATGTCTTGGGGCGAGGTCAGGACTGTAAGGGAGTGTGGCAATAACTCCCATCCGAGTTCCTGTAATGTGCAAGCGATGTTTGTGAATGACTGTGTGTACAGTTCACACAGATAGATGAGTCTCTAACGCAAGTTGGCAACGCAAGTTATCCGTCGATTTTCAAAAATCAGATTTTTTACAGGAAAGACTGCAGTGAGCTCCAAGCCACCTCGACTGGTATAGCCATTTGCGGACATGTGGCTTCTTTAAAATATTTGCACCATTCAAATGTTTTACAGTGACTAAGGCCTTGTCCACACGGGCGTTACATTTTTGGATAAACGAGCGCGCTCTGAACATCCTTGACGTTTATGTTGTGTTTTGTAGCGCCACTCGATTGACTTCTACACTGGCGTTCGTTTGTCTCTGTCTAACGCCAGCCTGCAGCCCAAATTGTAGTTTGTGTG
>JAQMYL010000039.1:1619088-1631165 GCA_030014365.1 Clarias pachynema
TACAGACTCAGTTAAAGGCAAGGGCTAGTTAGCCACCTCGGCTAACTAGCCGAAGACTTTACATCTGCCCCCTTTTTTCTCACCCTGAATATAAATAAAACGTTGGTGTTGTTACTACTTACCTGTGTGTGGGATCCGTCATTGTTACACCTGTACAGTGAATGCTCCACATAACTGAATTCAAAAATCCTTGATGTTAATTAATCATGGAAGGAGTCTCCAGTGCCTGCAGAAAAGCTAAAATTTTGTAACTAAGTTTTTTTTTACATATTCAGGACAAAGGAGTTTACGCTTCTGGAGTTTCCCATTTAAAGGAATGATAAAAAATAGAAAGTTAGATACATCATTAAAAATCACAATATTGTGATAAACTGCTGTAGTATAAGTGGAATAAAACACTATGTGACATTGTGACATTTCTCTGCTGCGTCACACCACTCTCTACGCCCCTGCGTCAAAGGTTATGTCTCTATAACAACTAAATGTGCTGTTTTATTTATCCATACTAATAATCCATTGTGTGAGAATTATTGTAATTTTTTTATATTAATAAACTGACAGAATCTTTTAATTTCATTTCCAAATCTTACAAAATTATCATAATAAATTATCAGCATAATCACAACATCTACAAGAAATATTAATAGTTCATAAATTATAAATTATTAAATAAATAAATTCATTTTAAAAAAATTTGATTACATACCGAACCTCGAGGCGTAGTCTGGCCGGGGTATGAGGACGATCTTGGTATAAAACTTGCACAGAGACTTTAGGTCTGCATTCAGAGGATTGTTTGTCGTTCCTACGATAAGAACACGGTCCTCACCTTTGATTGATTTAAGGATTTTAGGCAGATCTTTCTTTAGCCGCTTTGGATCTAACTGTAAGTAAAAAAAAAAAAACGTATTTAAACTTTAAACACTATACATACACAAGTGGAACTTCAGATTGCGAGTAACCTGGTTTGCTGGCTTTCCACAAGACGAGCAAAAATTTTAATAAATGTTAACTTGATAAACGAGTGAATCTTGATATACGAGTGTCAAGTATCATCAAGTATCATGTAGCACGCATGGGCTTCTTGTTTTGACGCCGAGCGTATGCTAGCAATCCAAGGTTCCACTGTACATACAAGTAAATATTTAGATCACTGACAATAAAAACATTTTATGAAACAGAGAGAAATTCCAAACTATTACCTCTTTCTCCTCCTTTGGTATTTTCTTATAAAACATTTTATCAGCATCTCCGATCCATACTACAGATGGCTGCATTAATCTGGCAACCTGGAGATGAAACAAAATTCCTCAAATCATGCCAATTCCCAACTGCCCTTATTTAAACTGTGGATGTTAAAGCATGATCATGGATTAATTGTAAGTAAGAATTTAGCACAGAGACAAGTGCAGTTATTTATTTATTTACTAACTAGTGTACCATAAAAATGTAATAAATATCAGCATATAAAGTCTGGTGATCAGGGGATTGTCTGTGTTTCTGAAGTTTTGGTGTCAGAAGAGAAATTCATTTTCAAATGTATTTATAGATTTGGCATTACCAAATTATAGCGTCTTTTCGTTAAATAAATTAAAGGTATGCCAATCTCACCCCCAACCTCCTTCAAAACCACTTATCTAAGACAAAGTCGCTTCACCTTAAACACCATGTGCAGCATCATCTGGAGCCCACTCTTGCCTGAATATTTTCCCACCAGGTTTGAAGCGGAAAGGTCAAACAGATTAGCTCCGGTCTCCTGACAGATAGCATGGACTAGCATCTTCTTCCCCACTCCTGACGGCCCCACCAGGAGTATGGACTTTACTAGAGGAGCTTTATCATGGATCGCCTGGGAACCTTGAGCAAGAGCAAGAAAGATAGTGTGAGAACATGTGAGAGAGATTAATTTAGAGCAAAGTGAACGGATCAACAGATACAGATAGTAAAACAGACTGAACGGCAGTACCCAATGGCAAGACGGCCCAAAGAGATATAACCTGGCGCACATCTGATAATGAAGGCATGGGTTCGATGTCAGTCTGCCTCAAGGTCGTGCCGAGGTAGCTGTAATCACCTGTAATGTGGAAAATTCTGAGTAATTGTAAACCTTTTACAAGAATAAACGCTTTATGATTGAGGTTCCCAAAAGTGTCGCAGCACAAAGAGTGTAAAATTGTTAAATGGTTAAACGAGCATCTTAATGAACACTTTCTGAATTTAAGAAGGCAACTGTTACTCTGATCCTCAAGAAAGCCTCAGACTCAGCTGCATTTGTCACTTCACACCATGATTCTCTTGTCTATCCTTACAAGCCATGGAATCTGTGGCACAGCATAGCAATGTTTTGGTTCCTACTTAGAAGATCAGCCGTATGAAGTGACATGGAGGGGATCCACATCTACTCCATGCAGACTCTCCACTGGTGTCCCACAAGGCTCAGTAGTCAGACCTCTTCTGTTCTTCCTTTATACCCCATCTCTTGGTAAGGTCATAACCTCATACCTCTTTTCATACCATTCGTATGCAGATGACACACAACTCATTCTTTCCTTTCCTCCCTTAGACACTCAGGTTTTCACCCAGATCTCATCATGTCTGGCAGACATCTTATCCTGTATGGCAGTTTCTCAGCTCATCATTTTCCCCACAAATTGCTAACCTCACTCGCTTTTGTCGATTTATTCTTTACAATATCAGAAGAATTTATCTATTGCTCTAATCATAGGCTACTCAGGTGCTTGTCCAGTCCCTGGTTATTTCAAAACTGGACTACTGCAAATCACTCCTGGTAGGTCTGCCTCTGTCCACCATTCATCCTCTGCAGCTGATCCAGAATGCAGCCTCACAGATTGTTTTCAACCTTCCCAAGTCTTCCCACACCACCCTACTTCTCTGCTCTCAGTACTGGCTTCCTGTAGCTGCCCACATCAAATTTAAAACACATTCAAAAGCTTGTCTCCAAAGCTAAAAACGGCCCAGCACCCACTTACCTCTCAGCTCCAATCACGATTTGAATAGCGGAATGCCTAAATGTAAAACTAAATAAAACACCCAAAACTAAATAAAAAACCCCAAACTAATATTTATCGATGAGACTAGTGAGATAAATAATGTCTCCACTATTCAAGATATTTTTTCTTGCCAAGACATAATTTTTTGTAGACACAAGATAGACACAAGCTAATATTACATTACACTCCTTTATCTTATTGTTAGTCATGTGTCAATAGACTCACTGAACAGGAAGAAAATCAGAGCTGAACATGTTAAAATGTTCATACCTATGAAGTTGTGTAGTTTCACCTTATGCGCTGGTTTCAGCAAGCCTTCCATCACCAGCTCTTCATACAGCGACTCGATGCTCCTGATGAGAAATAGATTTTACTTTATATGGTTAAATTCTGGATTCTGACAGCTCTACAGCAGCTCTAATCCCAGGTTTATGTATATTAATACACTCATTCTGATTTTTCAGAATTTTTCACTTTATCGTGTTTATAGTAACAGCTCGTTCACATGGACTGGAAGAGCAGATGCTCCAGGTGAACAGATCTTAAAACTCTTTAGTAATTCCTACAACAGTTTCATTGTCTAAGGAGAAATGTGTTTCTGTAACATGTATGTATGGAGTCTTCAGTGTTAATGGTTTATAAAGTTGTAAGTTCAGGAAAAGACATGTTTATTCTTCTTTGCATTTTCTTTTTTGTCTTATTATAATTAAGAACAATAAAATGCGAAGCTGGGGAGGGAATATCATTAAAGGAATCATTTAGATTTTTTTCCAAGTCTGTTTTTTTCAGTCAAAATTGAGGTGCATATAATTACAGTAGGTCTTGGTCATTATAAATTGTGTAAAGTTTGTCTGAGGAACAAAAACAGTTAAATTTGTACTAAATACAGGGGAACTTTGAAAGATGCAACTTGTTAGTGCAGTGGTACTACAAAAGCGAGGGTTTTTTTAATTAAAATTTGTATTTAATTTTACAGAAAGACGGAATTTCTTCAATTACTTACATTGTACTCCAGGTGACAAAATTCATGGTTGGTGTGTAGGCAGGAAAACTTACTGTATAATGACTAAGACCTATGGTCATGTATTTATAATAACCTCACTTCTGATTTAAGACAGACTGAACCATCCTTTTAACTGTTGTTGTTCCAATTACATTCAATGTTGCTATAAACAGACAAAACAAACAAAATGTTGGTCTCTAGGAAATAATTGCTTATTTGCATATTTAATACAAAGCGCATTTAACACACATGGAACTAAGTCACCTATCAGTTGTAAGGTCTCTGTCTTTCTTTTTCTTCTTTACACTCTTCAATGTCTTCTTCTTTTTCTTCTGTGTGTAAAGTAAAATGAACACATTTAACCAGCAACACTAATTTCTAAAAGAAAAAAAGAAAAAAACGCATGTAAGATGATCAGGACCTTTCCTGCAGGCTTGGCCTTTCCGCCTTTACTTCCTTCCACTGCAAACTTCCAGTTAATGAGCTCCTGTCTCATCAACTCGTCCACCTGAACACACAAGCACAAAGACATGTCAGGAGGTTTTTCTCATTGCAGTACTACTTAAAGTGTGTCCTTGTACAGTATTAGGGCTCAACTGGAAAAAGATGCTTTAATTTTCACCTGCAATCTTATTTCTCCCTCAAGCACTTTCCTCTTATCTTCTTTAATCAGTTCCGCTTCATGTCTTTGGCTGAAGTTCTTGGACTCGTTACGGTTTTGCCAGACGTCTGTGTGTGAGAGCAAGCAGAAAGCCTTTACACTGTACATAAGAAATGATGCCTTTGAAAAATAATGAAATTAAATATGCTCTATATTAAAATACTGTATCTACCAAAACATTGGTAAAAATCAATCCATCCATTAAAACCGCTTAGTCCAATTTAGGGTCACAGTGGAAGCAAGAGAAGCAGAGTTGTTCAGACATCCCTGTCTCCAGCAACTTCCTCCAGCTCTCCCTTGGGGACATCAACAGTATTCCACCATGGGGACATCCTTATCGGGTGTACAAATCAACTCAACTGGCTTCTCTCGATGAGGAGGAGCAACAAGTCTCCTCTGAGCTCCTTCTGGTTTTCCGAACTTCTCATCCAAGGCTCGAAAAGCCTCCTCCTTCTTCAGCCTGACAGCTTCCCTCACGTCTGGTGTCCACCACCGGGTCCTTGGGTTGCCGCCATAACAGGCACCAACAATTGTTTAACCCCAGTTACATACAGCCTCTTTCACAATGGAGGTCTTGAACAGGATCAATTCAGATTATATGTCTCCTACGTCTTACCTCCTGTGGGATTCAGGAAAAGCTCTCTTGAAGGTGATAATTGAAATCATGTTGGACTGAGTCTTTCACCAGTCATTCCCAGCAGAACCCAACTACTTATTTGGGTCTGCAAGGTCTGTCTGTCTCCCCTGCCATCTGATCTAAATCACCATCAGATGGTGAACAGTTAAGAGCTCTGCTCCTCTCTTCACCCACCGTTTCAAACATATGGCCCCAGAATATAAATTTGTTCACCGTCTTTCTGCCCAAGGCATGCTGGTACTCTTATCAAATGCCTTGTGTTCAAATGTGGTGTTTGCCATGCACAAACCATGACTAGCACAGAAACCCAGCAACAACTCACCACTCGGGTTACAATCGGGCAGGCTGTTCCTCACAAACATTCCCCTTTGGATTTCCTACTTGACAGTAGTCTATCAGCAGAACAAAGAAATCTGTGGGCATGATCCTTTCTTAGATACACCACACTTTCTCCAAGAAGGCTGAGTACTCTAAAGTGCTTTTGGGTGCATATATGTACACAAAAGTGAAAGTTTTCCTCTGTGCATCTTGTTGTCGCATTTAAGCGATCATCTCGTCTACTGGGGCAAACTGTGCTGCAGCCAGCTGAGGACTTGTGAGTATCATCACACCCTCCTGGCGCTGCACACTCTGGGCAACTCCTTAGTAGGAGAGAGAGAGAGAGACCATCCATTATCAAGGATTCTGGTTCCAGAGCCAATGCTATGTTTGGAGGTGAGACCAACTATATGTAGTTGGTATTTTCAGCCTTCTGCACCAGTTCAGGCTCCTTCCTCCAAGTTAAGTTTCATTCCATTTGTCAAGAACCAGTTTCCACTGCTGAAAAGAGAAACAAATAGGCATTTGCACTGAACCTCCTCTATGGACCTTGCCAGTGCTGGGTCCATACGACCCCTTCACATTGTCGTTTTCGGCTGAGCCCAACCGGGTTCTGTAGGCAACCTAGTCACCAGTTGCCTGCCAGTGAACCCTGCACCAAGCCCGGCTCCAGGGACAGGTCCCAGTTTGGCTGTTCCAGGCAGAGTAACGGATATTACATTATCCTGGGTGCTGCGGTAATTAGTAAACAATTAGCAATCAGTAAATATTTGACAACACTTTCTTAAAAAGTGCATCATTAGTCTTAGTTTGACAGACAATTTTGTTATTCAGTTTGCTATTTATTTTGATAACTCTATAGCAGGGGCAATTACACGATATGTGCTTTATTAAATACTACATACTGTATGCAGTAAAATATCTCATACACCTTTCTATCTTTATTTAAAACAACTTGCTAATGCACAATTTAATCTAAGATATTTTGTCTTGAGTGACAATCAGATCAGTAACTCTACAGCTACAAAGTATAATTATAAAACAAGAGACATGGTGTGTGTATATTTGAAAACATTGGACATCCAGATTCACCTGTAAATGTCTTGTGTCCCTTGTGTAGCTCAGACAGAAAGGCAGAAGGCAGCAATTTCAGCCCAGGTTCTTCTTCCTGTAAACCGACCACAGAATATCACAGCCTACACTCCATACACTTTAAAAAGCATTATTTCCCAGAGTGAAGCCTATAAACCATTAAAATGCAATGTACTAGTGTTACCTGCATCATGGGCATAACCCCTGATCTAACAAGGATGCATTTGTAATGTTGAGAGAACAGTTACTAGTGTGCTCCCTAATACATTACTCGTCATTTAGAACACAGTCGCAGATCACGCGTACCTCTTGTTCTCCTTTCCCGGTTTCCTTTTTCCCTTTGTCTTTCTGCTCTTCCTTCTCTTTCGGCTTTTTGTTTTCTTCCTCCTCATTTTTAGATGCCAGCTCCTCCATCAGCTTCAGTGAGTTTCACAAAAAAACAAAAATCAAAGTCTGTTCATAGTTGCTATAACATGATAGAGAACAGGAAAATTCGCTTTTGCAGACAATCAACAATGTTGTACAGAACTATAAGCAGATAAAAAGGTTGATGAGCTGTTTTTAATAAAAAACGTGCTTTTATAAGAACTTCAGAGTCGTGGCAGTAATGCCGCATCATCACACCACTTAGTCGTTGATTATTTTATGATAACAGCATGACACAATGTATTTTTACTCTCGACGCTAAAGTAAAACTCATTTAACGCAGAGATAAATTAAAGACGGGAATCGAACCCAGACCCTGGCGATGTAAGGTGACAGGGATAACCACTACACCACCATGCCACCTCATCTGTAATTTGTTATAATTATTTCTAATTAATTTAAAACTGATGTATTGATTAATTTTAACCACTGCCTATTAAATCAATCTGTCAAACACATCATTAAAATGTTTGACACTTTGATGCATATGTTCATTTTCAGGTTCAAGTCCAGGTTAAAATTAGTTAATAACTGCATTAATCTTGTACATACTGTACCTACACACCTGTTTGTAAAAGTTTTATTTACCTGCTCAGGTGTTTTATTTGCAAAAATAATAGCTGATCCACCATCTTCCTCATCGGGATAGTCAGGAAAAGACCCCGTTGCATCACTGATCAAAATGAATACTTTAGATACTGATGTACAGCACATAAGAACATATGATACACATGTTAATAGTGGGTGTATCTATGTGAAATCCTACAGTAAATCATTACACACACATTGTTTAGTTCAAGTTTTGCATGATCTAATCACTCACTGGCACTCGATGAACCACTGTCTGATCTGACCCTTCATCGTTTCCTTCATGTCAGGACCCTCTGTCTCTTGCAGGATCTTGGAGATGGAGATCATAGCTTTGTGATAATCCTCCTCATGCTCCTCCTGCTTTTTCCTCCTGATGGCTTTATTGTCTTCAGCGAGGACTACAGTGGGGCATGGCAGGACCAGACTGGGCTTCATGGACTACAACAAGCATACACACAGGGTCACAACTACCTCTATTGGACATTTATATTATAAAACAATGTATAAAATATAATAGAAAGACAAAAAGCAAAACAAACATTGGTGTAATTAGCATAATTAACATTTATTATATCAGTACATTTGAAGAATGGGTGGAGAAAAGCGTCAGGTGTGTTGTGCGATAAAAGAGTATCAGCGAGAATGAAAGGAAAGGTGTACAGGAGAGTGGTGAGACCAGCGATGCTCTACGGCTTAGAGACAGTGGCACTGAAGAAAAGACAGGAGGCAGAGCTAGAGGGCAGAGATGAAGATGTTGAGGTTCTCTTTGGGAGTGACAAGGATGGATAGGATCAAGAATGAGTCCATCAGAGGGACAACCCATGTTAGAGGTTTTGGAGATAAAGTCAGAGAGGCCAGACTGAGGTGGTTTGAGACTGGAGCTGCCAGGCAGGAGGTCTAGAGGAAGACCAAAGAGGAGATGTACAGATGCAGTGAGAGAGGACATAAAGTTAGTTAGTGTGAGAGAAGAGGATGCAGAGGATGGGGTTAGATGGAGGCAGATGATTCACTGTGGTGACCCCTGAAAGGGAACGGCCGAAAAACAAAGAAGAAGAAGATATCAGTACATTTGGAGAACATGTCTGTGGCAAAAGGAGTGGCCAACTAACGCACTATCGCCCTGATACCAAACGCTAGTAAGATCTTCTTGAAGATCATTGAAACACACCTGAGTACATCATTGTTAGAAAAATGTCAGATGTAAAGGCTGGTTTTCGGAAGAAAAGATGCACTATAAATCATAGTACTATATGACAGATGTTGATCTCACCATGCCCAGAACAATCATCTCCTCTTCACGCTCCTGCTTCGTCCTCTTCCTCTGTAAGTAACCTTTCCACACCTACAGACACAGACATGGGTCCAGGAGGAAGAAAGACAAATTGGATGGGTATTTTAAAATTGTAAAGAGCAACCTGAGAGTCTATTTAATCATTATAAAAACTTAGAGAATATTAATATTGTGGCGTGGGCGGGGCGGCGGCTGACGACCATCATGCCTTGCGGGGGTTCTCTATGTGTCCACCATGGTAGAGAAGGATGTTTAGGTTAGGGGCTTCGGCCAGGTTTGTGTGTGTGTGGTGTGCGTGCGTGATCTGTATGTGTGAGTGCTTGTGCTGTTTGCAATAAAAGGCTCCCTAGCCATTTGCATTGGGGAGACCACATAACCAACTCGTCCTCCAAGATCCCTGCTAGCGTCGAAAAACGCTACAATATTTTTGGGCTGTGGAACGAATCATCTAATTTCCCATAATTTCTTATGGGGAAAATTTGCTTTGATATACTGTATGAGTCCTTTGATATACAAGCATGCTTCCTGAACAAATTATGCTCCAAGGTTTAACTATATAGTGGAAAATGGTAATTGGTGGAAATGGAAAGGAAATGGTGGCCCTTGCTTTATGATTTTGTCCTATGTGAACCGCAAGTGTCGTGATATTTATATCATATTAAAATACTAATGGACAAACCTTGTAGAACACCTGTGGAAGTGTTTACAGTGGAACCTTGGTTTGCGAGTAACTTGGTCTGCGACTGTTTTGCATAAATTTTTACTTATAAACTTATAAGAAGTAAAATATTCTGTTAATGTGCGTTTGTGTGTGTGTGTGTCTGTGTGTGTGTGTGCGTACGCATGTGTGTGTCATGTCAAAGCTAAAGTGCAGGTTAATTTGTTTTATTTTTACTTTATATTTTGTATTAATTATTTTTATATGAATATTCTTTGGGTAAACTAATTGCTATCTGACAGACGGTGCTCATCTTCAGTTCTTGTTACACTACATTGTAGCAGGCCATCCACATTTTCCATCAGAATAATGCTACTATTAATTCCCACTACTACTGCAGTTTGGAACTGATTACTGAAGCATGACTCAACAAAATGAACATAGCCTGATCAATGCTGTAATTACAACGAGGTCTTTGATATCTTTGATATCAGAAAATATGTAGTTCAGTAAAATTTAATGAATTCAAAGTCATTCAAAAACAGCATAATCCTTGCTTCTGAAGCACAGTGTTTAAGGTGGTATCTGACAAAGATAAAGAGAGTCTATAAGGAAGAACATATACTATGCACTTTGTATAGTATATCAAGTCATTTTTAAAATGATTTTAATAATGAACCACTAGTAGAAAATTAAGATCAATATTGAACTAATGCTGATCACAGTCTCTCAGAATCATGTAGCAGCCGTGTACTGTACTTGAATGTGATCAGAAGCATAAAGTAAAGATGTAGCAGAGCTTTTTTCCTGAATTGTTTCAAACTAGCCTGTGACTATCGTTCACACTAAAATACATACAAGTATTTTGAGCAAGTTCTCGAAAAAGAATCAAATGTGATCTCCCATTAGTATTTTCTCTGTACAGCAAGTGAAGGCAAAATCATCTCTGACCCCTTTCACAAAGAATGCATCATGCTTCATCCACTTCCATATGGCATATTATACAAAGATGAAAATAAGCTGCTTCAGAAACATTTGTTTTTCTTTTCAAAGTCGTTATTGGAAACATTCTCCATGTTTTCACATTCTACATGTTTCCAATGTCTTCCTGTTTTGCAAATACTGTCCTGAGTTGCACTTTTATTGCTGGCTTGCACGCTTTTTTAAAGCCAAATAAACCTGAATATTATTCTGAGGCAGTGAAAGGCACTTTGATATTTTATTTTTCCACTGCATATTTGGAACAATTTTAGTGCAAGCAGACATAGCATATAAAGTTTATAGGCCCATAGATTTACAAAAAAAACCTCTTTATTTTTTCTCTGATATTCCATAAACATATTTGTATCTCTCGTGGTTTGAGTTGTCACTGTACAGCTACCAAAAGTCGTTTTTTAAAATAATAATAATAATAATAATAATAAACAGGGCAAACGCTCAGGTATAATATCATTTTAATGATTAAATGGTTGTTGTTAAAAAAATTGCAAATAATCATTCTATAAAGTATTTTGGAATGTTCTGCTCAGTAAAGATGTTGAAACCAAATCAGAAATGGGCCAGAGGACACAAAATGTAATAAAAAATTTATAGTGCAGTTAAAGGAAAGGTACACCCTCAAATATGTTTCTATTAAAATATTTATGATGTGCTTATATGTGATTGTGCTGCTTTTTTTGTTTTCTTTTTTTTGGTAGTATTTTGGTTATTTATATAAGCAAAAATGTTAAACATAAGTAAGAATGGTCAGATTTTGTACAGTGGTGGCCAAGACAACATATACCACCTACAGTATTCTAGTTCTCCCTATGCACAAAACATGTGTTGTCACTAATTAAATCTCACATATCTGACTTAAGGGGGTTGTGCTAATTAGAATGATCTGGTTAAGTAAATGTATGCAACAAATATTTTGGGCAGATATTTTACTCTCTAAAGCTGGGGTGTCCACCTCTGCACATAAATGGCTGGAACTATGGAATCCTCAAGTGGCTTGGGAACTTATGTGGCGAATTTATGTACATGATCTTCAGGAAGCAATCAAGCAGGCATGGATTAAGCAAATGACACCAGAATACTGCAGAGTTCTTTTTGACTCTATGCCCAGCCGGAACCAGCAGGTTTTTGAAAAATTAGGTTTTGAAAAGGACTGCATACTAAATATTGATGGTTTTATAGTAATTTTGTTGCATAAAATAACACATTATTCTTATTGTCTTGTCATTCCTATTAGAAAAATTGAGAAGGTCTCTCAAAAGCACAACAACACAGGACTAATATAGGGATGCACCGATACTGATACCGGTATCTGATATCGGCCTCGATACCACATTTTCTAAAGTACTCGTACTCGTTAAAAGTCCCCCGATACCGGGGACCGATACCACGG
>JAQMYL010000039.1:1647009-1660175 GCA_030014365.1 Clarias pachynema
AACTCATCCAGTGAGAAACGTTCCGCGGTGCAAAAATAAGTCCGATTAAAATGCGTTAAAAAATTTTACGCGTTATTTTTTGTGTAATTAATTAATCTAAATTAACGCGTTAAAGTCCCGGCCCTAATATATATATATAAAATAAAATCAGCAACAATACTGTGTTTTGGCTGTTGAGTTCTTTCTAGCTTTATTTAAAACATCTTCCAAAATGCACAATTTAATCTAATACTATAAATTTAGTCCTGAGCAACAATCAGTAACTAAACAGATACATAATGTATAATTATAAATCAGATGCAATTATACTGTATATATAAATGATCTATTATTCATTTAAGACTTAATCTTGAGCTTAATCTTATACATACCTACACACTTATTTGTAAGAATTCTATTTACCTGCTCAGGTGTTTTATTTGCAAAAATAATAGACGAGCCGCCGTCTTCCTCATCGGGATATTGTGGAAAGGCCCCGGCCGTATCACTGATCAGAAAGAAGACTTCAGATACAGATGTACAGCACATAATAACATATGATTATGGGGGGCGTATCTATGTGAAATCCTACAGTAAATCATTACACACACTCACACACGTTTGGTTCAAACTTTGCATGATCTAATCACTCACTGGCTCTCGATGAACCACTGTCTGATCTGACCCTTCATCGTTTCCTTCATGTCAGGACCCTCAGTCTCCTGCAGGGTCTCAGTGATGGAGATCATAGCTTTGTGATAATCCTCCTCAAGCTCCTCCTGCTTCTTCCTCCTGATGGCTTTATTGTCTTCAGCGAGGACGACAGCGGGGCACGGCAGGACCAGACTGGGCTTCACGGACTACAACAAGCACAGAGACTTAAGAGTACTGACATCCTCACTACACAGGGCCACAGCTACCTCTACTGGACATTTATAATAATAATAATAATAATCATAATCATAATAATCATAATGAGTATGTCATCAGTTGTGTAATTATTATATTTCTTATGAATGTATATGATATAATTTTTTACATAAAAATATTATGAGATATTAGATATTATAGATAGATAGATAGATAGATAGATAGATAGATAGATAGATAGATAGATAGATGTATGGATGGATGGATGGATGGATGGATGGAAAGATAGATAGATAGATAGATAGATAGATGGATGGATGGATGGATGAATTAAAATAAAAATAAGGCAATATTTTAGATTGTTGCATGATGCAGCTAATAATTTAAGAGGTAAAAATAAATACGTAAAAGCTAAGGCTGGCACCATTTTTTTTTTCTTGTTTTCAAATTTTCACATTTTAGTTTTCTTGTTAACAATGACAAATTGTCAGGATAATTATTTGTTTTTAAGTTAATAATGGTCTCAAGTGATTAGGATCTTCTGTTCTACACACAGCTTAAATCTAGATATAAATAAAGTTTTTTTAAAAATGCAGCTCAGAAAATTGCCAGATGATGATCTCACCATGCCCAGAACAATCGTCTCTTCTTCCTTCTCCTGTTTCGTCCTCTTCCTCTGTAAGTAACCTTTCCATACCTACAGGCACAGAAATCCAATGAACCGCAGCTTTATATTTCCTCTGTATTCGTGAAGTTCTACAAATCCTCTTAAACTTAGTGATGTATAACTAAGTGACTCCTGGACACCCTGTCTGTCTCTGTCTGTGTGAGATAAAAATTAGGATTGTAACACATTCCCTGTCTCTCAATTTGCTCCAAGTTCAGATCTACATTATCCCTGAGTGGGCGTGGTCTACACCAGCCGAGTTCGATGTACTGTACATGCTGTGTGTGAATTGTGCCTCAGTTACATCACCTTCTGGATTTGAACAGCAGCCTGTTGCTCTGTAGCTTCTCTGAGATCCTTGTCCTCAAGCTTCTTCTGTATCTCTGCATCCCTGTGGATCTGCCGCATGATCTTGGTCCTCAGGCGACCCTGCCGCGCCCTCTCCGACACCTGAATGTTCCTGACGGCCTCCTCCAGACTCAGCATGGGAGCTGCATCGGGCTACGAGAAATACCAGAGGTTTAAACTCAACATGACAAAGGAAAGAGAGGAATACTGTCCACATACTTCTGGTTCCTCCACTATTCCATTTTTCTCCAGTATGCTGGCGAGAATGGCGGCTCGCTCCTCCAGGACTTTACGCTGTTCAATAATGAAGTACTTCGGGATTGGAATCTCAAGATCTTCCTGGAAACAAAGACAGAAATGATGAAGTAAAAAATTATTACAATGGATATAAATAAATTAATTCATAATTCAGTTTAAGGAGAGTTTTATGGAGCTCAGTTGCTTCATATTAAGGACTTCAAAGAAAACCATTCCAAAAAATCCATTAACTGCATTAAATAAGTCTAAACATTCATTCAGGACAAGAAAAAAAAATGGCGCCCCTATAAGAGGAGGAAGAGTTAGTGTGTGCTGGTGTTGATACACTGCAGTGGCTGAGTTGCATTACTGGAAGTTTTAGCTCTCTGTATGCTTTGTTTTTATTGAGTTTTTTGTGTTTGTGTTTAATACAAATGTCTCATAAACAGCCTTGGAAATTCATGACTGACTGAGTAAAAGAAAATCAGCCTTGCCTCTCTGGCAAGAACGCTTAGTTCAGTTTGGCCCTCCATTACATTTACATGCAATTTTTTCCCCCATGATTTTCTCCCTAATTTATTCGTGTCCAATTCCTCCCCACCACTAGGGGGCTCCCACATTAGGCTACTACTGCCACTGGTGTTTCCTCCGAACCACGTGACGCCAGCCGACCACCTCTTTTCGAACTGCTCGCTCACGCACCAATGGGGTCGGAGTAACACACTCGGAGGACAGCGCTATCCGCTCCTTCCGCTTGCGTGAGCTCACAGACGCCCCTGATTGGCCGTGATTAATGTGGGAGCACTAAGTACCTCTCATCCATCCCCTCAGAGACCTCAGCCAATCAGCTCTCTCTATATCGCCGGCTGCGACAGGTTACAGCATCCTTACATATGTACATCCAACTTTAATAAAATTCTAATCAACACTGAACAATGAACGTTTTATCTGGGGCTACAAACTCACCGGGGTCAGTTTCAGTTTCCGGATAACATCGTCCAAATTATGGTACTCGCAGTACTCCTTCTCCACCATCTCGTTCTTCAGCTCCAGGACGCGACCTATCACTCCGTCTAGGACGTCCCGGATCAGCCTCCTCTTCTGTGGGTGGACGATCTGATCGTAGGCCTCCTCCAGCTGCCTGAATATTTGGACGTAGCGTACGTACAGGGTGGCGACGCGCTGGAAGAAAACCGTGCGGTCTTTCTCTGGCTGTAAAGGCTCGGGCGGAAGCTCCTGGCTCAGGAGATCACTGAGTTCCCCATGAGCGTCAGTCCAGAGTTTGTTATATGTGCTGCAATACACAAGTGCAGTCAAGTCTATAACATTCATTACAACAAGAGGATGGAAAAAAATGTGCACTACAATTTGTTGTCCACATTCTATGCTTATTCGTTTATAAACTCATTCATAAACTGATGAAATGGAGGCCACATTACATGTTTTGTGCAGTAACTGTGGAGCTGATAGGGTTAAGGGCCTTGCACAAGGGCTCAACAGCGGTAACGTGGTGGTGCTGGGGCTTGAACACCCAACCTTCCAATCAGTGACTAACTTACTCTCTTGCTCACTTATTGTCATCTATACCGTCTTTGGACTGTGGGAGGAAACCGATGTACCCTGAGAAAACCCAGCAAGCACAGAGAGAACATACTCCATACTCCATACACACAGATCCAAGGTGGGAATCAAACCCAGAACCTGGAGGTCCGAGGCAACTAACCACTACGCCAACATGCTGCCTATATATATTATTATATAGGCAAGGCAAGGCAAGTTTATTTGTATAGCACATTTCATACACAATGGTAATTCAAAGTGCTTTACATAGAAGAAAAGAAAATAATCATAAAATGAAATAAAAGATAATAGCAATAAAACTTTTTAACGAAAACTTTTAAATTTAATTAAAAATAAAAATAAAAACAGTTAGCAATAAAACTTTAAACTAATTTAAATTTGATTTAAAATAAAAATAGAAAACTAATTAAAACATCATTTAAAATAAAAAAAAATAATAATAAAAAAAACAGTTTAAGATATTAGATAAACATAAAATAATGCAACATCCAGACTGCAGGATACTGACCTGTGAGACATGGCGCTGTTTGAATATTATTTCCTAGCTCTACTACTTTCTCGATAGTTTTAAATAAATGCCACCAATCATTGGCTCCGATAAGATTAACGCGACCTAAAATAACCGGTTGTCGACTTTGTATCTTTGCAACAAGACAAGAGAAGAGCGTCAATTATGACGTCACGCTACGTCATGCGTTTTCATTCCGCGTTACGTTTTGCGAAAGATCAAAGAAGCAGCTCGCGCACTTTATTAATTAATTGCTCCGACAGTAAAAGAGTTATAAACCAATCAGAAGCCACTGGAAGCTCGTGAATAACGCAGCAGCGCGTGGCTGAGCGCGCGCAGAGGCGAGGTGGCGCAGGTGTTGGGAACCATTTAAACTATTAGATATGAAACATAACAACCACACAGACATGTGGAACATTTAGATACATGATGGTTTTTAGGTTGTTTAGATTGTTTTAGTTTGTTTTTAGCCTAGGCAGAGTGTGTTAGGTGACGGAAGTGTGTGTGTGTGTGTGCGCGTGTGTGTGCGCGCGCACCAGGTCGGGAGTTATGATAATGATGCAATACAGACAGTTTGGCCAAAGTGATGGAGATAATAATGAGGAAAATTCAAGTAAAAAAAAAAAAAACTCCAATCATTACCATGTTAATTTTGGTCCCTAATGATTGCGTGACATGCAATGGCCCAACACACAGAGAGCGAGAGAGAGAGAGAGAGAGAGAAAACGCCTCATCCAACACAAATGGCACCGACACGGCTCCCATGCGTCCTGGAGAACCTGGAAAAATTGTTGGGAAATTATCCAGTCATAGAAAGCACATGGGAAATGAGAGGGGAAGAATTAAAATGTATATTATATATGCAGGTCTTGAAAAAAAAATAATAAGAAGCTCTGCATTTTACTCCAGGAAACTTCTGGAATGTCATCAAGAGGAAGATGGAAGGTCACAAACCATCAAGCAAAGTGTGGGATAAAGTTACCCAACAGCAATGTGAAAAAACTGGTGAAGAGCCATAACAGATGAAAGCTGAATTCCAAATTTCTTAATGTTATTTAGTCAAAGCATTAACGCAATTTGTTTATAAATAATGTTTTTATTATTTGCATTTTGTTTTATTCAAGCTATTAAAGCTCTGCAAATACTGCATGATCTTGGGTTATTTTGATGTGTTGTGATGTCATTTTCTTTAAATATACACTCTAAATAACAATAGTTGTATTTTTTATTTAAATTATATACTATATTCATGCCCATTCATTCTGTAGGTCAGGCACTGATGTTGGATGAGAAGGTCTGGCTCACAATCTCCGTTCCAGTTCATCTCAAAGCTGCTCGATGGGGTTGAGAGATCAGGGCCCTCTGTTCGGGCCGGTCAAGTTCTTCCACTCCGAACTCATCAAACACTGTCTTTATAGTCCTTGCTTTGTGCAGTGGGACTCAGTCATGTTGGAATAGAAAAGGGCCTTCCACAAACTGTTGCCACAAAGTTGGAAGTATAGCATTGTCCAAAATGTCTTGGTATGCTAAAGCATTAAGTTTGCCCTTCACTGGGGATAAGGGGCCTAATTGAAACACCTGAATTTAATAATTAACAGGTTTGGCCAAATATTTTTGTCAATAAAGCGTATGTGTGTGTGGAGTTTGCATGTTCTCTGCATCGTTGGTGGGTTTTCTCTGGGTCTCCAATTTCCTCTCCCAGTCCAAAGAAATGTGGTGAGGGCTGACTCACATGTCCAAATTGTCTGTAGTGTATGATTGAGTTTGTGAGTGTGTGTGCTTATTCCCTGCATGCAACAATTCTTATTTGGTTTCTTCTTTTTAAGATCATCAAATTATATATTTTTCCGCTGCAGTGGTTGCGTATATTTTCTTTTCTCCAAAAAAAAATAAAAGTTCTCATATGAATCTAATGGAACAATTCCAAATCCACACCACTAGATGTCACTATAATCTGATTTTTGGACATAACAGAAGCCTGCGCGTGTCTGTGTGGTGTTTTATCAAACCATCAGCTGGGGTTTGTACTGTAGATTAAAGATGCGTCTAAAAGTTTGCATTCATTTAACTGATTAAAAGGTTGTCTTTGCTAGGAAGTTTAAAAAAAAAAAAGTTTTGTATTACATTTTTTATTTAATTATGTTACAATATTGAGAGAAAGAGACAGACAGATAGGATTTCCAAATCCAACATCTTCAGGACAGAGGTGTTTACATTTTAGGGTGACATTTTCTCATGCTTGCTTTCCTTCTTTCTTTTTCTTAAGTGTGTAACTGTTGACAAGGTTATTAAACATTAATGTAGTTTGAGCTACACTGGCTCTTCTGTTGGATCCGATGTGCATCAGTAAGCCTAAGCAGTTTTGTAGTTGTTCTCACTGTTTTGGTGGAAAAGGTGGGACAAACACAATACATTTAAAATTGATGTCTGATCAGTGAGCATTGTTTTTTTTTTTTTTTTACTAAACTTCTATGTAAATAAATAGCAAATTATAATTGTCCGAAAATGTCTGTAGTAGAAGAATAAAACACTTTATGGTGTTAACAGTGTCTCCAGTTCATCACATCACACCACCATATTGCTGATTATTTTCCGCAACACAGTGTTTTATTCCGATTCCGAAATGAAAGTGTGTGAAAAACATGAAACATGTTTAATCCAGATTTAAATCAGGGGGAGGAGGTGAACAGAAGGCACACACACACACACACACACACACACACACAGAGACGCAAATCCGTCCAAACTCTCAAACTGGTTCTCTTTGCACACCTTAAGGAAAGAATGTTTTATTATTATTATTATTATTATTATTATTATTATTATTTTAAGATTTCTGATAATAAACTAAAAGAGGAAATCATTTCTGAGAAAGGAGAAGAAAATAGATGGCTTGATGATCTGGAGCTGGAAGGAGGGGCGAGAAGAACAAAGAGGAGGAGGAGGAGGAGGAGGTATTAATTATAATAACTGTAATAAAAAGGTGAAAAAACTGATGGAGTGTAGAAGACGTCCGCGTCTCTGTCCACCCACCCAAAATCGATTGCGTTACATCCAGAAATCTCTGCAGTTTGACGCATAAAACGGGACGCATGGTGTGGAAGAAGCGAGTGTGTCCTCCAGAGCCGGTCGGGAATATACTGTACACACACACACACACACACACACTCTCTCTCACTCTCTTACACACACCTCTACCACCAACACCGGCTGCCACCACGCAGTGTAAGTGGATTTTTTCTTTTTTTAATTATCAAAGTTGTTTGAAGTTGAAAAGTTTTAAAGAGCTGATTAAAGCTTGTTACAATGTTTTACTTTGTAAACTACAGTGACACGTGTTTTAACAGAAGTGATGGCGCTTAATACAGTATTAACACCTGCGCTGTCTATCTGTGTTAATCTGGAATTATCACACAGTAAAAGTAATATTACTGATTATAACCCTTATCATGTGCCTACTGCATTTATTCATAGCAATCAAATGTAATTATTCATAACTGTTAATTGTGTTCATTTGGTTAAAAGACATAAGAATTGATTCACTTCTCTAACAATATAACAGGTGTCGATCCGATACAGTCATTAAAATCAGGTAAATCTGAGAGAAACACCATGAGTGTTAATTCCAGTGTAAGAGGTGATTAGTCAACACTGGAGGTGTTAATTCACTGGTGTCTGGGGGAATTATGGGTAATAAGTAAAATTTCATTCAGTACTGTAAGACTAAGCAGCTACAGGTGTTTATTTAACAAGAAGGTATTTTTTATTATTATTTGAATCTAAGTGTAAATTTTTTTTTGTTAACTGAATATAATAAGTAAGATCTGATTTTGTACCTTAAGTTTGAGTTGAGGTGTTAATTGTAGAAAACCACTGAATGCCAGTTAATCAACACTGAAGGCATTAATTACCAACTGAGTTGTGTTTTATTAGTAAGAAGATATTTTAAAGGTATGCAATTTTTGGTGTCAACACAGTAAATTTTAAATCTAAGTGGTATTTAATCAACATGGTAAGTATTGATTTTAGTCAAGCAATTAAACACAGTTTAAGCTAAGTCAAGTATTACATTTAACTTTAACAGGTAATTAATCAACACTCCTTTGTGTTACATTAGTATAATAAGTGAGACTTGACCTTTATATTGTAGGCTGCCACAGGTGTTCATTCAACACAGTAACCGTTTAAGTATTTATTGTAAAATTGAAGTGTTTATTCAATGCTTTAAGTAAGAATTACAATAGTTCTACTTTAAGAGTGGACTATTAGAGCTGGTAATTCAACACCATAATTAAAAGCATTTATCTGAATAACTTTAAAACATAAAGTCCAAGTTGTAATTAATCACTATTAGAGGCATTCATTTGGTGCTGGATGTGTTTTAATTCAAACTTAACCAATACATAAATTCAACATAGTTAAAGTACAAACATTACACATTAGGTGTTAATTCAGCTTAGTTACTATGTTTCTACTTTATAATGAGGTTTCTACTTTATAAAAGAGGACAGGTGTTAACTCTTTTAAGGTGTTAACTTTTTTAAAGTCTTGTTTTAATCTAAGAGCTAATTAATCAGCACTTTATTATTATTATTATTATTATTATTATTATTATTATTATTATTATTATTAACACTGCTTTATGAACACATTAACACTGTCTCTGTTCATTCAGTATAATACGTAAGGAATTCAGTACTTTAAGAGAACTTTTAACTTTTAAGACTAGTCTACTAGCAGATTAAGTATCTGTAACATTTAGGCACAACGCTTTATACTATAATAAAATTATTGCAGTGGTGAAAATGAATACAGCAAAAGAAAGAATTAAAATCAGGACATTATTAAACAGCACTGTAGGCACTGACTGCGATGGATTGGCAACCTGTCCACCTCATGCCCTAAGTCTCTTGGGATAGGCTCCAGGCCCCCTGCGAACCTGAATACAGGATTAAGCGGTATAGAGAATGAGTAGTGAGTGTAGGGACTGATTCACTGCAGCAGCTGTTTTTTAAACAATTTACACCACAAGTGCTCATATAACATTCTATAACAGTTATTCTAGAATTTAGGGTACGTTTCACACAAGGACAATTATACACAAACAATGATTTCTGTCCAGAGTTGCATTATTTTCTCTCCTGATCTTGAATTGATCATTTGAGAGTCGGACCACTGCAAACGAGAATCTTCTCCAGCACATCCCAAAAATTCTCAATGGGGTTAGGGTCTGGTGGCCAAAATGACGTCTAATGTTCCCTGCTCCACTCTTTCACTATTTGAGTCTGATGAATCCTGGCATCATCATCTCAGGGAAGAAAAACTCCATAGATGTGATAACCTGGTCATTCAGTACATTCAGGTCTTGTAAAGTAGACATTAGACTACCATGATACATAAATACATCCATCTCTCTTCATGACATGTCCACTCTGGAACAGGGTAAATCTGGACTCACATGAGCTTTTCCCAATGCTCCACAGTCCATCCTTTATGCTCCATAGCTACAGTAACTGAATCCTCTTTTTTCCGATTAGTCTCACTGATAGCTGATTTTCCTAAGGCTAAGCAGCTGTTTAGTCCTAATCCCTTGAATTACTGTATCTTCACATTGTGTGTGAAAATGCTCTTACTAAGACTTTGATCCTTCTGAAACAGTAATATTTTTGCTATGACAACATGATATGTCTTCTGGCATGGTTGTATAAGAAATAAGAAGCTCCTCACTGCATCAGTTAGGGTAAAATAACTTGTTGCAGTGAACCATATTAATCACTGCAGTAATTATCTAGTGGAAGGGTCTCAACTATTTGTTTAGTTAAATCCAGATGGTGACTTTTTTTTTTTTTGGCCAAGCAGTGTATGATAGTTTCGAAGAAGATATTTAGAATAATTTTACTTATTATAAAAAAAAAACAGACATGGAAGGGACCCTGAATGATAGAATGAGTCACATATTCAATAATTGTACTTAAATAAATCATTATAACAATAATAGTACATGTCCAGATAGTATGCCTTAAAAAACAAAGTAATTTATTTTCATTTAATACTGTATTGATTAAGTGGACAAAGTTTTTATTGAATATCATTAAACAATTCAAGTGCTTATTTAGCACTCAAAAAGTTACACAAAGACACAAAAAGTGACTATTAAATGATATAATGATATATATATCTGTATACATATATGTATATATCATATATGTGTTAAATCTGAAATACAAAAGTATTTGATTTAATGTTACTGTATGTGTTCAATGAATGCCTTAAGAGATTAAAAGATTTCAGGTGCTTATTTAATACTGTAGCATTTACACACAAAGGGGTCATTTAAGGCCACAGGTTCATTGTAGACACTGCCTGGGTTCAAGTCTGCTACTACTGTATATACTGTATGCTAAGTCAATGTTGTTAAGTGTTTACAGAAGCTCTTTAAGCAATGTAGGTGTTCATTTAAACACTGTAAAATGTTAAGTAAGGGAAATAAAAGTGATAATCTAATGAAAATCCTCATTTCTATAAACACTGAGTATTTAAGCAAAACAAATATACAGGATGTTACTATACTGCAGGTTGTGTTAAAAAAAATCTTACGCTTTTAAAGATCTGTAAACATTGAAGTAAATGACATGGCATTAATTCAAAGTATATTTGTATTATTTTAGATATTAATAATTTGATATTAATAATTATTAACTTTTCAAAGATAGGGGAAAAACATTAGCAGAGTTAAGTGTGCAATGGTAACAACAAAATATGATTTAAGCACCTTCAATTATTTTGAATTATATTAGTAATTTAATCGATCAAATTAAATTTAAATGTTCCTGTTTTCTCTTACTTTAGCTGAAAAAGTTCCCAGGTTCATGATTTTCGCTATGGTTCACTGCACAGTTCAAAATTGTGGGTTGCCGTGGTATCATTAGCGTCATCATGGCAAAGAAACAAAGCACTAAAGACAGAGCTAAGTCATATTACGCAGGTGCTACGTAAAGGCACCTGTAATGCTTATTAAATAAAAATAGCTGTATGGTGCGCTATGAAGGTCTACAGATGCACTACTATGCTACTAGCACTTTTATGTACAGTTTATCCGTCACATAAACCACTCTGACAATCGCTAAAAACTTATCACAGTTATCAAAACATTACAGATAAAAAAGTTCACGTGCCTGTAAAATCATGATGGGGTTCAAAACTCCTCGCCATCGTGAGACACGGTGCCTACGATCGACGACTGAAGTCTCAAATGATCACAGATAGGCTTATAAAAGTATACAGGGGACCTCCTGTAGATCTGCCACAAATCTTCTGAGCATGTTCAAAAAGTTTGTGTCGATCTATGGATCACTATGGGTCACCCGACACACCCCGGTCAACTGCCATCTTACTGTACGACTACCTTGTCATGATCTATACTGTAAATGTGTGACGATCCACAGAAAATGTCACAAAAGTGGGAACACAGTGAAACATATTGGGATCAAATGCTGTCAGGGTTTTTTTGTACAATCATGATTTGACTGGGTTTTGTGTATGTGTGTGTGTGTGTGTTTGTGTGTGTGTGTGTGTGTGTGTATGTGTTTGTTTAGCAGGCTGAAAAAGCCATGCAGGCTGAGAAGAGATGGCACATATTGTTGAGTGTAATTCTTTTGCTCATCACCTCCAGCCGGTCTATGGACAGCAAAGAAGTGACACACGAGGACAAGCACACTCTGCTGGACCTGCTGCTGCATGTGATCAGGGACAGCGAGCGGGAAAAGCTCAACACTCGGGAAAAATCCACCCACAGCAGCCCTATAGGTGAGCTAGTGATGATGATGTAAATATAATTTATGTGCAGTTTATATATGTAAATAAGACATATGTAAATACACGTTTAATGGGAAAATCTCCAAATTCCCTGTAGCAAGTGAGTGAGTGTGAGCTTGTGCCCTATGATGTATTGGTACACCATCCATGGTGTACCCTTCCTAGTGTCTCCAGGCCTCCTGTGACCCTGTACAGGATAAGCAAACTAGAGAATGAGTGTAAAGTAAGATTTATCATTACTCATTTATCAGAATGAGTGTAAAGTAAGAATTTTTGTAAAGTAAGATTTATCATTTGATATATTATTAATCCCTCGTCAACTTTCCTTTAGCAGCTTTAAGAGGAAGTTCTTCTTGTGTATACAGTAGAATGAAAAAAGGATGATTTTATGATTCCTAGCTACAGTGGTATCTCAGCATATGAGAGTATGAATTAAAATTTCAGGAAATTTCTCTCGGCATACAAAGTATTTTCAGCATATGAAGCATTTTCTGCTTCCGGGCGACCGAGCCGGTTCCGGTTGCGCGTACATTTGGTCACACATACTGTACCCGTTCCAGTAGCCGATCAAAACTTGTTTGTGTCAGTGGAAAGCCAAGAAAAAATGTACAAGATTTAGTGACATAGCACCATTAGTCCCAAGAATGTTAGCAAGGACGGTAGCAAGAAGAAAAGGGAGCCGCTTTCAGTTTGGTTTTTAAAGAGGAATCATAAATTAAGGTTAAGTCAGGTTTAAGTGAGGTCTATTAATTTCATATTTTACTTAATTTACATGTCTTTTCCAAATGTTTAGATATGATTATAGTATTGGAAGTTGGTAACATATGTCTTTTTTTTTTTTTGGGTGGCTGAAACGGATTATCTGCATTCATGGATTAAATTTGTATGCCGAGGTACCGCTGTATGTGTCTCTGGGACAGTTCACCCTCAGACTGTGCAGCCTCTTCTAACTGAAAATCAGATTTTCTTACTTTCTTTCTTTTTTGTTTGGGAGTTGTCACTTCTTTCTGCCATCCCCATATGTGTGGATTTCTTTGACGCATTGTAGCGTTGGAATTACAAAGAAGAAATTTGATCAGGAAGCTGTAACAGTGGTGTGTATGTGTGGGGTTTGAGGAAGGGATAGAAGGCGGAGGTGATTAAGTGAAAAGAGGGTCTTTT
>JAQMYL010000039.1:1661832-1675115 GCA_030014365.1 Clarias pachynema
GATAGGCTCCAGGCCCCCCGCGACCCTGATCACAGGATAAAGCGGTATAGAAGATGAATGAATGAATGAATGAATGACAATTTTATAAAATAATGACAAACAAGATAATAAGAATAATTTGTTATTTGGTGCAATTAAATTGCTATACAACAATCAATATTTACTTTGAAGTCCTTTTAGTCTTTAAAAACTGCTGAATCCGCCTGGACTTAAGAGTCAAAAAGCCATCTGTGGCACTCTGGTGTATAAATGAACATCCTTTGTGTTTAATCATTTATATTCCCATTAAATATATATTTTCCTTGGTATTCTATAGTTAATTCTTTAGCGATTCTCTGCTGCACGACTCTCATAGAGCTGTCAATTCCATAATGTCACTAAATCCTATCTAATGTTGCATGTAATGTCCCTAATGGCCAGCTATTTCCTCTCTACTATATAAAGGCAGAGTTAAACTGAGTTACGCTGCCATGTGAGCGCTTTGTGTTAATTAAACTACGCTGAGAATTAACCAGCCATCTCAAATTCATTCATAATACAGGGTGAGTAATCACCGTGTCCGCGGGAGGCTATGATTAGCAGCTGCACGGATTTGGGCATCTGACATTGATAAGCACTGTGACTCTGAGAAGTAATCTCCTTACAACAGGAAGCTCTGAGTGTGAGGGACGGGATAGGTGGAAAACATCTAAGAGTTTAAGCTAAGCGCTTCTGAAGCTGTAGTAAAACCAGTGGATATTCTGTTGAAGTGAGACAAAAGTATGTACACCCCTGACTATGACACCCATACTGTATGTCCTTGCTGAACGTGCTGAACGTTCCTGTTCCACTCTTCTCTCCTGAGAAGACACTAGATGTTGTGAGTGAGGCCATGTGGATTTTTCTTCATTCAAGATACAAGGGCGTTAGTGAGCTCAAGTGCTGATGGTGGGATGTCGAGGAGGCTCCAGTTCCAGTTCATCGCAAAGGTGTTCAGTGAGGTTGAGTTTAAGACAGGGCTCTGTGCAGGACACTCGAGTCCTACCATGTCTTCATAGAGCTGGTTCATCTCAGGGGGTCCATCATGCTGGAGTTTGGGCCTCTTTCAGAAGCGGAACTGTAATGATGCTATACAGTACAAATACATTCTGTACAATCATGTATGGGTATGGGTGTGATGGTGAGGGGTGTACATACCTGTTTTTTTGCCAGTGGTGTAGTGTATCTTTGAAGACAAAGGATTGTACTTAGAAAAGAATGATAAACTAGTAGGAGTAAAACTTTTCACATTTCAGGCAATGCAACAACAAGAAAAATATATTTACAGTTTGTTAATCTTAAAGACTTTCTCCAGAAATTAAGCAAAATATGCAACTAAAAATGTCACTGAATAATCAGAATAATAGAACATCTGGCAATTTGCAAGTAGCCGTTACAGATGTTGTACTGTACATGTAAATTAATTAACATTAATTAACCACTGCACATAAAATACCGTATGTTTATTACCCATCACTCCTTGGGCATCACTGTTGCAGTTTCCTGTAAGGATTAACAGAGAGGAGACTGGCCCACCTTTTTATCGATCACCTTCTCACAACTCGAGTATCTCGAGTTTCACACGATTAATTATACAGCTTTTATCCAAAATCGTCTGATTCACTGGAAACTCCTCTTTACCACTTTAACCCTTTCTGTGATTGTTTTCCATACCGCAACATTATAAACTGCTCAGTAAATTTGGCCGGTTACAGGATTAATGAAACAAAACTTTGAACCACTGTGCAGCTGGATTTGGGAGGAACCCGGGCGTGGTGCAGATTTAAACGAGGTTTCCCTGAGAATGATATCTAAAACAAATTCTTTTACACACCCTCACATTTCATGACCAGACATCCACTGCTCTCAGTGTAATAAAAAAGCAGATTAACAGAGCGCATACTTTTTTAAATGTTATATTTCAGAAGGAATTAAGGGCAGAAGAAATGGATATTGTTGATAAAATGTGCAGAATTTATATTTTTTATAAGATTGTTATTAAGATCACTATTCGGATTTACATATTCAAGGTAACACATATTTAGGGTGGAATGTAAAATTACTAAATAAATACATATGGCATTAAATAAAAGATTTAAAAGCAGGAAAAATGTCATAAAAAGTAATTTATTTAATAGACATGTACTGTATATGCTTTATTTAATTATTTATTTATGTTTTTCATAATTTAGCTTGAATTTTTAAATTATCAATATGATTATTAATTTAATGATTTAATTAAATAGATCAAATAATAAATATATATTCAATATTTAAATATTTAATAGTTAATAATTAATGGTCATTTTAATTATTTATCTAATAACATATTTATTTAATATTGTCTGACTCCACCCTATATAAACACATATAATTCAGCAGATGCTTCATTTTGTCATACAGGTTCTATTGAAGTGATTTCTTGATTCAGCATGTCTGGCAGTAATCAAATGAAATTTAACTTAGCTGTCCAAAAATCACAGTTTAGCACACAGGGCCAGGCAGGTTTGGAAAGCTTTTTTCCCTTTATAAATGAAATCATCATTTTTTATGATCAAAACTTTATTTTGTATCTTTGTGTAATATTAAAAATGATTTGATGATCTTAAATAATTTGTGTACATACACCTAATATGTTTATACATAAGTAAATTTTTCACAATTCCTGTCATTTAGTCCTAGTAAATGTTCCCTGTCTTAGGTCAGTTAGGATCACGACTTTATTATAAGAATGTCAGAATCATAGTAAAGAGATTTTACTTCAGCTCCAGTATAAGATTTATTTATTTCAGCTTTTATTCCTTTTATCACTTTTCCAGTGGCTCAGAAGTTTACATACACTTACTTACTGTAGTATTTGGTAATATTGCCTTTAAATTTTGGGTCAGACTTTTCACTTGCTGGAGTTTTCAAACGTTCCTCCTCACAGAACTGGAGTCAGTTTTGTAGTCAGGGGTGTCCGTGTGGTGATCTTTTTTCTATTCCTGTTCCTAAAAACATGTCTGTTTTATGGTTTTGTTTGTTCCTTCACTCTGATGCTCCATCTGATGGCTTAAACCGAAATCCTAAATCTTCTGAAACAGAGTCCAGACATACTGAGGACCTGCGAGACCTGAACATCTGCTCACCTCATTAGACACCTCCAATGTTCTCTAATGTTCTTTTGTGCAGATTGAATTTTAAACCCCCGACCTCACTGTTTAACAGTTTGTTTTTTCTCTGTTTTTTTTTTCTCTCTGTCTTTTGAAGAGATCGTCCTGAGAGACATCAGCATTAAAGACAGGTTTATTAAACATTTCACAGGTAAGAAATGCACATTTTCAATGATTTTCCATAAACAGCTGTATAGCAAACAAGACAAGAAATCATCTGATGTCTGATTTACAATTTGTCTGTTTATCTACAAAAGCATCAAATTTGATTTTATTGAAATCTTTACTATTCGTTCTTTGGCCTTGTGTGAAGCGAGAGTCTGTGCTAATCTGCGCTTTCGGGTCCGTGTTTGGCTAAAGCAGGTGACTCAGTTATTCTGAGAGACGATATTAACATCTGCAGTGACATCTCGTCTCCTGGACTGTAAGATGTAAAATCACAGTCACTGACGGGAGTCTGTTAGACATATACAGCTTTTTATTCTTTAATGCAGGATTAAATAACCCGCCTGTCTCATAACCCTGACTACAAAACTCTTTCTTTTAAACAGGACCAGTCAAGTTCCCGTCGGAGTGCAGGATGCATTTTCATCGAATTTACCACAACACTCGGGAGTGCTCCAGACCGACATGTACGTCCGCGTGGCACGTTTCACATTTCACACTGAAGTGATGTTGAATTAGTCACTGGTTAGGGATGCAGCGATACTGCTACTGGTGTGAGGTATTGAATCGATACTGATACTATGGTACCATGTGACGTAAAGCTAGTGGTCACAAACATGAAATCTGAAGCTAACATTAACTCTAATATTAATGCTAACTAACATTGATCAGGTGTTAAACAGATCAGGAACCCAAAGACAAGTAGTATTACAACAGTTAAAAAACAACAATGTCCTAAATAGATGCAAGACAGATAGCAAACTAAAACACAACATAAATAGAAAGACTAATGCAAGTGTTTTTGAAGCTCAACTATGGACAAACAGGTGGTGTGGACTAATTGGAATGTGCCTACTTACCTCATTTACCACAAGCTAGCTAGTTAAGCTTTAGCATAGCTAAAATGCTAAGGTGGATAACATTTATTCATATGCTAACGTTACTTTGCATTAGGTTAAACTCCGTCATCCGTACACTACACGGTGTCCCGTATCAACTTTTACCTTACTTGTGCGTAAGTTAAACTACAACCATTCCAGTTAGCTGGTTAGCTTAAGTGAGGCATAGCGGAGAGTTAGTGGTTTAGTGGTAGTAGACCTGCAATGCAGCTGTCACTCAAACCAGCCACGCCCCTGATTATGCATAAATCTATGGCTTATTGCAATTTTAACTCATGAGTTACATAAAAATTCACCCCCTTATGGTTTTCCATAAATGGGAAATCTAGCTGTGGAGACCACATTTTATTTTTTATTTTTTTGTACCAGGCTGCAAACATGTTTATATTTCTGTTGTAAATTTTGACATTTTAACATGGAGCTTCATGGGGATTGACTCACTTTTGGAGCCAGGAAACTTCTGCATTGGACTCAATCTTCAAAGCCAGAGGTTGCCGCTTCAAAAGAGAAAGAATTACAGCATCTTCCTGATATCATGCAGAGCATGCAGTGTATCCTGTGTAGCACTTCACTTCTGCGAGCACTGGGCACTAAAACATTTTCCATTCCTTAAGAATCGATGTGAGACACCATTTTAAACGTCCGTGCTCAATGATACTCATACTGCTCTGATCAGCTTTCACATAAACTTCAACTGTAACTAGTTAACAACAAACAGGTCACTCATTCAGAATCATTCAGTACTCATTCAATGCATCCTTACTGCTGATGTCGTCTGCTTTTTTCATATGTAACTTTAACTTTAGTCCTTTACTCTGTTTCCTTGGTTGATCCTGGAATGCGCTGGGAGGCTTTATTAGATCATTTCATAATCTCTGCAATGTTTTTTTCCACCCTTTTTAAGGAGTGGAAAAAAACTCACCACTCACCACGCAGGAGCCAAGATAAAGAAAGACATGATGTTCTTTATTTTTAAGAAAATGTGGTGGAAAGTCTGAGATTTAAAAAAGAGGAATTGAATAAGATTTGGAAGAGGATTACAGATATTTACAGATGCTCAAATGGTATTGATTAGTTTTCTATAACAGCAGCTCTGGCAGCAGCGCAGGTTTATATGGATGCGCTCATTCTGATACATTGTTGTTTCCATAGCAACAGCTCGATCACATGGACGAGAACTGATTAAAAATCGTGTGCACTTTTTGACACGGTGATGTTTATTTGAGGATTTATGGAAGGAGTCTCCAGTGTCAGAGGTAAATGTCGGTTTTTGAGGATAGAGGAGTTTATGCTTTGAGCTTTCTCTATAACAAAAGACAACAAGCCACATTTGCATTTCTTTTGTCTTATTATTAAAAAAAGTGAGAGAATAAACAAGATACCAGTGATCTCCATTCATGATTTTTTTTACGACCACCTTTCGTCCATAAAGTTGCCGGTTCAGTACGGGTGTTGATAATGTGTTGAAGGGTCCTTAACCCAGTTCCAGTAATTCCAAATCTCCTTAATTGTTTTCTTTGCTTGATGCCGCCCAATAATTTGACCTTTCGGAAATTTGGCTTCATTTAATTTGAATAAACTATTAAAGGTTTACATGATGCATTTTTATCCCGATTTATTCCGCTCCTTACTCGAGCTCTAACTGCCGTTTCTTCAGTGCAGTATACTCCTGCGGGGACAAACTGTTAAATGCTGTCATGACTGCTGCTTACAGTAATTGTATGCATGGCTGCCCATCATTTTAGATTACTTTAATAAATTTCTTGTTATTTATACATACATAATATTGTTCTTCATGTTATATTATCTATGGGTCTTTTTATTACTAAATACTTTGCCAAATGAGAGTAGCTGCAAACCAATTGTCTAGTATTTTAATATACAACGACGACAAAGATTTTTATTATTCCATTATTTCAATTATTAAACATATTGTACTGTAGTGCCTAATCGGCGCATTCATCACACCACCCTTTGCTGATTATTTTCCCATAGGAGCATGACACAGCGTGTTTTATTGCTTTCTCATTGCTTTATTAACATAATAATCATTTTAATCAGAGCTTTTATCATCATAACCATTCCTTGTCTTCTCATGGAATGTACATGGATGACCTGGAGACACCTTAAAGGAGAAAAGCTCGCAAAGTAGCAGGACTTGGTTGTGTGTTTGTTTTTGATGCCATAAAATGGAATCACTTAGTAATCTTTGCTTTATTTTTCTCCTCAGTTTATAAAAGATGTGCAAGATTGCTGATGAGGCTAGCCACAAGCCCGCTGTGCGCTCGGCCGTAGCTGCGTAAGACACATGTAAGTCATATTAAAAATAATTCAGTATTTAAAATGTTTCAGGTTAGTTGAACCAAATGGAACAAAATGCTCACTGAGTGGAAGATTGAGTAAAACTAAGTGTGTGTGAGTTTAATACCACTCTGCAGATTTTCAGCGTCAGGTCTACAGTATGTAAAGTGTTTCTCATGTTGAGGTTAGACAAACAACCATTACTTACAAGACGACGGATTTGGAGGACCGACGGCGAGTGATCTTGTTCCTGTGCTGGATTGATGCGTCTGCTTGGATGAAGATAAAATAAAGAAAGAAAAATGAATTTCAGATGGATTATGGCTTGTTTCGCAATGCTGCATGTGTCGGCCTGACTCACTGCCTCAGAGCTAAACATCATCCACACAACACACACATCCAGATTTCAGTTTCCAAGCCTTCGGTGGATGAGAAAATTAGGAATGAATTAATGCTTTAAAAAAACATATACGAGTGGCGTTCAAATCAAAGTGGGACATTTAATTATGCAGAATAACTGACCACAGTTCCGAGAGTAAAAACTCCCTTTATTCCTCTATACAATCCCCTTCTTCTGCAAGTTGAATCTTCTGCAAGTTGGCGACAAGTTATCCATCGTTTTTCAATCGATCAGGTGCTGAATGTTCACAGGAGCGATTGCAGTGGGCTCTGAGCCATCTCTGCCTTTTTTGGGGGGGGGGTGGATTTTCACCCTAATTTGGTCGTGTCAAAGAAAATGGCAGCAACAGAGTCACGGTTGAAGTTGACTTACAGGTGACATGATGGCTTAGTGGTTAATGCTGCTACCACTAACCTCCAGGGTCAGGGGTTTAAATCTCACTGTTACTGTGTGCATTGAGTTTGCATGTCCTCCCTGTCCTCGGTGGGTTTCCTCTGGGTATTCTGGTTTCTTCCTACAGTCCAAAGACATGTGGTCTTGGTCGTTCAAATTTAAAATTGCCTGATTGTCTGTGTGATATAATAAGTGATATGGATGAAGGACAGACTTTACAGTATGTCTAGTAAAAGCAAGTTAAATTACTAAATGTACTTACTGTAATATACAACTTAAAATAATTTGTATTTTTTTGGACACAAAACCATTTGGTTATTTCATGAAGTCGATTTTACTTAATAATATGTCCTATTGAAATTTCTTTGTCCAATTATCATTGTGTAGGCACAGCATTATACTTCGGCACGGGTCGAATCAGATGTGAAAGCTAACCGTACCAGAGAATGCACCGATCCCGTCTTCTAAACTGTTTGGCCGCAGCTGATAAAATAGGAAGCAGCCGAGAGGGTCGCTCATGACATTTTCTCTGAAATATCAGTTATACTGTATTAGGTGAAGTAAGTAGGTCAGATTATTTAAGTCTTATAATGTGATTCTAGTCGTAAATCCATGCGTTCTTTCCCCCATGCCATGTGGCTTGTTTCCAAGTTCTGACCTTCGTCTGGGATTACAGATTATCAGATTTTGTCATGACAAACACTTGTTTGATGATTTGCAGATTCTTTCAAAACTTTCAAGCAGATCGCTTTCAAGCAACCAAGAACATTTAGTTATGCACTAAAACTTTGAAAACTATTGAACTTCTGAGAGAAGTAAATAATGAACAAACAGTTTAGATTTTTTCCCCCACAAACCTACAGTATTTGGTTATACACACACACACACACACACACACACAAACACACACACACTCCTATGGGTTCTTTACGGGTTCATTGAACAATTTAAGGGCCCTTATCTACCAAAAATTGATTGGATGTTTGTGATCGATGCGTTCAGGTGTGCACTCTGTTCAAAAGACTTCCTTAGGTTTGGTAACGTTAGCAATCTTTTTGTCAACTCTGATGATGTTTTGCGTTGAAATGAATTTCTGTCATTTGTTTCATCAAATCCGTAATAAACCAAAGACTAACATCTGGTTAAATCTAAATCCACATTATCTGCTAGAATTAACACTGATGTAATCTTCAGACAAGCTAAAGAGCAGAAGAGTATTTTTCCTTCTTTGGCAGTAATGGATGACCGAGGACAAATCCTCATATATAAAAGCATAGAGAATGTGGTTTGATTCGGAAATGAAGTGTGAATGATTCCCCAGGAGCCATTGTTCCTCTCACTTTTGCGAGAAGCTAACAGAAATGCTTAATTAGCCGTTGATATATTGAGTCAGTAATTATCTGTGAATTAGTAAAGAAGCGTCTCAGGCACTTTATCACCGAGCGAGGGGTCGAACTCCAACACTTTCACACTCGGCCTGTGCACTCAGGATCGACGTTGGACTTGTGTGTGTTTGCAGGGGGCGGGGCTTATAACTTCTGTGTCGAGTTCACTTGATTTGAAAGTTCATCCTTTTATTGTTTCTAGTTCCTTAACAACACCATCAAGCAGGAAGGATTATGATGATTTGAGCCGATCACGTTACTCTGGAAGGAGAACAGTGAAGAGAGATTGCTTCCACATGTGAAGCTGATCATGGTTAAAGCTTCAAAACAGATTTCACGCTTCAGAAAGTGTAATGAACCTTTTAGCAGAAAAAATGCGAAAGAATGTTTTTTTTTTTTTTTTTTAAAGCTCAAAATTACAAAGTACAGTTTTACCTCTGTAAGGTTACTTTTCACTTGTTAAAGATGTGCTTTTTTATGGTTAAAGCAATTGTAAAAAGACATATGAAGAAGAAGAAGAAGAAGCAGAAGAAGAGAAAATAAAATACAAAAGAGAAGAAAAGAAAATCAGAAGAAAAATGCATGAAAGAGACCAAAAAAAAGATTTTTTTTAAATAATTAAAAAGAATAAAATAAACGTAAATAAAAAGATAATAAATTAAAGTAAATAAAAAGAGAATAGATTTTATGCACAAGAAATGTATGCAATGCCGTCCACTATTATTGGCACCCTTTGTAAAGATTAGGAAAAATTAATTAGGAAAAATTCACCTTTTTAGTGCAGCAGCTTCTTGTCACACTGACAAAATGAGAAACTCCAACTATTAATTAAAATAAATGTATAAATAAATAGCAAACTTATTCAGAGAAAGATAAACCCCAAAAGAAATTATGCCATTAGAGGGTTAAAATACTGTCTATCTATCTATCTATCTATCTATCTATCTATCTATCTATCTATCTATCTATCTATTTTTATTAAAGTACATGTTACTAAATGGCAGGTATACATGAAATGATTGATTTCTAATCCACACTGATCCGCTGTTTATGTTTCAGATACTGAGGTTACAGAAGACGGAGCTCTGAGGAATTTTGGAGAAAATGTATTTTCCGAGGAAGTGCCTTCCAGTCGCACCAGTTAGCGCTAGAAATCAAAATATATTACTGAAATACTGTAAGGTTTTATTGTTTTTTTTATCCGTTAAATAAATCATTTGTGTCTATATTAAACATCCTTCAAAAATATAGTCATTGATGTTATATATTATTTTACATTACAGCTGTTTATTTATTTAATTGCAATGTAAATATTAATCAGATAATATATTTTAAAAAATGTGTTTTGTTGTTTAAATACAGTTTATTGTTTCATGTCCATAGATGGTTTTATAGATATTTCTATTTTCTTCACTTCATCCTCATGTTTGGTTTCCTGCTTTGTGAATATAAAAGTTGCCTCGTTTTTGTCCAAGTTGCTTAAGATGCTGTGGTCGTGGTGGTGGTTAATGTGGCAATTATAATAATAATAATTTCAAACAATTTAAATGAAAAGTTGATACTGGAAAATTATGTTTTGAAAAAATAAAAAAATAAGATTCAAGCACACGGCTGTAGTGAAATTTCTTAAGATGGTAATGAGAAGAAAAGAAAAAGAAAGAAAGAAAGAAAGAAAGAAAGACATGCAGGAGATAAATGGTTAGACAGGAGGGGATGGATGAATAAACAGGTGAGATGAATGGACAGATCAATGATGGGGATGGACAGACAGACAGGTGGGGGCATGGATGGACAGACAGATGGGGTGAATGGATAGACAAGTTGGTGGGAAGGATGGACAGGCATGTAGGAGGGATGGGTGGACAGACAGGTGAGGCGTGGATGGATAGACAGTTGGGAGAGACTGATAGACAGATGGGCATATGGATGATGGATTGTCACAAACACTGTAACACTTAAATGTTGAAGCACTAAAATGTTATAACACTAAAACACTATAAGAGTGATTAATACTAAACGACTTAAATACCAAAACACTGCAACACTAAAATAACACTGAATCTCTAAACCAGTAAAATGCTGCAAAACTAAAATACTGATACAATAAAAGACTGTAAAACTAATTTAACAAAACACTAACACTAATGCAAAGGTATAACAATAAAATACTGCAACACTTAAATGCCAAAACACTGAAACACTAAAATGCTAAAATACCACAACACTTAAATACTAAAATCCTGCTGTATGACAATAAAATGGGGAAAATCTAAACACTGTAATGCTGAAAAACTGTAAGAAAGAAAGAAAGATTTAATAATAAATTTTAAAGTTAACATTCCAGGGTTAAGTGTTTGAGTCCCATCTTTGTGGAGTTTACATGTTCTCTCCATGCTTGGTGGAATGTCCAGAACTTGTGCCATCATCTGACTCCTTTATAAGATCCCAAAATTTGTCCCATATGTTATTAAAGACTCCTTGTTTACTTTTAATCGTATATTTTTTCTTTCACGAGCCTTCAAAGATGCTCCTCATTTGTTCTTCTACTACATGCTAATCTGGCACCTACCATGCAGCAGGTATCAAGTCAGCAATTTACCGTTGTGTTTCCTAAGCACTAATAGTCCATGGTATAGGCCAAGAATACATCATTTGGGGCATAAGGGCATAATATCCTGGGAAAGATTTTTTAAAATATTGGTTAATTGTTGGTGTTCAGATGTTCTTTATTACTCCACACTCCCGGCATCAGTGTAATATTGTGCCTTGCTGTTCAGAACATTTAATATACACTTAACAGCCATAAAATTAACACTTTAACATAGATTATCAATTGTACACCAGTAAACTGGTGACAGGATCACAGGTACCCTGATAGGATTGTACCACATACATCTTAGTTAATAGAAAAAACTACAAGAATTTCATTCGCAGGTTTTAATTTATTTTGAGCTTTCTGAAATCAGCCTGTGCAGGGTCAAAATCATACACATACTGCACACAGTTAGCTCAGTGGTGTTGAAAGTCCAAACCCAAAGCCTCTCAACTTCCTGTTAGTGGTGATGAGGGACTCCAACTGGTCGCTTTTTTGAGCAACATAAAAAGTGTGTGTTTGACAGCGCTCATTGGATTGACCAACACACAGTACAATGGGAAAGCCCAAGGAGCTCAGCGCAGATCTGAGAAAGAGAATGAGATTTATACAAGTCTTTAGAGAAAATGGGTTGAAACCAAGTAACCACCATGGTACAGGCCTGCTATGAACTGGAAGCTGCTAGAACACCAGTGCACATCAGTTTCATGAACTGCCGTCCAAGAAAGACACTGCTGCTCCAAAAATCTCCCCTTCAAGCTGGACTAAAGTTTGCCGCTGAACACGTTGACAAAGAAAAAACCTTCTGGAGGAAAGATCTGACAAGAGGTATGTTTGAAGGAGTGAATATTTGTTCAAATATAATGTTAAACTGTTCATGACAATGAGAAATGCTCAGCCAGGCAAGTCAGACCCCTGGGATTATGGGTCACAATAAGGAAAGCATCAACTGTGTTACCCAATAGTGTACAGTAGATAATCAGTCATCACTACTACATCATTAGTGTTATTAGTCTACATACAGTATCAGTCACAGCACACATTAATCATGTGGGTACAATCTCACATTCTTCCTCAACACATTTTTTAAATGCAATGGTTTTAAATAGATAAAAATTCAAGTTGGTCACTTATAGTAGTATTCCTACAGGTAGTAGGAATTCAGGGCACAGCTCTCTCCTGGCTTAGATCCCATTTGACTGATCTTTATCAGTTTGTCGATTTAAATGGTGACTATTCTGCCTGTCCTTAAGTGAGGTTTGGTGTTCCGCAGGGTTCGGTTTTAGGTCCACTGATTTTTCTTTTTACATGGTTCCTCTGGTCAACATAATTCATAATCATGGTATAAGTTTTCCCTGTTTGCTGATAACACATAGTTATATGTCTCAGCAAAGCCAGATGAGAAAAGCTAGATTAATAAAGTTGAGCAATGTGGTAAAAGGGCATAGGATACTCCATGTTAAGTAACTTCCTTCTGTTAAATTCTAACAAGACAGAAGTTCTGGTACTAGGACTACATGCAGCTAGAAGTAAGCTTTTTTGATCACACAGCAACTCTGGATGGCCTTTCTATTCCATCAATTGCAACAATAAAAGACCTTGGTGTGATTATAGATTCCAGTCTGTCATTTGAAGCTCATGTAGATAGTATTATCAGGATAGCATTCTTTCTTTTGCACTAAATATACATTCACATTATATACATTGTTTGACTGTGACCATACCTAACTGCCACCTCTCCTTCTCTTCTGCTCTCTCCTCTCTCCCTCTCTCTTTCCCTCTACCTGTCTCTTTCTATCAAGCTATACATGTCACTCCTGAGCTGCCAGTGATCCAGAGCCCCTCTGCCCCCTGGATCTGTCTGACTGGTGTCCTGCTTCTGGTTGGAGATCTCATCGCGTGGATGCCCCGTGTGGTCTGCCTGGGATGCGTGTGGTGACTGGGGACGGTTCCACTTTTCCATGTAGACGGTCCTGT
>JAQMYL010000039.1:1703253-1715033 GCA_030014365.1 Clarias pachynema
CATGATACTCGGTGCTCGTAAACCAAGACAATGCTCGTTTTTCAAGTCAAAATTTATTAAAAATCTTTGCTCGTCTTCCAGAACACTCGTAAACCGCGTTACTCGTAATCCGAGGTTCCACTGTATAATCAAATTGATTAAGAACACTAACTAATAATAAATGAATACTGTATATAATAAGCATGCTATATGTTTGCATTCCTCTGACCATGCTCTTTCTGGCATCAGCAAACGCCTTCCTCTCCTCCAGGATTCGTCTCTTCCTTTCTTCTTCCACACGTTTTTGTTCATCCTCCAGTCTCTGTCGTTCCAGCTCCTCGAAGCTCAGCCTCAGTTTCCCCGGCCGGACCTCTTCCTTCTCATCGTGTTCGGTGCTCTCGTCGTCATCGTCCTGAGTCTGGACCAGGTTAAGACACAAACCAGAGACAGGTTTACTTTTCCCTAAAAGTTACAGTTTTTCTTTTTTTTTCTTACAAGAATGTTAATTTGATTCGTACCATGCCCAGTTTGGCCTCCTCGAATGCTTTCTTCTCCTCTTGTAGCCTCTTCTTGGCCTCCTCCTCGGCCTGCTTCCTCTGCTGCTCCTGCCGCTCCTTCTCCTGCTCCTCGAACGTCAGGCGCAGCTTTCCTGGAGTCACGCGCTCCTTCTCTTTCCCCTGCGTCTCCTCATCATCCTGCATAAGCAATACACATCACATTAAACATCATCCCTGGTTTCTGATTAAATCTTCACTGTTCTCTTTTTTTTTTCTCTTCATTACAATCCATCACCACCATCTTCCTGACCTGGTTCGTGGAGACGGAGTGTCGCTTGGCCTCTCTGAACGAGCGCCGGTTCTCATCGTATCTCTTCTTCTTTTCCTCCTCGTTTCTTTTCTTGAGCTCGTCCTCTCGGCTCTTCTCTATGTCCTCGAAGTTCATCTTGATCTTCCCGGGTTGCTTCTGAGATTTAGTCGGGATGACCTGCACCAAGACGCTGGTGTCTCCGTCCTGTGGTATAAAGTTTACAAATCAAATGCACCAGACTATTTCCACTGAACACATGACATATTTTGGTTAAAGAATACAAAAGTCTTAGTAAAGCACTTAAGGTCTTGTTTGAATTTTTTTTTTTTACCCAAGATTGCAGCATTTGATTGATAGCAGAAATCCCCAAAAAGCAAACACGTGCCTGTGTGTTACCGTTTAAAGAGTATTTAACACTTTTTCATCTCACTAAGCACGAAATGAATAAATTCATCATCTGACCATCAGTTTTCACTAAAAGAGGTCCATAAACACGTCCAGATTTTCCCACTTTCATGCATTAGAAACTCTGAACTGATGTGTGTTCTTGTACTCCGCTTCGACACACACTTTGCCTGACACACAAAGAGGCGAGTTGTAGATAAGGCCTCGGCGTTCCGCTGGCTCAGCTGCCTCTGTCTGCTCTGATAGCAGCGCCTAATTCAGTCCCGAAAAGTGGCTGACGGCTGGTTTTAGAGCGTGTGGGAAACAGTTGCCAGTCACATGTCGTCTGGACCTGCCAGTTTTACAGTCCTGAGACAGATGCGACGGAGACAATTGGTCTGCGTGAATGCCATGGTTATTTTTAAACAAGTAACGTGGATGTTTTCTCATTTCTGACCATTAATCTTTTGTTTATGTCAAGTTTCTGACATGCCGTTTATTCCCTGATACCGATCGAATTAAACACACTTCCAGTGTTAAACAACACAACATTCCACACTCTATTTTAAACCACAGTTTCCACACACCATGTGTTAGCACTCTGAAGTGAATTTTGACTTTGCAAACACCAGCTGGTTCCTCGACCGGACATGAAATCTCAAAACATACAGAAAGTATGGAGAGATTTGCTTTTGTCATTATTTCAGTTTTAAAAAAGTAAAAACTTTTATAGTTATATACTTTCCGTTTCACTTTAATACATTTAATATAGCAGCTATAAGCACTCTATTACCAGCCTCTTTTTTTTTTTTACTCCAAACACACCTCATCTTGTTGCCATCATGTTACGAAACTTCCTCTTCTGGAAGACTTTCAAAAACCTTAAACATACGTACATCTTAAACTCGGACACTGGAGACTCCTTCCCTAAATCTGCTCACTCACCTCCTCTGCCTTCTTGGCTAACTCTTTCTTAATCTTGGCCTTCTCCAACGCCTCCTGAGTGACGCGCTTCTTCCTCTCTTCCTCCGTCTTCCTCCTGTGGTCTTCCTCTCTCTGCTTCTCCATCTCGGCAAACTTCCCCTTCACGCTGCCTGTGGACACATCAGGGACAGAATCAGAAGTATTAGGAGTTAACAGAAGATGTAGATTCGGATTTTGGAGACGTTCAGGACACAGGTGTCAGTGTGTTTTGTGGATTCTGACTCACCGATGATCTTGGGGACGTACGATTTCGCAGTCTTGGTTGGTTTTACTTCCTCCTCCTCGTCGCTGGAGGCCAGAAGCTCTTTTATCTGCAGAAGATAAGACAGCAGATTATTGTGAAGTTAGAATGGGTTTATCTGGGGGATCATCTGCCATAACGGTGCAAAGAAATTGATTGGCTCTCCTACAGTCACATGACCAAGGACTGCTACCAGAATTAACACGGTTTAGTTTTTTGGCCCATAATATTTTCCATCACGCTGACACTCGCACACTGACCAGGTCCTTTTTGCGGAGCCGCTCTCGCTCTTTAATGTACTGCTCCTTGCGTTTCTTTTGCTCATCCTCGCTCCTCGTGCGGTTCCTCTCCTCCCTGACTTTCTGCATGGCCTCAAACTTGCTCTTCACATCCCCTTTACCCGTTTTCGGGATGTAGCTCTTCTGCACTGGTTTGTTGGTCTTGAGAAGTCTCTTTTGGAGAGAAAACAAACAAAAGGACAAGAACAAGGACGGTGAAAACTGAGGAAGGTGTTCAAAGTAGGATGTTCTTGAGCCTAAGTTGTCTATGGGAATAATTTACATCCATTGGGCGTGATCTACTGAGCTAGATCATCACTTTATACAAATAACAATTATTGAAAATTTTCAATTTATAATTTTTATAATATGTACATATTTCTATGTTGATCGATCAAAGATCTGCCCATTCTTGGGGAAGAGTTTAATAAGGAACGCAGGTAATCGCCTCCTCCATACCTCCTGCTTCAGTGCGACGTCTGTCAGGTTGGCTTCACACTTCTCCGTCGAGAAGTCCTCGAAATTTCCAAGTTCGTTCATATTTGCCACCTCAGTGATCCCGGCCTCTGAGCTCTTCTGCGGCCTTTCACGCTTTCTCGTCTTGACGGTCTTCTTTGTCTCTTTTTCCTCCGTCACGCAGTTCATTTTCTCCTCCTGAGTCTTTTTATTTATGTGCTTTGTTTTATCGAGGCTTATGACGTCGGTCATTCTGGTGTTTCTATTAGACAGGATAAAGAGGCCTAAAGATGGATCTTTCAGATGAAGCCTGTGGTGCAGCAGCATGCAGGAAGAACAGAGAGAACAGAGAGAACAAAATCAATAGAAATCAAAGTATGGAACACTTTAAGGAGGTATAATTAGGCACGTTAATATCTTAATCACACTTTAGGAAAACTAACACTACATTTTACAACATACTTATGCAGAGCAGCTTACATTTTTATCTCATTATACATCTGAGCAGTTGAGGGTTAAAAGCCTTGCTTAAGTGTCCAACAGGGACAGCTTGGTGGTCATGGGGTTTGAACCTGGGCCCTTAAGATCGTCCAATACCCTAACCTCTGAACTACCCGTGCATTTGAGCTAACTCGAGTGGGTCTGACTTTACATCTCTTTACATCTGCATCTATACCTTGCCAAATTCCTTCCACACCTGACAGATTGTGAGACCATAATCTAGGCAAGGTGGATGCGTCTCCCCCGAAAATATTTCTTGCCCACCTTACCATCCAACGTGATGCCAAATCAGTGACCAACGACTCCATCATTTATCTGAATGTGTAATCAATCAGAACACATACCCTTACCATAAAACAGATTATTATCATTACAAAAACTTACCAATCAGTGCCTTGCATAAATATTGACCCCCTTGAAAATTGTGCAGATTGTACAACCTGGAGCTGAAACGGACTCAACCGGATTACATGTCAGCAGAGTTTACCGCCCCTGGGTTTATCACTCTATTTTGCCCCCTAGAGGTAACTCAAGTTCATTATTTGTTTATCAATATCTTTCAATTTGATTACGGTCCACAATATGATTTTAAATTAGACTCATTGAAAATTTTAATTTATCCGGCTGTATGACTGACACACCTGATCCACACACACTTTGCTTCTGTGACTTAGTTCAATTTAATTGAAACTGATGACAAGAACCCATTGTGTTAGAAACCAAGTCTGGATTTATGACTCACCACTTGGTGTAAGTGAGAACGTGACGGTGGAGTGTAACGAAGTCAACGAAGCTAGTGGACCAAAATGTGAACATGTATTTATAGAAATGATTTTCAGTGACTCAGAGCTTTAGATGGAACATATTTCAGTTTTGAACTCCTCTGAAAGATATTATCATCATTCCCAATGCGTACCTGTGGGTAGTTAGCATAAGACAGAGATGCTAACACAAAGAGTATGATTATACACGTACTATACAGTACTATAACAATGTTTAATGATGTCATCCTTATGATTTCAGTTACCATGGTGAAAAAAAGGTTTTTGTTTGAAAGTTGTTAGCCAGCTAGCTCCTCTAGGGGGGGAAATAAGAGTAGATTTGATTTTGAGGATAAAATATGATTTTTATTATAGCATGTTTCGTTGATCATAGGTTTTGGCGCACGTTTTTTACACCATCTTTCATTTCACTATTGTCTAACAGCTGTGGAAAAGCTCTGGTGCATTTCTCTCCTCAATTAAAATTTACAGATCATACCGTGATTATATTTTACTTCAGATTATTTCCATCCATGACCAGCTTTTTCAGCAACTTGTTGATTGAAGGCACAAACAGCTTCATTGGCCAATTAGCTCCAGTGAAAAAACAAATGTAACGAAAACGTTTCTGCTGGCCAACGGAAACTCGGTTAAAGTGGCGATACTAACTATGTGAAGACACTAACAGCACTAAAAAGACACAATTATTAGAAATATGAGTTCTCTACATCAGACATAATCTATGTAGGCTACCCCCCCCCCCCACCCACACGTACAGTATTGTATTATATTATTATTGAAGTGTTGTGACTCCACCTACATTTATTTCAGGAAGACTGATGCATGTGTTTGGTGAGATTGTTACAGACTTGTGTAGCTTCTCGCTCATAAGTTGTTTTAAAAATACTGCATGATGGGACAAACGCCACCAAATCACTGTAATATCATGAACTAATGCATGAGGTTATTAATCTGAGATTCATTTAGGGTAGGGGCTAATCTGAATATGGATACATTACGTTGAATGAACAGATAATATGTTCGAAGCACATACAAATACAGATACAAGAACTTTATCCGAAAAAATCCAAGGGCAAATGACAAAAATGTCAAAGGTTTTTACTGACATGTGAGTGAAAAATGAGCGAGGTCAGATTAAAAGCTTAATTTAAGGAAATAAATGAGGATGATTACAACATTAGTTAACATTATTTAGCAGAATGAAGTTTCAGTGCTGTGAGATATATTTACAGCATCTTTAGTAACTGCAGTATTCACAGCAACTAACTTCAGAAGAAAATATCTCAAGCTGGTGCAAAAAAAAAAGAATTTTTTTGCAAATCTCTAGTTGAGACTTGTTATGTAGCCGAGAATGAGAAACTATCCAAAGTCACTTCTGGTTAAACTTTTGTAAAGTAGCTGAGGATGAGGAACAATTCAAAGCCACACCCACCTCTGGTTAAAATTTAGTTATATAGCTGAGGTTGAGAAACTATCCAAAGCCATGCTCACTCAAGTCAAATATTTTCATAGAAATAGAATTCAAATAATTAAATAGAAATAAAATAAAAAAATTTAAACCTTACTTTTTTTATTTCAGGAGAATTAGTATAGTATTCATATGTAAAAGTAACCTATGGCCAACATTTTTTAAATATACAGCGAGTGTGCATGGTTTTAGACAAAAACGCAAAATCAAATGATGTGATTTTTTTCAGGAAACATCATTAAATTTAACACAAACTTAATAGTTTGACAACATTTCAAAACACTAGAATGTAGAGTTATGTTTCTGTGTTTTCTTTTATAACATAAGAGTTATAACTGTGAATCTGTGATGTCATAAAACTTTAGTTAGCTTTTGAAAGGAAATGCCTATAGAGTGGTGTGATGTTCAAAAAATTTATTGTTTTCCTTTTACAGCTCGTCCAAAAGCGTTATATTCCTCTTACACCATAACTATTTTCCAACAATTACAACTTTTCTATTCTGTCCTCTGTAGTCAGTTACATCTCTTATTGCAGGGGGATTTCATTCCTGTTCTCACTTATGTTACAGCAGCTATAATCACTCGTTTCTTCTACAGCTTTTCTTTTGTTTTGTTTTTTACTTCAAGTGATAGAAAGAAAAAGAAAAGCTGGAGAAGATTATGTTGTTGACAAGAAACAACAAAATTGTCTGATTTTTTCCCCTTTAAAACTTAAAGACTTCCTACAAGGCACTGGAGACTCCTTCCACAAATGTTAAACAAACATTTTTTACAGAGAATTTCAGCAGCATGTCAGTCTTCTTCATAAAGTTCTCTGTACGTTTTGTGTACAATTTCTGTAACATTTTTGCAACATGAACCCAACTGTTGGTTTTCTTTATATGCCTTGAATCTATTAATCGTTGTGGTGCAAACCATTGTAAAACATTTTCACAACATCACAAATGTGAAGATGATGAAAGGCTAATGAGTACAGCTTCTAGCGATTTATAGAACAGGATAACAGAAAGTCCTGAGAACATTCGCGTTAAATCCCAGCACAAGATGCAGAGCTTAAACCTAAATTTAACCGCTGTCGGTGAGGGTCCATGTGACCCCCGGCTATTTTTAAGGACAGCTATGTGGTGAGATTTTGGGTGTTGGAAGGGGTAGCGGGGGTGGGGTGGGGGGTTAAGCACACACATACACACACACATAGATAAAACTTATCATTATACATTTATAGAAAAAAAATCATAGCTCACTTTTTTTTTTATTTCACAATTTGTTTTTCACTGTAGTCATTTTTTAAATTCTAATTTTATGACTAACAACTGACGTCAGGATTCTACATCATTTCTACTTCTATATCTCTGTCGTAATGACACACAGATACAGTACCATCCAAAAGTCAGCGAGGAACATGGAAGTCTCTGATAGTGATCATATGAACTGAATTTAATAATAAACTAATTTATGGAGTCAAATCTTGCACAATATAGGATTAAAATTCTGAATATTAAATAGTTTATGACAGAATGACTGTGTTCATTTATTATTAAAATGACTGTTAGTAAATACTGAAGTGATAGCCTTAAAATTTATTGTAGTAATGTTTGCAGGAAAAGATATACCATAAATTAAAGTTTATTATACCAAAGCATCATATGTTCATCATATACTGTAGGTTTGATAAAGATTATAAAGATGTCATCTGGAAGTTATGTTTAGCTCGGATTAGCCTCGTGCCATGATGGCCACCTATTTATGGACAACATTATCTATTTCTCCATCACTCAGTCACTCTCTCATTTCTGATTAAATCTCAGATTTTCATCTTCTTTTGTTTTAATGATTTTGCTCTCATTGATCATCATTAGTCATGATTTTAGCTGTGTCATTAGACACAGGTAGGTATTTTTATACAAAGTATTGTGAGTCAATCATGTCATTTTAAAATTCATATTTAAAGTAATATTATATAAAGACAATTTCATAAACCACATTTTATTCAGTAAATGAAAGAAAATGAAAATATAAATTAAATCCTAAAATCAGCTAATTATAACAAGAAATAAGAGTAGGGATAGAAAGAGGAGAAATGCTAACAATATAAAATAATATTTAGGACGAAGACATGAACAAATGGAATAAGTTCTTTATAAAAAAAATAATATAAAAGTAAAAATTAATAATGAAAGTTCTATCAAAGCTAAAGTGTAAAAATAAATTCTTAGCTTTAAAAAAAAATAATAATCAGAGACAGGTTGTGATGATTAAACTATTAATTTTTACATTATGTTCCTATTTTGGTATCAGTTAAAAAAAAAAGAAAAAAGAATTTAATTATGTTTTTAAGAATAAGAATTAACTTTTTAAGTATCACTTCTACACATCCAGAACAAAAATCCCTAACTGAATAATTAAACTTTAATATAATTGTATTTATATAGCGCTTTTACCAGAGGTCATTGTCACAAAGCAGATTTCTAGAATCGCACAGAAAATTAGGGAAATTATTATGAAATGCCTGAGAAAATATGTATAAATCAAACATCAGCTAATTTAATTATAGATAGATAGATAGATCCTGTGAGGGAAATTATTGTTTAATTAATTATCAGGCAAATGATCAGCTGATTAAACCTACCGCTTTGGAGTTCGTCCTCCTCGTGACTCTCATAAGCACTTTTTCCTTCAAAACTGTAAAAAGAAAAGAAAAAACAAAAACTTCTGGAGTCCACAATGAGATCTGGATCCGTAATTCCACACTGGACTATGTGAGTGAGTGTGTATGTGCATGTGTGTGTGTGTGTGTGTGTGTGTGAGTGTGTGTGTGTGTGTGTTCCTCTGACTGACAGGAGAATGAGTGAGGCTTACAGACGGACTTGCCCTGGCCATAAAAGCCCTGTTATACCGGCCACCACATTCCGCACGCGTCACCACTGCACAGCTGTCACCCCCTAACACACACACACACACACACACACCAGTTTCCTCTAACTTTGTCCTGTAGCTGAGCATTGTGGGGAACATGACAGAGTTGCTGTCATTCTATGACTCAACACTGTAAAAAAGTTTGTTCAACACCAGAATCAACACCGAACGATGTTAATGTAGCAGCTTAGTCATTTATTCAACACCATGAACGTGAGGGCGTGAGAGTCACCATTCAACCATTCAACACCACACCAGTTGAATCAGTACCGTTGGAGACCAGTAGAAATAATTAAACACCTTAAGAGTTCATCAGATTCATCAGAGTCACCACTGTACCACCACTACACCACTGTAGGTGTTAATTCAATCAACACTTAGAATAAATAAATCTAATCATTAAATACTGAATAAAGTTGACACTGTGGCCCACAGACCAACAGGATTCAGTTTAATCCAACACTGTAGGAGATAATTCAACACCGAACCCCTTTATTGAACACTGTAGGAGTTTGTGTGTCAAAATGAAGTTAGCGTTCAGTAATTCAACACTGTGCGACCTGAAGAGCTCGTTTGGTGAGCATCTCTGCAGAGTTCAGTCAACACCACAGGGGGACTTTTATCACATCAGAAAAGCAAATTCAACACCGCTGGAAAGAATTCAACACCATATTATGCGTTCACTTGTATAGGACTGACTTTAACATCACAAATTCAACATAATTAACTAAACAATTAACCAAATTTATTAAGTAATTAGTCTCTTATGGTGTTTAAGTCTGAGGTGTTAAGGATTTGTTTTCCTGGAGACAAAAAGTTCATGGCTGGAAACAAATATTTGTTTGTTTGTTTGTTACTTTTAGAATATTTAAAATTTAGAATTTAAAATGTTAAATGTGATGAATATGCTTTGTTATACAATTACTATACAATTACAGTTATATAATTTACTACTAAGGATTGTGGTATAAATACAATGTGTGTGTGTGTGTGTGTGTGTGAAACTATTAGTCAGCGCTATCTTCCTGACACTTTTTGATAACCTAAATACCATGGCTGCTCAGAGCAAAACACACACACACACACACACACACACACATACACACACACACACACACACACACACACAAACACACACACACAGTAAGAGAAGAAGATGATCTTAAAGGCCACATCAGTTGAAAGTGACTGTAGAGATTTCTTTCCTTCCTCAGGAAGTTCCTGTGTGCTGAGATTCCTCTCTGCTCTTCTCGTCCTAAAATAAGCGAGCTGAGGAGACAGCTGTTCATCGACCACTTTATCTGAGGAGAACAAATGGCTGCAGCCGAGAACTTTCTGAAGTCTCTACAGCCTCGTTCGATGTGTGTGATGTGTGTGATGATCTTTAGAGGAGTCCACAGTGACAGCGCTGCTGAGAAGCCGGTGGTTAGGTTTCAGGTTCTCAGGCTGTTCTCTCTGAAGTTCAGTGTAGAACATTAAACAGGTTTTTTGTCAGAACAGCTCCATGCACAACGTTTGTTTTGTACAGCGATGAACTTATTCAGGAACCCTTAAAGAACTCACACTTTTTTTCTAAGGGTCTGTGTGTGCAATACAAACTTCAAATCATTATTTTCCTTTAAGGATTGTCTGTGTAGAACCCTAAACCCAATGCACACTTAAAGAACCTTTTAGGAAGCTAGAAACCATTAATTAGTAGGCATAGAACCATTTAAGAGCCTTCAAAAACCTTTAAAGTGCCATAAACTATATGCCATAAAGTTCGTATTATTATGTGTGTAAACATTCAATAATTGAATATTTTAAAAATTCAAATTAAAATTGACTTAAAAATTTAAATTGAATTAAAAATTCAAATTATTCAAATTTTCTTCCTTTAAAAGTTCCTTTAAAAAACCGTTAAAGAAAAAACCCTTAAACCCATGGTACAGTTAATGAACCTTAAGCTGGGAACCTTTAATTAGCCAAATTGACTGTAAAGAACCTGTGAAAAACCCCTGAACAACCTGTCAATATTTTGCAGGATAATAAAAAACACATTGTAAGGGTTCAAAAGCTTATTGTTGGACAAAGTTCTCTCAGAGGGAAGCTAATGAAGAACCTTAAAGAGTTCCAAATTTCAGGAACAGAACATGTGCAAGTCCTTATAATTTATATAATATAATTTATTATATATAATATATATATGGGTTGCTGTTAAAAACATCTTGTTCTGAGCCTCAGTAGAGGAAACATAAGTGAGACCCCACATTTTAACAAAAACTACACCACATTCCTGTTCCTCTAGATTTTCTAAAGTATTTCATATCCACAAAGATCAAGTTGCAAATTTTGGGAATTAGGTTTTTTCTTATAACACAACACGGAAATACTCCTACTGTACATAGTTAATGACTGAACCAGGAAATAAGTGATCGTTAAGGTTTTTTTTTTTTTAAAAAGATTTGAATAATCAAGACCCTAGTCCTGGTCTTCTTTTTTCCATTTCTTGTTTCTCTTTCTTTCTTTCTTTCTTTCTTTCTGTTTTCTTTCACTGGACTTTTGTGCTCTTTGGCTTTTCCATGGTCACTCTCTCATATTATTTAACACAAACAATATTCTGTTAAATGTTGGTGTGGGGGTCAACTGTATACTGATCTGGCTCTGTTTTTTTGGTGTTAATATAATAATAATAATAATAATAATAATAATAATAATAATAATAAAAAAAAAAACAAAAGATTTATCCACTCTGAAAAAAGGACCCAAAGTGAATATTGCTGCATTCAACGAATCTCTGAGTGTGTAATGATGTAAATTTTTTTCTTAGTTCTGAGCCTTCGAGCTACAAAGTGATGGCTAAAAAAAACATGGCCGCCTCCATGTTTGCTTTCTCTAACAAGCAGCCTGTCGGCTAACTGTAATGATCAGAGGTGGAAAGTAATGAATTACATTTACTCGCATTACTGTAATGGAGTAGATTTTTTGTGTACTTCTACTTTTTA
>JAQMYL010000039.1:1715133-1730945 GCA_030014365.1 Clarias pachynema
GTACTTCAGTAAAAGTTCACTAAAGTAACAGTACTTTTACTTGAGTACAAAATTTTATTACTCTTTCCACCTCTGGTAATGAGTGATGTGTATCTTTATAAAGAGTCAATTTTACCGCTACTGGAATATGTGAATGTCACACAAATGTAGAACTCTCAAAATTAGCATAATATTATTATGGTCATAGAAAACAACAATACAAACACATGATCATGTGTATCTGTGCTATTTCTTTGCCTGTGACCCTTTTTTTTAAATTTTTTTTTTACTTTTTGCTCAGTCATGTTTGTATAGTCAGTTGAAATTAACTACAATTCAGTTTATCATATTGCATATTTTGTGCAGGAAAAGGGATATGTCACTCTATACTGCACAATTCTGAGCCCTAATCTATATACAGCCATGGGGTTCTTGTCTCATTTTTGGGGTTGACCCTCTCATTTCAGGGCTTCTTTTCACCTGAATGTTGTAGATTTGCTCCTAAAACCTCTGTGTAATCGTAACTCGTATTCACAATCTAGCACACTCTGTACACACATACTGATGGACTTCTTATTGATTTATTTAAACACAGAAGTGTCTGATTTACTCCATACTGTTTCTGGATTCCTTGAATCAAAATTTAAATCTAAGATTTAAATTTATAAATCTTATTTATAAATCTGATTTGTGAGAATGATAAATTTCTAAATGTTGCAGTGATCTAGATGTTAAAGCAGGTAGCCATTTTAGGAAAATGAAAAGTAATGGCACCCAACACAGCTGCTGAGTCGCTGATCATTGGACGCATCGGCCCAGACTCGTGTTACGACTCATCATCAGATCATCAGAGATGAAATGGTTTTGTGAAAACAGATGGAGATTTTTTTGAGATTTTGAGGTAAGACTTAATTTTGTCTGCTGTCTCTCCTCATGGTGTGGTTTTGTCCTTGAGGAAAGTCAGCGTGTGAGTAACGCAGCGTTGAGCAGCACTCCTGTAACCTGAGGAGTGACCCAGCATGCATCTCTCTCTCTCTGTCTCTCTCTCTCTGTCTCTCTCTCTCAGAGATGCTGCAAGATATTTGCATTCTGTCTCAAGTCAAAAACCTGAAGATCAAATTTGCGCTACCTTGGAAGACATTCCTGAAATTAAACACTCATTATGAATAAAGCATTAAAAAAGAAAGAACTGTCTCTTTCTATCCTCAAGGGACGTTAAGGCTTTGGGATTTGGTTCCTCCGTTCCTTTGGCCAAACGGGGACAGCCGAAAATAACACACACCTGTGGGCAGAGATCAGAACGACAGGACAGCTAGCCTGAACACACACACACACACACACACACACAAACACACACAGCTGCCATGGTCCCGCCTCCACACAACCCTCATAGCCCACAATCCTCCTTTTTTTCCTTCTTCTTCCAAGTCATTGTTAAAAAAAATTTAACATTTTCCGGAGTGTCTTAAATTAAAAGCTTAACCTTTTTTGAACCAGTTCTGGATTCTGATTGGTCAGAAAGTGTGATTAATTCTGCATAACAGCGGCTCAATATTGGTTGTTTAAACTTTGATGTTTTCTGGACGTTCTGGGAATGTTTCAACAAGGTTGTAGAATAGTTTAGGAACTGTAGTTGTAGGTTCTGTGAAAGTTCTTGGGTAATGTCCTGGGAACATTCATACCAGTTTGTACAACTTTAAAATAACTTTATTTGTGGGTTCTTTTTTGGTTCACATTTGTTTGTTTCGATTTCTGTGTAGAATTTTTTTTTTGTGTAAGATTTAGTGAAGACATAGCACCATGAGTCCCAAGAATATTAGCAAGGACAGTAGCAAGAGGTAAAGGGAGCGTTTCTAAATGTTTTCATTATTTTTATATATAAAAAATATGATTATAGTGTTGGAAATTAGTTATATTGGTTATATTTTTGGATGGCTGGAACAGATTATCTGTTTTTACATTATTTCCTAGGGGAAAATGTGTTTCACAATATGAAATTTCACCTCCCGCCTCTGGAACTGATTAAATTTGTTTTATAATGATTTTCAAGTATGGTAACAGCCAAAGCTTAAGCTGTAACTTTACATTTTCCAACACCTTCAGGACACAGAAGTTTATGCTTCTTAGTGCGACAAGCCGAGTTTTTTGTTTTTCCATTTTTGTGTAAATCACTTCGGGAGAGAGAATGAGAGTCAGGTGATAAAATATCTGATGATTACTTCTATAATGTCAGTGAGGACAGTACATAATTTTTTCGCAACATAAAATGTGAGTAATAACTGATGAAAGAAAAAGAAAGTGTAAGGTCTTTTTTCTTAAATAAATAAAATATTAATTGTTGGTAAATGCCAGTGGTATAAGAGGAATAAAACACTCCGGGGACATGCTGTTACAGGAAAATAATCAGTTCATGGTGGTATCAGTGACTGTACTTCATCACAACACCTGGTCGTAGATAGATAGATAGATAGATAGATAGATAGATAGACACTTCACTGATTCTAAATGATTGACTGATCCACTGATTCTTTTTTATGAGCGTATAAAGACAATTCAGTGCAGCTTTAGTTCATCTTTTAGCATGTTTTGGGAGGAAACCAGTGAACCTGGGATGTTGTGAGGTGACAGCTCTACTAGGATTAAACATGGCACATTTGTCGTAACTTGGCAGAGAATGGCTCGGGTCATGAGAGTGCTCTGGTGATTAATTAGCGTTCGCCCTCGTCATGGTGTGTTCCCTGTGCTGAACAGGTCTCTGTTTCTACTGGATGTGTTTACAGCAGTGCTATCAGCTCCCGGTGGAGGCTAAATTAAGGTGTGTGTGTGTGTGTGTGTTTGAGTAAATGAGAGCAGCGCTGGCTTCCTGCCCACAATGACTTATCAATCCTGAATAACTTTCCCATGATTCACTGCTCTGATCAGAGTTACAGGTCTAAAAAAGAGAAAGAAGAAGAAGAGTATGAGGTGATGTGGAGTGTATTTATAACACACACACACACACACACACACACAAACACACACCTTTTTACATGTGCAGTTTTCTAAATGGCAGTTATCTAAAACACACAACATATACAGTACATCTCTAGACCTTACACTCTGCTGCCCTCTACAGGCTGTAGAGGGAAACACTGATGACTTGCATTAAAAAATCTTCGGCACTGGTGGCTCAGTGGTAGGTTTCTCGCCTGCTATGTGGAAGGCAAGGGTTCGAATCCCGCCTAATGTCCAAACCCCAGCCACTGGATCCAGTGCTGGTCCCCAAGCCTGGATAAAGTGGGAGGCTTGCATCAGGGAGGGCATGTGTTGTGTATTAATCAGATGGTCCGCTGTGGCAACTCCTCGACACAGCAGAAAGACCAACATGATACATCACACTGTGCAGAAAGGAAAACTGGTGGAGAGCCGAAACGCACGAGAGCTGTAACTGGCAATCAGGGTTATTATTCCACCAAATACCGATTTCTTAATGTTATTGTGCCAAAGCATGAACACAATTTGTTAACAATTTATTTGCATTTTGTTTGCTTTGAGTTATTAAAGCTCTGCAAATACTGCATGATCTTGGGTTATTTTGATGTGTTGTGATGACATTTATTTAAATATACACTCTAAATAACAATAGTTATATTTTGAATTTAGAAGAAATATTGTCAGCAGTTCACAAAAAAATGAAACAAAACTTCATTTTACCAGTACATGCATCTGTAAGGAAAAAAACACTGATTATTATAAATACACTGATTATTCTCTTATTTTGTTCCAGAGACGCATTATGAGATAAAATGTACATCGCTCTGGATAAGGGCGTCTGACGAATTCTGCAAAGACTCCTGGGATAGGCTCCAGGCCCCTGTGGCCCTGTAGGATAAGCATTATAGAATAGAATAGAATAGAATAGAATAGAATAACAGATCAGAGTGGTATAAAATAGAGTTCTGTAAACTTGAATACAATTAAAAAATTTCTTTGAGATCAATAAAGTATCTGTCTATCTATATATATCATTTATACACACATTACAATGAGTCGCTGTGTTTATTCAGATTGCATTTAAATGATTTATCTTTACCCTAAACATATTCACAGTGGCTGAGTGGTTATCACTGTCGCCTTGCATCTCCAGGGCCTTGGTTCGATTCCCACCTTAGGTCTGTGTCCATGGAGTTGTGGTGCTTGGTCGGTTTCCTCCAGGTACTCTGGTTTCCTTCCCAAATAACCTGTAGCGTGTGAGAGTGTACAGTGTGTGTGCCCTGTGATGGATTGACATTCCATCCTCATACCCAAAGTCTCCTGGGATAGGCTTCAGGCCCCCCGTGACTCTGTACACAGAATAAAGTGAGTAAAAAGAGCGAGTAAAATTTTTATGATAACATTAAAACAACAACAAAAAATTAAGCTAATCCTGAAAGCTCAGTGGAGCTGATTTAAAACACGCACTGCTTCTCCGTGCCGCTAGGTGTCAGTAACGACCTGTTTGGTCTGCGGGTAAACTAAACAGAAATACAGTGAGCTGCAGTGGGTTTCGTGAGTTTCCCGGATACTGCTGCTGGAATCGCCGGAGATTGTGAAGCACAATTTTTTAAGCCAGAGTGCGCTTACTGACTTTATAACCGCGACGAGCAGAAAATAAACCCCGAAATCCTGCAGTGGACTTCAATGGCAGCGCGGAGCCGCAGCAGGGTAACTGATCCTGTGCTAATGGGGTTTAAGCGCTGGAGCTGATCTGCGGGTGTTCATACCGAGCTCAGAGAGCGAGAGAGGGTTTAATTATTCAGGGTCTGATTAAGGGTGATGAAGTGATTAATTAATGCCTTGCTTTCGGATGATTTGTCGCTTGTTGGTGGATCAGACAGGGAGACAGACAGGCGTCTCTACCTGCTGCAGCAGCAGCGTTATCATTTCCTCCATCACAACATCATGTGTAACTCGAACAACTGGATTTTCCACTATTTTTTGTTCTTTATTGTCTTTTTTTTTCTTCCTTTACAATGCCCTTATTGTGTCTATAGGTGTATTGTTTGTTTGTTTACAGCTGCAGAATGTCAAGTGTTTGCGAAGCTGTTTCCGGTTTCGGAGCTAGCTGGCTAACTGGCTCTTTAGACAGACACGTCTGACTTGGAATAAAATTTATTTAATGAATTCAGATATATTCAGTTATAATTGCTGTTTTTCCTGACTGTTTTTTTTCTGCTTATATAGACCTGCTTGTTACAGTTATAGTAACCGCTATGTTGTTGCCAGCTAACGCTAACAAACACGACGTTGCTAACGCCATAGCAGGGCTGATCGATTCCTGAACCGATTTCTGATTCATAGGCGTCGATTCCACGCTCATGTTCTTTAAACGCAGTATTTGTTCCCTAATGTTAAAACAAGGTAAAATAACAAGGTGATTTTTTAAAATTAATTTCTATATATTTTGTAAAGTTCGAAAAATAATACATATCAGACAGTTTTGAGCCATACGGCGCGTAGATGTCGCGCGCATCTTGAGACTCGGCTCAGTTGGGAGTCGGCTCACTTCAGCTTCCTGAAGTAAAATGCTTTTACCTTGTGTTCGGAGAATTGACTCGTCTTGATGAACCGATTCCCTGTTTTAAAGCCTAAAAGAGAACAGTCGCTAAATATATAAAGATTTCACTACATTAATCCCATTTAAAGATTGTGTTCGTGTCCTTACACGTCTTTAGTGACGACTTAAAAAGCTAGATTTAATAATATTCTTATGTAGAGTGTTAATCAGCTAAATCGACGTTTAGCCTGCTAGCCGAGTCTTGCGTTTCACATTACCAGAAAAAAACATAGTTTCCTGAAAACCTGTTAAATTGTCATTTAAATGTCACTTTCCAGTTAATATTTATCACCTGACGCGATAAATGTGAAGTAGTGTTGTATAATAATGCTTTCCTGATGACTAGCAAACGCGTGTTTAACTAGCTGAGTGTTTAAGATTACCAGAATTAAAATAACTCTTAAAACACTTAACAGGATTAATTAACTTAATCTTAAGTCTTGATGTCTTTAGAATTCGCTGTTTGTCTTTATATCAGGTTCAAAGTATGTGTTCATCAATTAGCGAAATATCAGAAGGTATTTTCTGACCTGTACGTATCTAATATATATATTGTTTAATAAAATTCTTTTTTCCTCACATTCCCATATTCAGTCTTGAATCATTACAGTCTGGAGATGCTCGGAAATCTCACTGATATTGTCAGAAACACTGAAATATCCTCGCCGACTAAAAACAGCTCCGCAAAACTTAGTAAGTTCTTCTTAGGCAGGTTGTAGCGGTTCGTAGGAACTCGTAAGGTTGTTCATGCCGGTATAGTACAGCGGTACCTTGGCGTGCAAATTTAATCTTAATTTTAATTTTAATTTAATGCAGGTAATTCGTTCCAGCCACCCAGATATAATATTACCAATTTCCAACACTATAATCATGTTGTTTGCATATAAAAACAATTAAAACATTCAGAAAAGAAATGTAAATGAAGTACAATATGAAATAAATAGCCATTAAACCTAACTTAACCTTAATTTATGATTCCTATTGGCACCGGCTGCTTTACAAACCAGCCTTAAAGCGACTCCCTTTTCTTCTTGCTGCCATCCTTGCTTACATTCTTGGGACCTGTGGTGCTATGCCTTTACTAAATCTTGCACAAAATGCACAATAAAACTTCGCTTGGCTTTCCACTGACGCAAACATGGTTTGAACGGCTCCCTGACGTTCGCACAACTTAGCCGGCGTTCAAGTTCGTCTCGATTCGCTCGCTTGTTCCCCGAAAATGTCTCGTATGCTGAGGGGAAAAAATCTCTCTACCAAAAATTTTAGTTCTCTACCTACCTCCGTTTACAATTAATACATCTCTAGATAGTTGGTCTGTATGGCTGTATTTCCAATTGACATGTAGTGCACTATGTAGGGAGGTAGGATCCTTTAATGCTTTATTTAAACTCGCTAAGTTATTGCGCTTAACTAGAAACGATGAATGGATTAAACATAAATGAGAAGGGAACCAGAACAGTGGAATCCAGTTCGTGATTAAGGTCGATGTTAACAGGTGAGCTGACGAGACAGAAACGAGAACCTTGAACTGGAAAATTGGATTGCTTTTTATAGTGGCAGAGAACATTTTAACAAATTTTAAGGGCTTTGAAAGAGAGTTCGCAACAGTTCTTGACCAACCTTGTTGATTTTTAAGGTGTAGTAGGTACTCCATAGGTAAAACCTGAAAGTGTGGAAATACCTTTTGCCATGGTTTGTAGTTGAGTCATAGATGATTGAGAATATTTTTATCTAATGGATAGGCAGTCCGTTGGTGATTAAGGCGTGCCACCAAGAACCGTCAACCATTAAGGCTTTTATTTAAAGCCCTATAATAATCGTCTTTATCAGAGCAGTTTGGTTAATCAGTTTGAGTTTTATACTTTCAGTTTATTGCAATCGAGACTCCATTCTTTCCTTTTCCTTCTCTGAACATAATCTCTAGAATGAGTCATGTATTTGCTGATACGGTAAAGCTTTCAGTAAGCAGATGTTTGCTGAACTTTCATGGAAGGAGTCTCCAGTGAGAGTGCATTATAACAGTCTGAAGAGTTTATGCTTCTCGTTTCTAACGTGAGAAATTACAGAGGAATAAATCACGCCAGGCGTGTTATGTTTTAGGAAATTTGTCATCCAGGAAATTTCATCACACCATGATTGGTTGAATCGATGGGTCGGTTTTAGATTCAAAATCGATTTTAAAGGTATGTAGGTAAACTTGCGACCGTTAAAGTTAATACAGGTAATCCCTGACTTACGAACATCTTTGCATTTTTGAATCCAAATTTTTGCAGATACGAACGGACTGTGGTTCTACTTCTGGTTAATCATGGAAGTAGCCCAGGTGTATTGTACAACAAATAGACACTGTAGTGCACCAGATACTAATTTTTAAAATGATTATATACAACACTGTCAGTGTGTAAGTGAAATGAGTCGGCTTCACTGGTTTCACTGAATCAGTCCGGGAGCACAATGATAGAAAATCTCTGTCCTGTGAAGCTGTCCCGATGGAGAATAATCCTAATTTCGGAAAATCCTCAAAAAAAAAAAAAAAATAGAGTTCACAGTCCAATACAGTGAAAAACATGCGAAGTGTTGCATTACTGTAATAGTACCACCTACTGGACTGGAGTGCGGGGGAAGGCATCGGCAGCGAAAATGATCAACGCTTTGTACGAGACACAGCATTTAAACAATCGACAACAACTTACACAACACTTCAGTGTTTATTCAATACTTTTAGTAGTTTTTAATACTTCAAAATCTAAATCAATTCAATGATGCTGATGTCCAGTCAAGTTTAAAAAAAAATTTTTAATTGATTTTCTAATCTAGAAAGTTCACTAGGCTAAACCTGGTGTAGAGTCAGTGTTCCAGTTTATCTTGAAGGCGTTCAGTGGAATTGAGTTGAGTCAGGGATCTGTGCAGAAACACTCGAGTTCTTCTCCTCCAACCTTAACACATGATGGAGCTCTTCATGGAGCACAGGAGCATCGTCCTGCTGGAACAGGTTTCAGCCTCTCAGGGAAGTTGTGATGCTACAGTATACAGAGACGTACTTTACATTCGTGTATGGGGTGTGATGGTCAGCTTTACTCGTGGTAGAACCAGGCTCGGTGGTCTCCTGAAGAGGAACATTAAAGTATCTTTACTTGGGTGCGATTCCAAAACTGATCTGGATCCCGTGTTTTAGGCTCAGCGTCAGATGAGCAGCATGAGTACTCAGTACTCTGTTTTTGGTACTAACTGAGGGTTGATTTGTGTGTGTGTGTTGGGTTTGTTTTGCAGAGCAGCAGTTTTTCCACCAGTCGCTGCTCTTTTTGCCTCTCGCCGTGCACCATCTGTTTAATTCTGCACCGGCGCTGCTCCATTACTCACATCCGAGCTCAGTGCGTTTATCATCATCATGCTGTGTGTGTGTGCGTGTGCGAGTGTTGCTGACTGATCGTGTGTATGTGTGCAGGTGATGAGAGAAGAGCAGCTGCTGCCCTCGCGGCTGGCGGCTCACTAAGGCCGTGGCTCAGCATGGCACAGGGTGCGCCGCAGTTGGACTACCACGTCCTGCAAGACCTGAAGCAGCGTTTCCCCGAGATCCCAGAGAACGTCGTGTCCCAGTGCCTCCTGCAGGTGAGCTAACACCGAAACAGGCGCTCGTGACCATAACACTAAAGTCTAAGGAGACGGCGACCCGGGCCTCCACTTCGTCCGCGTCCTGCGGCTGCTGCTGAATCTTTTGTTCCCGTCTCTCATGTTTGCTCTCTGGTCAATAATTGATGATTACAGGAAGGAAGAAGCCGGAATTCTGATACCTGTTATAGACCGCTGACTCACGCGCTTTAAATGCAAGCGTGTCCTGACAGAACAACCATAATCATCGTTGTTAAACTGAAATAATAATCATAATAAATAAAAATACATTGAACATGTAATTATTATAAGTTACAGAGTTCATGATAACATTAGGGATATACAATTATATTTAAACAATTATAAAAATGTATTAAAAACATAGAAATATTGTAATAACATCAATGAATTAGCTCATTAATTAATTAATAATCATTAAAAAAAAAAATCAGGATGCATCATTCAAAAATACAAAAATGTTAGGTACTTTAAATGTTTAAGTTACTTTACCATTTTAAAACTTAATGTTAGACTATATAAACTAATATTAGGAAAATTTAGATTTAATAGTGATCCTCGTAATCATTCTAATTCTACATAAATTATAATAAAATTATTAAATGAAAATGCATTATATGCATGATTGTAATTACATTTGTTCTAAAACTACATATAATAAAGAAATAATGATATGTATAATTTACTATTTTACAGTTTGTAATAATGGCTAATTTATTACACATTAATTATAGTAATTAAGCATGGGATTCACCAGGGGTTACCCGATACGATACTATCACGATACCCAGGTGCTGATCCTAAATATTGCAGTTTTATAAATTGATTTTAAACTAGTTTTTTCAAATTTTGTTACAATTCTAAATAAACTTCACAAATACTTCGCTCCTACTACACAGGACACCGTGCTGCCTGCCAAAATGAGAATAGTTTAGAGTGCACCACCTGTAGGATTATAGAGGAACTGCAACGTAAATGGAAACGTTTATTTTTCTGCTTCACCCAGATGAGGATGGGTTCCCTGTTGAGTCTGGTTCCTCTCAAGGTTTCTTCCTATCACCATCTCAGGGAGTTTTTCCTTGCCACTGTCGCCCTCGGCTTGCTCACCAGGGACAATCTGATCATTTTGATTCATACACATTCACATTCCATACAAACTTAAATAAGTCTTTTGATTGTGTGAAGCTGCTTTGAGGCAATGACAATTGCTAAAAGCGCTATACAAATAAAATTGAATTGAATTATAAAAAAAAAAATGTTCTGAATTCTGAAGTCAGTGTGGCGAGACATGAATCTCCAGGAATAGTGATTTGAAAAAAAAAATCCCGCATCTCTAATAGGCATTATAAAATTACTAAACATTATGCATATAATTTTAATATTAAAAACTATTTTTATAAAACTGACGTTTATTTTCGTCTATGTCTCCAGAATAACAACAACCTGGAAGTGTGCTGCCACCTGCTGGCTCAGGAGAGCAGTCGCTACCTTTACGAGGAGTTTCACAGCTCGGAGGACGTGCACCTGGGCCGCAACCGCATGCTGCACATCAGCGTCGGCGGCTTCCCCCCGGCCGACAATGCCAACGCCAACTCCAACGCCGGCTACCCCACCTACTTCATGGGCGACCATGGGCGCTCGGCCAGCACGCCCACCCCTCCGCCCACCGTGCAGGGCATTTCTCCGACCTATACCTCCGTGCCCTCCCGCTACATGACCCCTATCACTCTGGCGCTGTCCTCTAACCTCCCGTCTGCCCCTCAGGCGCTTCAGATTCCTCCCGGCGCGTACGGGAACAGCGGGAACACCCTGTATATGCGCCCTTCTCCTTCTCAGAGCCCTCAGCCCTCGCCCTGGGCGTCGTCCAGCACGCCCGTGTACTCTCCCTCACCCTACAGCACTCCCCCATACCAGTCGCCCTATAGCTCGCCCCAGCACCATGCCTTCCTACCCATCAGCCCTCCTAACCTGCCCAACATGGCGTACCAGCACGTCCCCTACAGGGCCTACATCCCCACCAAAGGCTCCATGAAGAACCAGATCGAGATCACGCTGGAGGGGCGGCAGCGCAGTAACTCGCCCATTCACACATCGCAGGGGGCGCTGTACATGCCCAACAGCCCCTCCCCGAGCTCTCCATCCAGGGCCATCAGCATGGCTCCACCCTCCGGCACCTCCTTTCACTCCAGCATGTACCTGAGCGGCGCGCGTCCACGTCCCGCCTCGTCACCGCAGCCCGCGAGCTCCGCCTACATCAAGATCAAGATGGGGCAGGGCCAGCAGCAGCAGCTGGGGTTGGGATCCGGATCGCCGTCGCCTCCTGTGGAAACGGAGTCGCTCCTGCACATCGTGGACCAGGGCGAGAAGCACGGCGCTCCCGCCCCCATCCTGCCCATCTCGGCCACGCCCGCCGGCGCAGGCGGCATCAGCCACGTCAACCAGATGCCCCGGCGCTCCAGCTCCGGCTCAGACGACTACGCCTACACCCAGGGTAACCTTTTATTGCCGCTAACAACACGGACGCGCTTCAACCATGATGGATGGGATAGAAATAAATGCGTAGCCTTAAGCGTTAACTTTGATCGTTGTCATGGTTACGAAAGCATCAACAGAGTTGGTTAGGGCTGTGAGACATTTTAAATGCGAGACACATTTCAGTCACAGGAAAACCCAAACCTAGTGTGTATCAGTGTCACCATCGTGTGTTTGTGTGTGCTGGTGAAATGTAAATGGTTTCTTCTCGGTGGTTGTTGTGTGTGTGTGTGGTCATGTAAGCTAAATATCAGGGAAAATGTCACACTGAGTGCATGTGTGTGCGTATATACAGTATATTTATACGGGTCGGGTCAGTTCTGATCAGAGCGTCTTGTCCCTGTGACCCGTAGCCCTGTTGCTGCACCAGCGTGCGAGGATGGAGCGTCTGCTGAAGGAGCTGCTGGCAGAGAGACAGAAGCTGGACCAGCTGAAGGCTGAGGTTAATGACATGGAGTATGACGCCCTGCAGAGGCGCTTCAGACGCGTCAGCAGCTCCGGCTTCACCCCACGGGTGAGCGCACGCACACACACACACACACACACACACACACACACACACACACACACACGCACAAGCACGAGTGAGTCGGACCCAGTGCGGCTCAGGGTTCAGATTCCCTGCTGCAGTGATCAACAGTTGTCATGTTTACATTAAGGAATCCAGCATGTCCATCATTAAAGGGGCGGTCTGTGATTTTTATATTTTGTTTCTCGTCATCCAACAGAAAAATGTGCTGAGGAAAGTAACTCAGAAAACACATATTGTATGTGAGGAGGATGAGGAGACGTCTCTCTCTCTCTCTGTTATAGTCTATAATGTGTGCATGGAGTGCACTGTATTTGTTTATCAAAATCGCTAACTGCACCTTTAAGTCCATTATGGAAGAAGCGCTTACGTTAACATCATTGTGATAGCCAGCATGCTAAAAAAACAAGTATTATACAGTATGTATGCTCGTATGATTATATTTTGTAATAAAAAGTGTTTGGTGGTGTAAAAGCAATGTGTGTGTGTGTGTGTGTGTGTGTGTGTGTGTGTGTGTGTGTTCCAGCATGAGGAGATGACCAGGATCCGGACACAGAACAGACAGCTGCAGATCGACATCGACTGCACGCTGAAGGAGACGGACCTGCTGCAGTCTCGAGGTAAATCCTGAGATGAATCCAAACAAGACATGACAGGAGGAAAGGGGCGGAGCTTTCAGGCTGTCGGTTAATATAATCGAGATCAAAGCACATCTCCGATCAGCGACTGTCCACATCGTTTCCAGACGGTTATATAAATAACCGGTCCTAATAAATGAATGAAGGGTAAAGATATAAACGGGTGCACGTCTGGAACGAATTGGACAGCCCAGAAACTCCGCCCCTTTCCTTTTGTCATGTTTTGTTTCGATTTGCTGCCTGTCCTAGTGAGCAGAGAACGTTTCGATCTTATTAGAACTTCAGTTTTTATTAACCGGCTTGTCTCTATATTTGGCTCAAATATAGATTTTGTTATTAATGACTGTACGTACTTTAATTTGTCTTACGTTTTCTGCTTTCTGGGGGATGTGGCTTTGGCTTCTGTTGCAAGGAAGAAGAAGAAAAAATCAATTAGTGCAAATTGCATTGATCGTAGAATCCTTTCTATTTTCTGTAAAGTTTGTCCTACTGTAGTGAAGTGCTTCATGGCATAATTACACGGGAATGTACAGGACGTCCCAAAAGTCTCCATAAGGGAAAGGAAATGAACACTTACAACAACTTCCTAGCCAGCCATGGAAAAAAAAAAACATTACTAGGCAAAAGTTCGGACACGCCTTCTATTGCAATGTTGTTGTTGGGTTTTTTTTTGGTTTGGATTTATTTTCTACATTCTAGAACAATACTGTAGATTTCCAAACTATTAATTAACACATATGGCATTAGGATGATTAATTAACAACAACAGTCAGTTGTTATTTTAAGATATATAAATATATAGGTACTTTATTAATCCCGAAGGAACTTTCCAAAGCAAGAGGTCGAAGGTCAGCTGTTCTGGAACAGTTCTTACAGGAACAGCATTGTTCAAGTGCATTTGCGACACCCATCAAGCTCCATGATGAAACTGTCTCTCATGAAGACCTTCCCAGGAAGACAAGACCAAAAAGTTCATTTAGAGTCACCAGCCTCAGAAATCACCAGTTAACAACCAGCACCTCAGATTAGAGCCGTTATGAAGCTTTACAGAGCAGAAGTAGCAGATATACATCTCAATATCAACTGTTCAAAGGAGATTGTTGTATATTTTGGACACTTTCAGACCAAGGTGTGTCCAAACATTTCACTGGTAGTGTGTATATATACATATAGTGCCATGAAAAAGTATTTGACCCCCTTTTTCCATATTTGTCACACTTAAATGATTCAGATCATCAAGCTAATTGTAATATTACACAAAGATAAGAAGAAAATGCTGAGGGGGAAAAAGATCCCCATAAGTGCGCAGTCCTCCGCAGCTGTCATTTTCTTCCTTTTTTTTATTGCTAGCTTTTAGGATTATTTTATCCTCTAAATAATTAATGTTCCTCACTCTCAAGTTTATATTATTTGTCGCTTGAAGAAGTCCAGAACCACATCAAGTTTTATAACTGCGCTGAACTTGTTGCGTTTAAGTCTCGCATTTCTCGCAAGTCTGTATTATCATAGATGAGACGAGCGGTGGGTTGATATGGACCAAAGATTTAATCTCAGTATTTTTAGGCTTTAATATCAGTGCATGATTTAGCGATCTCACACAAGAGGGAGTGTCTATGACCGCATTATAACTGTGCTTTGTCCAGCAATACAGCACAACCTGGAGTGTGATATTGCTTTTATACAACAGTTCCGCAAACACACGTTCTTCCATGACTGGTGGAACCAACTACCCACTGGTACTCTGTAGCCGAAAGGTGATGAGAATAAACCATGGAGCTGGTGGACGGTCCTGAGAAACTCACCAATTTACGTTGTATTTCCACTTATTCCACTTTAGAATATCAGAATCGATTATTCTCCCAACTGTGTAAGACTTTTGTGATGCTGTAGTTTAACGTTTAAGTTCATTCAGTTATAATGACTGAAACTGTAACTGTGGAGTCACTGATGCTTTTCTGAAGTTTTTTGCCAGTTATTTGTGTTAATACCTTATAGTTTGATAAGGTTAATGCTATTCTTACATTCTGGAGTGTTTTTCTTCCTGTAAACAACGTTTTTAGCTTTAGCACGCTGATTTAGTTGCTAGCTGTATTGTATATGAGGAAAACATGATATCAGGTGGACGTGTGGATTTTATCTCTTTTCATTTAATTAAATGTTTTTTTTCCCCCTCAGGCAAGTTTGATCCGAAAGCCATGAACAACTTTTACGATAACATCCAGCCGGGTCCCGTCGTCCCGCCCAAAAAAGGTGAGCTCCCCCCCCCACCCTTGTTAAAGGAATTAACCTTTAGAGATTAATCTACTATAGCTATGAGCACTGGAGCTCTGAGCTTCATGTAACTAACTCGTAATGGAAGTATAGACATTTAAAAGATTTATTCTTGGGTAACTCTGAACCACAAACCATATCCGGTTTGATGTGGTTTAGGACACGGCGAGACTTCATGTTGTCGCTGAACAGCGGCGAAACGCTGATCTTATACAACTTGTGTTACTATAAACTAGTTAAATATACACATGGATCATCCCTGACATGATGATGATGATGATTATTATTATTATATTTATGCGGATGATGTACAAATTTATTTGCCTGTCAAAACAAATGACAAAGCTTCATTTTTGTCACTACGTAATTGCCTGAGAGATTTAAAAATATGGAGAACTTTCTTTGTCTTAACGAAAATAAGACTGAGATTGTTATGTTAGGTCGTCCTGGTGATCTGGGTGCTTGTGTAGATGCACTTGATGATGTAGGAACGTATATTCGTCCATTTACCAGGAATCTCGGTGTGATTTTTTTGATGGTGCTTTTAAATTTGATAAACAGATTAGCTCTGTTATAAAAGCCAGTTTTTTTCAACTGAGACTGTTGGCGAAAGTCAAGGCCTACCTTCCATGTAAGGAGTTTGAAAGTGTAATTCATGCTT
>JAQMYL010000039.1:1731045-1746182 GCA_030014365.1 Clarias pachynema
TTTCAGGATTGAGTTTAAGATTTTATTGTTTGTTTTTAAGATTTTAAATGGGTTGGCGCCTGTATATTTATCAGAGCTTTTACATATTCGCACTCCTGTTAGAGAACTGAGGTCGTCTAATCAGTTGCTCCTGGATGTTCTGAGAGCCAGATTGAAATATAAAGGTGAGCGATCTTTTTCAGTGGTGGGACCGAAGTTGTGGAACGATTTACCTGCTCACATAAGGTCTGCTCAGAGTGTTGGAATTTTTAAGTCATTACTTAAGACACACTTATGTTCTTTGGCTTTTATTTCTTGAGTTGAGGTTTTGAGACATTTTGACAACTTTTAATGTATTGATTGATTGTGTGTGATCATCTTTTTAGTGATTGTGAAGCACTTTGGTCAACCATGGTTGTTTCTTAAATGTGCTATATAAATAAATAAACTAACTAAAGTAAACTATATTATGAAATCATCTACTTAAACATATTTTGGTATTCATTTCCATTTAAACATAATAAGTTAATAATAATAATAATAATAATAATAATAATAAGAGACCGATTCTTAAAAAATGTGTGCTCCTCAAACAGCACGTCCTGGAACGTTTTAATCCACCTCACATTGGAAACAATTATTTATTAAAGTATAATAAATACATCACACTTTTTATCCACTTGTAGTTGTATTTGTTGCATGTCGTGAAACCTCAGATTCAGTTCCTGTTCTCACATACACCATGTCCGCTTCACACCATCGTTGCCTCACCAGCGTTTCTTCTCTCTCTCGCTCTCTCTCTCTCTCTCTCTCTCTCTCTGTTGCACTTATTAAGACAAAACGACACTTAAACAGAAGCGTCCAAGTTCACCTCTCTGACACTGGAGACTCCTTCCATAAAGGCCAAACAGACACCACTGTTTAGTTCAGGTGAAGGAGCCGTTACTATAGAAACGCTAACGAATAAGAACGAGGGTATTCATACAGTATAAACCTGCGCTGTTATTGAGAATTTTGAGAGTTTTTGATTAATTTTTTAGGTACTATTTATGTAAACTTTCAAATATTAAATTATCTAAAATTAATATATTCCCTAAAAAGATACAGCACTTTCTGCAGAAAACGCAAACCACTTCAATCGTCTGCATTTGGCAAGAGTATCACTGAATTTATGGGTGATCGGTGCAACACCACCACCTGCTGGCCTGGAGCCCAAGATCAGCAGATAAAAAGGCGATAATCGCTTTGAACAGAATGTAACATTTAATCAATCAACAACACAAGTTAAGTAATTTTAGCAGTTTTACATTTGTAATAAATACATCTGCTTGAGACAGTAAACGTTAGTGCTATGAATCGAATTGAAGACATTGTATCCATGGAAACAGAGACCGCCCCTTTTTTAGTACAACAAAATCAGTAATGCTATTAGCTAGCATGCCTACAAATCTATAACGAAATCTTACTGTATATAGAGTACAAAATACTTCATCTGAGAGAAAAAAGATTTACTGGAAAATTATTTCCTCAAATAATTGCTTTGAGGAAAAATAGTGCTTAATATTTATTTATTTTTTGCTTTGCTAGGTTAATCTTTTAATATTATTGTGAAACGTTTGATGAAGTAATGAATCAAGGAGAAACATCCCAAAAATCTTTTTTTTTTTTTTTTTTTTGTGCAGTGGTTACTTTTGCACCCTTGTAAAGTTTACAACTTTTTATTTATACAACAGTCTGTCATATGAATCAGCCCCTCCGTCTGGGGCGTGCTGTGGTCTAAAGAGACGAGTAAGACTGTAGCGATGCTGTATAGGACCTGCTACTCTTCGTCCCGTGAGCTGCACTAGGAAACGTCCTCCATCCGCTCTGCTCCTTAAATGCTGTATTGATTTTTACATTTTTTTCCCCCTCACTAAATTTAGCACTTAGTCTCTTTCGCTCTGCTCACTGTCTCGCTTTAATCCTCTCTGACCTCCTCTGACTCGGAGATGGGAAGGTGAAGTGCTGCGATATCGTGTTACTGGTTTCTCGTCATCTCTCGCAACGTCTCTCGACCTCGCCGCTGAATGATGAGTCACAAGTTTCCGATCTTTCTTTCTCTCGAGTTGTCTTTCGCCCTATTTTTCTCTGCCTCTTTGTTTTTCTGTCTTCCTCTTTTGCTCACTCTCTCTTTCTCTCTGTGCCTTCCGTACTGTTTAACCCCTCTCTGTCTCTCTCTCTCTCTGTCTGTCTGTATTAGATGGAGCAGGAGGAGGTGGAGCAGGTGGAGGAGGAGGAGGAGCAGGGCCGAGGCCGAAGCCGGCTCCACAGCGAGACGAGGACTTCGAGGGCGCCCAGTGGAACTGTGAGAGCTGCACTTTCCTCAACCACCCGGCTCTGAACCGCTGCGAGCAGTGCGAGATGCCGCGCTACACCTGAAAACCCCGCCCCTTTCAGCACGGCACCGCCCACAACTCGACCCACAGCCCTTCGACCACACGCCTCCTTTCCCCATCATGCACCTTTCCAGGCCTGCTTGAAGGAGCTGCGACCAAACCCATGTACCCCTTTATCAAGCCCCACCCCCAATGTCAGGCCTAAATCAGGCCACACACACACGCAACCCCCACCCTCCCCTCATCCGTGCACTTGATCTAACCACTTTTTCTTTCCTACTGAAAAATGATCAGGCGAGCCTAAGCGAACAAAACGGGGACTGGTCGGCTTCGGAGGAAACTGAATCGAAGAGGGCGTGGTTTCACTTGAAGGGAGGGTGGGAAAGAGAGAGAGACCGGGCGTGGCCACTTTTCCCAGGCAGAAAGAGACAGCCGTGTTTACGCGTAGACGGGAAGCCGAGCCGACCGGACTTTACTGTAGCCGTCACACTGTATGCCCTGGTGGAGAGTGAAGAACACTAAGAGACAAAAGTGCACATGCATTCTGTCCTACCTGGTACTTTTAAGCATATTATGCCATACTGTATTCTGTGTTCAAAGGTGTTGATTTATTTCCTGTGCAAATGCATCACGTTGCTGTACTTAATAAAGGAGTTGATTCTATGTGATGACACACCCGCAGCTCGAGCTCTTCATTCTGAACGCGGATGGAGATGAACGGCGAGGTTTTCATATTATAGCTAGTTATTTTAACAAGCACTATTTTATGGACATGCGTTTGAAAGCAGACAAGTTCAGGATTTTGTTGAGCGAACAGCGCTCATGTATTTTATATGCAACTTTTAACATTAAACATTTTTTTAAATCAAATTTTAGCCTTGTTTTAAGGAATCGTGTGAAGTATTACACTAGCTACTGAGTGATGAGGCTGTGCAAATTAATCGATCTTGTATTAATCGATTGCGATTAATCGAATCGACAGGTCAGTTTTCGATTCACACTTTTTGAACTATTTAGGTAAACTTTCAAATGTTAAATTATTTAAAATGAAAAATCCTTAAAAAGATACAGCGATTTCTGCAGAAAACACAAACTGCTTTAATTCTCCGCATTGGTTAAGCGTATCAGAGTTTTATATTTTTTGAAACTTGTAGAAACACCGCCACCTGCTGGCCTGGAGTGTGGAGCCCAAGATCGCTTTGAATGACGTGACATTTAAACAAACACCACAAGTTACACAATGCAGATTAGATACATTAAGTAGTTTTAATACTTTAAAACCTGTAAGAAATGTATCTGCTCGTGACAAATCAGAGTTGGTCCCATGGATCGAATTGAAGACGTATCCATAGAAACGGAGACCGCCCCTTTTTTAGTACAATAAAATCAATAATGCTACTAGCTAGCATGCTGACAAAGCTAAAATGAAATCTTGCCGTATATAGAGTACAAAATACTTCATCTGACAGGAAAAAAAGATTTGCGATTTAACCTTTCAATTTACTATTATTGTGAAATGTTTTAAGTAACGAACTGAAGAGAAACTTCCAGAAGATCATTTTTTTTGTTTGTTTTTGTGTGTTTCATTTTGTTTTGTTTGAGTTGTGCAGTGATTACTTTTGCGCCCAGTACTTTTAAAGTTTACAACTTTTTATTTATTTATTTTAATACAACGGCCTATCATTTGACACATGCAAATTTATTAATAAGGTTCATTTTACAGTTTAATTCTGCATAAACAAACATCAAACAGCTCCAAAGTGACTTGCTGTTCATAAGGAAATCTGGACTTATAACAGCATGGCTGATGATGTCATTGTTACTCTATAGTGCTTTAATCTGTGCATATTTCAGTTTGTGTGTTTTTATTTATTTATTATTATTTTACATTTATGTTTTTACAAATTAGATATGGGCCATCTGTTAAATATCAGATATTTCTTAGCTGGCGTAGCAAGCGTGTAGTTGTAGACGAAGTCTCCTTTTTTCATGTTTGAAGACACAAACTTCTCGCTGATGAGACCCGAGAGCTGCTGCCTGTGCGTTTTGAGGAAACTTTTTTTTTTCCCCCCGATTATAGCAGACACATTTCCTGTTTTCAAGCTGCCACTAGTAATGCAAGCAGTATGTTTTTTTTGTTTGTTTTTTTAACCCAGTTTATTTGTTACTGTATATAAATCAGATTCGGGGCACAGCTCCATTTTAGGCTTTGGGGCGAAAAAAAGGCCCCCAGCAGAATTAATAAATAATCATGCTCTCTCACACACACACACACAAATGTTTCATGCCATTCCCTTTCACACAGGTACATTAATTTGACAGTGCTAAGAAATACAGTCTTTTACTCCACCTGTGCTGTTGATTAATCAATCGACTCGTTATTGATCAGAAGCTAGTCTATTAGCCAGGCTCGGCTAAATCACACGACCTACACGTTTCATAGAATATTGAACATTTTCTACACGTGTGTACTTGGTTTCTTTTCTCCAGTTGCTTGCATTTGGAAGGAATTTAGACATGTGGTGTTTCAGGTGTACAGGATGTGTTTTATTCCTCTTATATCACAGAGATTTGAAGACAATTCAGAGATTTTTGTTAATTAGAACTCTTAAACTTCAAGGAGCCACCATGTTATTTAGTTTAATTTGTGGATTGCCTTGAAGCTGTCTTTAAACCTATTAAGGGTTTTAGTGCTGACACTGGAGACTCCTTCCATAAACACCAAATAAACGCATTAGCCCGTACAGAAAACCTCACCATAGTAATTATTTAATTACCCAAGTGACACATCTGTGTGAATGAGCTGCTACTATGCAGAATCAACACTTTCCGTCGTCAGCGTAATTACGCCTGTGTAAGGGTATTAAACAGGCGTAATTAATGTGTGTAATATCCTTACGTTAGGTGATGTAAATCTCCCCGTATTCGCAGACTTTGTTACCAAGTTTGTGCTTCCATTCCTTAGGCAGTATGCGCTAATTCAGTTCAGCAGCGTGGAATTACTGTTTTTGCGGCACTAGGATTTGAAAATTTATTATATTTTGATCATCATATATGATGATTTAAAGTTCAAATTATTTAAATTGGTTTGTGAGGCAAGCTGATCTAGTTTTCCTGTTAGTAGCGCATTTTTAATCTATTAAACTTGCCACTGCAATTTCTAAGCATAATTAAAAGTTAGCCAGGTAGGTAAGCGAGGTTTGTAGCTAGCAAGTGATGAAATTAAATTCATATTTCAGCAGAATTAAAATTTAGAATTTTGTACTTCTGGTTGTTCTCAAATTAAGTCGGATTAAATTTGAATTCATGTTCATTTCATTCAGCTTCAGTCCATGTATCATTTGTTTATTAATTTTTCAATATAAAATATTTATTTAATTTTAAGATATGAAAACTATTTTAAAATTCAAAATTATCAACATTGGATTCAAATGAATTTTGTTTAAATTAAGTGTAAACCTGAAATTTAAAAGTGGAAGAATATGGATTTTCAAAATGAGTCAAAATGAACTCACCTTTAGAATTTAATATTAAAATTCTGATTCACATTTTAAACACCACACCTAAGCATGTTAGAAATTCTTTCCTTGCAGTTGGAAGGAAAGAAGAATAGTGACACTGGCACAATTTCAGCCAATCAGTAGTCAGTAAAATTACTGGGTGAATCTGAATGTGATTTGCTAAATTTGTCCCAACACAACTTCATTTTGGACATCTGATCATGTTGAAATCAAGCATGAGTGAATTCAAATTTACCTTGATATATTTCATATAACATGAAAATGACAATTTCAACATAAAACACCAAAAATTTTAACCAAACAGTAAAAAAGGCATGAAATACCAAATAAATTTGAATCTTGGTGAAACAAATTTAAATTTGATTCTTTCATTTCTGGTTCAAATTTATACTGTAGACATCAGAAGTCTTCAAAATGCAAATAACTGGCACTGACTGTGAAATCTGAATTAGTTTGCTGAATTTAATTTTGCCCATCTGATTATCTTGAAATTTAATTTTATTGAACGCTACAAAACAAGCATGAAATTCCTGATTTATAAAATGAAAATCCAAACAATAACTGAGCCTAAAAAAATTGTTTCTAAATAATAGTATTACTAATTTTGAACATGACAAACTAAGAAAACATCTTGCTTCATTTTTACCAATCAGCTTCCACTGAATTTATTAGATTCAAGATTTTTGCCCCCAAAATATGTTTTCAAAATTGAATTTACAAACAAATTCAGACCGAAAAAAATAAAAAATTCATCCAAATTTTAGTCGCACAAACTATTCTGGAAGGGTCTAGAATAGTTTTTAAGTAAAATCAATTAATTTAGTAATGGGAATAACTCGCTCCAGCTGAGTAATATGGTGATAAATGTCCCATAGCTAACATTTCTTTGTAGTTTTTTCTCATTTTAATAATTATTGGTAATTAAACTTTTTTTTGACATGAGTCAAAAAGTGACTACTGGCTACTGAGTTTTAACTATTGTGTAGTGAGTACTGAGTAGTGAATAGTGAGTACTGTACATAGTAGTGGTTAACCAGCTTCTGTCCTCCAGGCCCTTTATTTTGTAAGAAATCTCCTGTCTAGTCCATTAAAATGAAAAAATTATGTTACTGATAAGATGATTAAGGAATAATTTGCTATAGTATTTTCATTTTCTTTTTTTATATTTTAATATCATGCATGGTAATTAAAAAGTTAAACAAGTATAATGTATAAGGTGAACATTTTGACACTGGCACATGTCTACTTAATAATAATTTAACTTTTAGAAAAAAGTTTGCAGTTGGAAGGAAAGAAGAACAGTGACCACAGACAAAAAATCTCAGGACCGACAGTCACGGTGTAAAAATAGTAAAGGCAGGTTAAGATGCCTGAATCTGAACAGCAGACAACAGAATCAGATGTAGCGTTGGCCTTTTTTTTTTTTTTTTTTTTGGTTTTACGCTAAATCTGACAAAAATGAAAGGATAAAGTTAAGAATAAAATCACCGCTAGCCCTATTAGTTTCATAACACACACTTATCATAAAGTGAATGCACTTCTTACATGTGCACTAATGAACCTCACAGTTATTTCCAGAAAAGCTAATTAACCCATGTTGCTCCACTTAGCATGCTCTAGCCATAAATCGTATTCTACTCGTATAACCCTGACTTTAGCTACATTGAAAATACATTGTAATATGTCATAAAAAAGAATCTCTACCAAGCTCGAGGCGACCTAGAGGTTTCTCTCTGAATATAATACACTTTCATAATCGTCTCAAGTTCCTTGTACAGTCAGGTCCAAATGTCTGAGTGCAATAAAGCTAAGGGACAGAATCTTGTCTAATTACATTTCTCTATAAAGACTTAATTTTTTTATAAGAATTTCAATTGAACCATGTTCTCACTGACTGGAGGCTGTAATGATGATAACGCAAATATCAGCACAGAGCTGTTAAAAGATGGCAGGAATTAAAAGTGGACAAGTACCCTTACTTTCTAGCAGAACATAAAATATCCCACAGTAGCAAGATCTTAAGAGGACATCTTATTAAAAGGATAAAACTTTGAGAACATCTACTCAGCTACTCTGCAAACTTCAGCAAATGTCCCGCAGCCATCTCGCAAACAGGTGGGGAAAACATCATGCTAAATTATTTCCCTACAAACTGATGAGGTAAAATTTAAAAAATAGGCAGCAATTAAAAGATAAAAAAAAAAAAAAAAAAAACAATAGTAAAGAAATAACCTGATGGATACAGTACATTTGAGGATATCCCCACACAAAGCTAGCTGATTAACATTTCAAGTTAGCAAGTTAGCAGTTAACATTTCACAGCCATGCTAACTAGGTACCTGTATACTGTACTTAGACAAAATTATATATATATATATATATATATATATATATATACTGTATATATATATAAATCTATAAAATAACTAAAATTGAAATTGTCTCATAGCAAAACTTGCTAGCTAACATTAGAGTAAATCCCCTGTTAGAGGATATGCCCGTGCAAAGTTAGCTAGCTATGATAAAAATTGGGAAAAAAGGTTAGATAGGTAATTAAAAAAAAAAAAAAAAAAGTAAAAACTCACAGAAAGGTTTAGGTAGCTATATAACATCAGATACCATCCCATTTGTTACAGGATATACTAAAATAAAGTCAGCTAGCTAGATATCAATAGAAAAATGTCCCAAATCAAATTAGCAAGATAATGTTAGGGAATGTTTTAGTTTCTATAAGAATTCTATAATATTGATAAAGCTAGTGTGATGTGATTTTTCCATTACACTAGTTACCAATATTTAGAAAATGTCTCACAGGAAAAACAACTTTGGGCTGATGCTAATATAATAGACGGCTATCTATTTAACAAATGTTCTGAAATGTGCCACATCAACCATGTTAGCTAGCATAAGACAAATATGAAGAAACCCTCATACATAAATAGCTAGCTAGCTCACATTAACTTTCCCAAGAAACTCTAATCTAATTTTGCTATGGTTTCTTAGAGAATATACTGTACAGTATAAACATAGCTAGCCAGTTACCAAAAATTAAATCTCCCAGGAAAATCAGTTAGCTAACTTTAAAGAAAATCCCATTTGTTAAAGGATACACTCATACAAAGATCTGACCAAAGTTAGGAAATATCCCACATCTGACTCGCTAGCTGTAGAAAATTATATTCATCAGAAGATACACTAATATGAAGATTTCTAGCTAGTTAGCAAGTATTCTGAAATGTCTCACAGCAAAACTAGCTAGAGAAAGGTTTATTTGTAGCTAGCTAGCCATTTATCAAATGTTAGGAATTAGTTAGATATCATTACAGAAACAGTTATTTGTTTGAGGATATCCTTAAAAAAACATATTGATCTAGTTATCCTATATATTTTTTAAAAATCTCATGGCAAAACTGGCTAGTTAACGCTGAGGGGCAATTTTGCCTTAGCTAGTTACACAAAACTACTCAGTCAGATACATTATGTTTCTTGTTTTAGACACTGTCATGATGTTTCAGTGCTCGAAAAATAATAAAAGGGGTAAATAGAAGGGGTAAATATTTTTGCACTCAGACTTTTGCACCCCGCTGTCCTACGTTCATGCTAGCAAATCACAAAGCGTCATGTGGCTGTTAAGTTTTTAGTTTCAGTGAAAAGCCAAGTGTAAATTAAGATTTTCTCAAGTTTATGCTAATCTATTAGCATAGGTCGTAAAGTGTAGCGGGACAAATCCAAACGTCTCCGTTCATAGATTCAATTTTAATTTCCACTAAGTTAGTTCCTGTTTAGTGTTTGAGGCAAAAACAAATGACGCATAAGCATCTTATGTCTTATACAAATTTTAAATATTTTTAAAATAAATAATAGCTATGGTGTGTGTGTATATATATATATATATATATATATATATATATAGCTTTTAGTGTTTCTAATGCCATGGACAATCTGTCACTTGCCAGCATGAACGAAGGTTAGCATATGCTCAGTGGTGAGCTTTCTCATTACAAGGACCTTACACGCTCTGTATGATCTGTGTGAAAGTAGAGAGTAAGTGTGTGTGTGTGTGTATATCTGTGTATGTGTATGCATGCAGCAGGTCCGATCCTAAATCCCACTCCAGATGGAGCTCTCCGCAGGGATCGGCGGCACATGATTGCTTCCGGAGCTCTCCGCATAACCCGACGCTTAAAGATCAGAGGCAGATCAGTGATGTCTGAAATGTGATGGAGAGATAAGAACAGAGTGACACTTTAATAAAAGGAATTTTAAAGAACGTAAATGGATGAGGTGTCAGCATAAGACGTGAGATCGGTCGGTCCGGAAATCGGACGTGCTCCGCACTTAGTTTGTGTGTTTTTGTTTGTTTGTTTGTTTCTCAGGAAGCAAATAAAAGTTTGGTGCGTGAGCAGTATGGTGGGAGTGTGGCATGGGAGGGGTTAACAGAAAAAAAGGTGTCGTGCGGCAGGGTCAGTAGTAATCGTCGTAGTTTTTGGGGTTCAGGCAGTACAGGATGGCTCCTCCGAATGAGAAGATGGTGGCGCCCCAAGCCAAGCCATAACCCCAGTTGAACTCGTGGTATATTCGCAAGCTGATCGTCTCGATGAACTTGATGGGGAACAGAACCAAGCTACAGGCCTGCAGGACAACTGTGGGGTGAAAAAAAAACACAAAAAGATAACATTAATGTTTGCTCTGATATTTCAGTATCTGACTATAAATTTGTAGCTAGCTAAAAATAACCTAACATGATATAGTTTAAGGAGTTTAATCAGAAGGCGAACTCTTGTAACAAACTGTGTCATAGCTCACGAGGCTAAAAATATCTAACTCCAAAGCTAAAGACAGGAAAGCCACAACTCTGACTATATGTTCACACGAACATTCACACGTGGTCTTTTGTCGTTTTGATGTTGCATTCCTACTCTTCCTGTTTGATGCATGACAACGGAAGAAATACTTAGCCCTTTTGGTTTCATCTTATCCTGGACTATACTATACTATACTTGTTAAAGAGTAATGATATAATGATGCAAAAAATAGCTTGTAGGAAGGAAGTAGCAGGAAACATTTGGTTGTGTTGCAATTTTGGTTTCATTTGAACAATGCAAAGAGTTCGACAGATGTAAGTCGTTCAAATCAAAGCCAAACTTTAAAGAGCGGCACTTCATCGTGAGGGAGGAGGAGGAGGGAAAAAGTAGGCTGGGAATAAAAAAAATTTAATAGAAGAAAACTAGTGAATTTTTTCTCTCCTCCGAGGAAAGTCATTGGGATTGTGATGAGCTTCTGAACAAAGCAGAGTGACTTCAAAGAGCATCAAAAATCCACTTAAAAGAAATATTTTTAAGCGTGCGTCTGTGTGATTAATTCGAAACGAAGAAAGAGTAATTAGTGAAACAGCTGTGTGCCGGGGTACGGTGCTGAGACAAACTTCCTGTTTCCACTTTTTCGCTCGCCCCGAGGACACGTCCCAGTAGGCCGTTCTGCTCCGTTAATGCACGCGCCCTCGCGGAGAGACGGATGACGACGCGTCTGAATCGTGAGCATGTGCGTACTGTTAAAGCGAAGGTTCGGCGAGCGAGCACATTTACATAATTCCTGCTTAATTATTATAATTTCTCTACATAACCCATCAACCAGAACACAGTCTGGCGTTTTCTTTCTGGCGTTTTACTATTTTTTACAACCGGGTTCTTCTAAACTTGCTGAGCAAAATTAATTGTGATCGTTTCATACAGGATAATTAAACCTAGACTGGATTACTTTAGCCAGATTGAGTTATCTTGGATATCTATGTGGTGTCGTTTGAACTTAAGCTGGCAGATTGATCTTTCTTCCTTTCCGTCAGCTAGTTATTTGTTTTGGAACAAAATGCACCAATCAGCATCCGTATTAATGATTTATTCAAATTGCTTCCACCAAGACTGGATCAGCACTTATTGAGTATCGAGTAATAGTCTAAATATTGTATGTTTCTGCCCATATTACTGGATGATTTTTTTTCTCAATTGAAGAGAATTCATTTGAGCAGGCATTTTCATAAAAACAAAAATAAATAAATAAATTATATTCATGCAATTAGCGTATGGGGATGGTAATGGGATTAAAGCTCATATCCTTCTACTAAGACTTTAATTAAAAATATCTCTCCATAGACCTAATTCCACACAGAGAGGATTTATTTGGGAAGCAAGTACTTTTTTAAAGACCTCTTATATTACAGAGCTTATAATATTAAATATAATGCATTTATTTTAAAAAATGCACAATTTAAGCGAAAGTCCTCCAAATGTCGATGTCATTGAGCAAGTTCGAGGTTGCTTGTCGTCTTGGCAACAACGTCCAGGACTGTTACAAATCGTTAACGATCCAATGCGGCTAACTTCACACTTGTAGAGCGACTGCTGCCAGTCGATCAGAAACGAGCGTGCACCTGCGGCGAACAGCATGACAGCCACGGGTCTGTAGAAACGCCTCCTGCTGCACGTGCACACGGACACCAGGGCCACCATGAAGGAGATGAGGATGAGGAAGGCTCCTCCGTGCAACAATGCCAATGTGGCGATCTGCCAATCTGCAACACAAAAACAAACACAAGCACAGATCACAGATCTTCAGGCCGACTCTCTGAGTCATTGATTCATGATTTGTTGATTTTCATTTGTAGTGTGATTTGTAGTAAGATGGGATCAATATCGGTGTCGAACAGTGATTCGATTCAACGATTCAAACTGAGTGCAGTTCAGACAGAGTTGTACTAGTTAGACCCTCCATAGTTGTGTTTTGTTAATGCAGTTATTAACACAAGGCTGGTTTACACTGACCTGTTTTAGTTCTTTCGCACAGTAAAATAATTCTTTGTCGTCTGTGACAGGATAAATGATGTAATAATAATAGTAATAGTATATTCACTATATTACGAGGGACGTTCAAGTCAAAGCGGGACATTTGATTGTGCAGAATAACAGAACACAGTCCTGAGAGTATGAAACTCCCTTTATTTCTCTATATAATCTCCTGCTACATTAATGCACTTATCCCAGTGTTTCACTAGTGCTTGGACACCATCAAGGTAGATAGTTTTCTCTCTACACCGGAGTCATGATCGGACTACCTGTCTGATTCACATCTGAAACGCCGGCCTCCCAGGAACTCCTTTAATGGCACAAACATGTGGAAATGGCTTGGAGCGAGATCAGGACTCTACAGTACGGTGGATGTGGCGATAACTTCCAGCCAGGTTCCTGTAATGTGTAAGTGGTATTGGTGAATCGTTATGTGTACAGTTCCCACAGACAGATGTGTCTCTTCTGCAAGTTGGTGACGTAGATTTTGAAGGATCAAGTGTTCCTCTCGCTGAATGTTCAAGGAAATTACTGCAGTGAGCTCCAAGCCACCTCGGCTCGACAAGTCACATGTTTTACTGCGACTGAGAGTCTCATCACCATGTTCGGTAGCTCATCACCTGTGCTTGAAGTCTTCTGTAAATGTCAATCGCTTTGACACCTTCACTCACCAGAAATTTCATCACAAGTCCCGGATTGACTTGAACGGCTGTTATAATTAACCTGATTAATTTTGTATTTCTATTTGTACTGTAGCTGTACGGGGAGATTGATGCCTTCCTATTGGTCGCCATGTATTTACATCATTCCTGGGCTTGCACGAAATGTTAGAAGCATCTGCAATGCCTGTGTGTGTGTGTGTGTGCGTGTGTGTGTGTGTGTGTCCTTCCCTGTCTGAACGTTCCCAGTCACAAGTGACAGGCCAGCATGATCAGCTAATGTAAAAGTGACACCTTTGAAACCCCCTTCCACAATGCGTTCTTTGTCCGTAATCCTGCTAATGTCTGCTATTATAACAAACTTAACACTAGTTCTGGACGACTCCGCCCACTCGTACTCTCGTATAGCTGTTTATTAATCCATGACGATGGTGAAGTTTGACACCGGCTAGGCCTGGGTTTCGGGGTGGCTCCTGGATTTGTGAGCTTTTGTCGTCTAGTTTCGGCTTTTCCACATATGGACGGGTTAACCTAAAAGTGTGTCAGTGTGGAAGGACGAGCTCGGGGTGTTAAGCAGCTGTGTGGACGTCCTGGGTCGGTGAGTAAACCATTTGCTTTCGGCTAGATCAGCCGGTGTGATGATTATAACTGACACGTGATTCATTCAGGGGGCGGATCGACTGATAACAAAACAGTCAAACATATCAGTTTTGGACAGAATTTTGTTTCTAATTTAAACATTTTATCCTAAATGATCCTGATGTTATGAAAACATGTTAGACTGAAACCATGACAACAGCTGAAAATAAATTCAGATTGATCAGAACATGTTGATTAATTTTATATTGCAATACTGTGTGTGTGTGTGTGTGTGTGTGATTAAAGATTTCTACTGCTGTCAAATGTGGGCGTGGCCCACCTAGCATCCATTTAAACAGTAGTTACAACTCTATTTAAATGAAGTATTATCTGTATGGAAATTAGTTCATTAATTTATGTTACGTGACGGGTCTCCTTGTATATCTATAGTTTTATATCCGCAATTTTTAAAAAACCTAGAGCGGTTGCCTGTGGATAAGCTCTTGCTATAGAAACGATGATGCATTATAACAGATTAGAGTGTGTATCTGTCAGAGCTGTCTGCATTGAACATTATAGACCAATCAGAATTGAGAATAGGCACGGCAGTAATAATAAATACATATAAAATGTATTAAATACTGTACACTTCTCTCTTTGTGCACTGATTAAAACCAAGAGAACGTTCTTTATCTCTCTTAGAGATAATAATTTGAATAACAAAATGAATTAGGAAGCACATGCCGAGTACGGACCGCTTCTGTTAATGTTAGTGAATGCATTAATCCTTTATCTGAAGGGTATCCATATGCATAGTGCCTTTATAACACATTCATAGTAATTATGTAAATATATACGAATAAAAGAATAGCTGTCTGTACATTGGTCAAAAATTGCTTCTTCAGTGATATCTTTACATTCCATAAATTAGAGGACCCGAAACCAGTCTCAGAAAACTTTCTGTCTGTTAGATTTTGTTACGTAAAACTGGATTTAAAGAATTTAATGAATCTCCTGCAGTACTTAGATCTCTGCCTGAAGTTTAACCTGCTCCATAAGTGAAATCTAAATGTTGAGTCGAAGTGATGTTATGAACAGTTATGTGTGGGATTTAATAATCTACTATAAAATAATCTACTAATGCGCTACTGTCTCAATGTAAACAAACACCTGCACCAATAGATA
>JAQMYL010000039.1:1751540-1759040 GCA_030014365.1 Clarias pachynema
TATATTTTTTATGTTATTATGTTTTTTATATACTATTTTCTGTATATATATATATATATATATATATATATATATATATACAGAGAGAGAGAGAGAGAGAGAGAGAGATACATATATGTTACTCGAAAGATTCACAACAACATGGTACATATGTTACTATTATGGTACATAAACAACTATAAATTATTATTTTTGAGAGTATCCTGATACTTGTTCCATGGTACAATACTATAATACATAGTAGTACCAGACATTAGTACAGCAGTACATGTACCGTTGTACCAAAGTATGTACCACAGTAGTAGGCTTCGTTGACCGTAGCTGTGGTATGTGTATTATATCAGCAAATACTTATCATGGTACTGTCAAAAGTTCCATTGTACTACATAACATGTCCCTATACAGGACCATGGTATAATTCAAATTTAAATTTAAATTTTATTTGTCACATACACAGTCATACACAGTGCGAAATGCAGTGAAATGCTTATACGACCGCCAGTGACCTTAAAAAAATAAAATAAAAACTTATACGTAAGGAATAAATATGAATAAAAAGAAATACTAAAGAAAATAATTCCTTATGCTAATGGTCACATGAAGACAAGGCTTGATGATATTTACTGTACTTACAAGCTCAAAAGAAAAAAAAACTAAACAAATACTAAAATTGGTGACAAACTTACATAAATTCCTGACTATGAATTTTTGTCTCTAATAATTTGCATCCTTTTAAGAAAAAAATAAAATAAAATTGCTCGGGTCCAAATTGCGATTAAAATCTTTATTCAATTCTAATAATTAAGGATCTTTATACCAGTTTAATTATTCTTATCTTAGTAAGAACATTGAACATTTGCAAATACGTTAAATATAGTAAACTAGTTAGTAAACTTGTTCATGTGTGGTACTCGAAATGCTAAAAATTGCTGCATTAGCTTTGAAATCACAGGATTAAAATTAGCCAGAATTGCTAGCTGAGGTGATGTTAGAGAGAAAACGTGAGGTAATTTTTAGTTTCTGAGGTAAAATTTTTTTCTAGCCTTTCAAATAAATATAATATGTTTGTTATATTTATCACAAGAAGCCAGCGTTTTGTTTTTCAATTAATGTTTTTAGTAACATAAAAATAAAAAATAAAATAAAAGTTTCTTTAATGTTCTATTTTTTTCTGTTTTCCACTCCTTCTCAACAAGCACAATGGAAATTTCCACAAAATGAAAATTCTTTCAAACATTCGCTAGGTACTGTATTTAGCTTGCTGTATCGACTCTTTTTTTTTTTTTTTACTTCACAATCAAACACATTCAAAGCTGCACAGCAGTTCCTTAGAGACGAGGTGTAAAACACTTTATTAACACTTGCTGAGATTAAAGATGGATGTACAGAATAAAAAGGATTTTTTATTCTACTTCTTTCTAGCACTGCACTGCTAACAGACCAGGGAAATAAAGAGCGTGATGACTCAGATGCTAATCCTGCCACAAAGCAGAAATCACACTCCCGTGCCAATCACAACAACGTTCCCCCCGAAGATGCCCGTGCATGAGAAAAATATTTTGCACTCATAGATTTTCAACCACAACCCTATTAGCATGAGATATTAGCAAAGTAGCCAACAACAGCAAATTGGGAAATAATGCCTGGACCTCAGAGTTTGGCTGCACATTAGCATGAAATGAGCTTTTGTAGGCATTGGTTGTTCCTGTGTAGTGGTGTCATGTTCGAAAAATAAACCAGAGAAAAACTAATGTGGAACTGAGGGATGTTTGCTGTTCCAGATATTTGAGGCTTGGCTATTCAGCGTGTGTGGGTTTGAATCAGAGGGTTGAGAGTTTGCTCGTTCATGGGGACTTGGTGTAATGGTGGACAGAAAAATTATATGACATTTAATAACAAAGTTTTCTTTAAGAAGAATGCAACATTGTAACATTTATGGAAGGAGTCTCCAGTGTCAGAGCTTTATAACAATCAAAAGTAAAGTTGTAACTGTAACTAAAAATCATTGTTTGTAGCTGCTATATTGTAAGTAAGAACAGGAAACGTTTCCACGACGTTAAATGTATCTACAAACTAATAAAATGTAGCTATCACGTGCTGTTCAATCAACCAATCAATCAATTTCGGTCATATAAGGGAAATAAAACAGCTCAGGACCTGATGTTATGGGTAAATAACCAACTTCAGAATGGTAAGTGACTCCACTTCGCTCTAAACTGTATCACAACACATCACTTGGATCATTTTTCTATAACAGCATGACCTGCAGTGTGTTATTACGCACAATATTGAGCCAATCTTGGATTTCTAAATACTGTACTGTTTTAAAGAAGATAAATATTTTTACACACTGTATCTGTACTGTTTATGTGTGTGTGTGTGTGTGTGTCTCAACTAAGGAAAATAATATATACTGTATCTTGTACTATGATTTCCCCTTGAAGTGTAAGTATTACCGCTTTCATGGTATGGAAAATGGGAACTACCATTTTCATGACTTCAGTGAAACATGGTTGTAAATAAAGCTCTAAATTTATGAACCTGAGCATTTTAGAGACGTAACCATTTAAGAAAACAGAATTACTTATAGTTACTTGTGTGGGTCCGATGTAGTGCTACAGAAATATAGTTGCAGTGTTCTGGAAATTTGGACCAACGGATAAAAACAAACACACGACGTGACACAAGAAATGTTTCGAAGTTGTTATATTTATTATTAAAGTCATTAAAGTTATTAGCCTGTTTGACTCATCACACTAAAACCTTAATAACTCAAAAGCAAGTCAACTTATATACAATCTAAGGAATAAAATACACCCATGACTGTAAAAATTTATCAAAATATACAAATAGTAATGTATATACTATTTACAGTACCAGTCAAAAGTTTGAACGCAAATTTGGGTTTATTTTCTACATTCTACAGCAATACTGAAGACAAAACAACGAAATAACACTTACGGCATTAGGAAATTAAGCAATAACAACAACAACAACAACAATCGGTTGTTATTTTAAGACATGAAGGTCAGCTGTTCTGGGAACAGTTCTTGCAAGAACAGTATTGTCAAGATTAGAGCCTTTATGAAGGCTTTACAGATTATAAGTAGCAGACACATCTCCGTATCAATTGTTCAAAGGAGACTATAGCATATTTTGGATGCCTTAAGCATTGTTTTACAGTTTAGAAAGAAATAAAAAGCAGGAAAGACCATGGAGTTAGAAGGATAGGGATAGGGTCCGTTCATGTGCCATCCGCTGACGGATAGTCCCCACCCTGGAGAGATATCCGTCGTTTCAATGGCAGTTACTTAAGGGCCGGGCTGCCAGTTTGACACTCGATTGTGATTTACACACTATGGTCAATTTGGGAACACCAATTTGCCTAATCTGCATGTCTCTGGACTGTGGGAGGAAACTGGAGTACCAGGAGGAAACCCACCAGGCACGGGGGCATGCAAACTCCACGCACACAGACCAGAGGCGACAGTGCTAACCACTAAGATGGAATTAGAAGGGGTGTCCAAACTTTTGACTGGGACCGTACATGGGTTAGAGAAATATATTTGTTTACTTGGATGATTTCTTCTAGATTTTTCCATCCAAGCACATTCGAACATTCTGAACATTCAAACAAGCATGAGAACATTCTGTGTAGAGCGCTTCTACACACACCACAGGCTACAGTTATTGTTTCATTTATCTGCATTTCAGTTCCTATAGAACACGCATTGTAAAACTGTACCAATAAAAAAAATGCATTAATCGGTCTAATCAGTGTGAAAGTGTCCCAATGGTCTATTTTTCTCTCTACATTACATTCCAGTCCTATTTTTATCCGTCAGCAGGTCCGGTAGCCTGAAGAAATGAACATTCCAACATTCTTTATTTCCCCTGAGGCCTGAGCAAAATTGCTGTATATGGCATCATCATCCTCAGTGAAGATGAATGTTAAAAGTTAAAAAAAAATAAGTTGTAGAAAGAGACACTGAACATCTCATTAAAAATCATTTTTCATTTCCCTTTTATTTTGCCTCTACATCAACTATAAAGCTCAACCTAAAGACCGACATCATTTCCCCCACCATAAAGCACTCGCTCTTAATATTATACGCTCGTAAATGGTTTCGGGGGTTCGTGCATGGAACATAAACGAGCCCACGTTACCATATAATGGTCACCATTTAGCTTTACGAACGCGTCTGTCAGTACAGTAAGTCATAACAGACCCGATGTCCGGGTCTGAGCTCTCTTGAAATGTTTCTTAAAATCACGACGTCTTTGAAGCACCTTGAGACGTGCGCTCCGAGGAATCCGAGCAGAACGAGATCTTATCCGATAGGGAAAAAATGGTACAAACCTGCAGGATCACAGAAAGGGGAAATACTGATAAGAATCTATACATTAATTAGTGAAATCTATATCTCATCCGTTTACTGCGACGCCCTCCGGTCCCTCAAATGGAGACGTCTGAGAGCAGGAAAAAATAAAAATATGCCAACATGCGTGATGAAAAGAGCGATGAGAGTCAGTCACGATGATGTGAGATCCGTTCCAATATTGTTCTCGACGCACCCTTGGTTGGGCAGACTTCCTGTCTTGGGTACAATCAGCAGTCGTTTATGGTTCCAAAACTTTCGCCATGTTTTTCGTGTTTCTAAAGGTCTCCTGTAAGGTTTCTTATCAAACCAGGAAAAAAGTGGCGGATAAGCGAAATAAATATAATCTAAAACTACAACCATACTATGTAATAATTATATAATATATTGATTTATTTTATTTCATTTGAGTTTACATTTTTATAATAGATGTTTAATGTTTTACATAATCTTAAGATTTACCTCCACAAAAAAGTAAATAGTAAATTGCTTGCATAATTTCTTTTAATTATACAAAAAAACAACAACTAACAATTCATGACCCGACAAGATGCTGTAACATTAGCCGAAACAGTGAGCTAGCTTAACACGCAGTTCCTGTGACAGGTTTGTCATTTCAGTACATTTCAATCCTGATTGGCTGAAAGCTGTTTAAATTATTTTGTCCACCATCATCATCATTATTTTACTTTTAACTATTTAACAAAGATACTAATATTTTTTTAGCTAGCACACACGTTCTGTAGTCATCCAGGAACAATTAGCATATCAGTCCTGATTGGTTAAAAGCTGTTGAATTTATTTTCCTTATTGTCATTTTAACAACCGTTAAACCGTTACCATAACAACCAGGACTTCTGTCAACCAGCTAACTAGCCTATCACATAGGTTCTGTAGAATTATGTTGTCATACATCAATAATTTGCATATCAAATACGTTTGGTTTTGAATCTGTTGAAGCCCCACCCATTTTTTTTCCATTTATCAGAAACCATCCAGTCCATCCAAGTGTCAGTTAAACATCATAATTAAAATGTCACGATGTGGATATTTTGCACTTGTGTGTGGTGAGGGAAAATGGACGGGGGGGGGGGGGGGGGGTGTTAAAAATAGTCCTGAAACAGGGACAGGTCCAAACACACACACACACACACACACACACACAAACGCACACACACAGAGAGACTTGTGGAGAACAGAAATTAGCTTCACATATGCCCTTCACATTCTGCGTCAGCACAAATAGTACATTCTCACACACTCTAACCAAATTCCTCTGTCTTGTGGCGTGTGTGTCTGTGAGAGAGCATATTAATGCCTTAATTTAATAGTTAATCCTTAATGCAAACAAATCTCTCAGTAAAACGTCTATCCAGGACAAGCCGTGTAGTCAGCGAGTCGATACAGGCGTTCAGGAGAGGACCGCGTTAGCCGAGCGGTAATTGCAAAGCTAATGAGATTTGTTTAATGCACAGCGTATGACACACGGGGAAAATACCAGAATAAGTATAGTGACGGATTATGATGCGGCTCAGATCGATAAATCTCTGGAGGAGTGGAAATGGCTCCGACTCCGGGCTCTGTCTCTGCCGCTTCAGGCATTTACGTGAAGTCAAACAAAACTTTTATTGTAGAACAAAAAGCAGGGGAAAAAAGTTGTTTTTTTCCCCCACAAACGACCTTTAAACCTTGGAAACATCTGAAACATTCACTTTTCTTATCCATTTAGGACCGTGAGCCACGTCAACCTGCGATAACAAAGTGTCTTAAGTTTCTTTAACTCGGTGGGAAACGGGCCACTTGTTGCCGTGGTAACTAATCTGCGTGCACACCAATGTCTCGGGGGAGTTAGCATGGCCAAGTTAGCCTCCCTTCTCACTGAACCCTGACAAAAAGCCCATTTTCAGGGCAACAAAAGCAGAAAGAAATCCCAGCTGGGCCTGCTGTGACATTCCCACATTGTCTGAGAGCAACGACTGGTGAATTAGAAAGAGAGCGAAGAACAGAAAATGAACTAGCGATGAGTGATTAGCACCTGCTGTAAATATTCAAAATATTCATTTTAAACCACACTAAATATGTGACATGTTTAGAGGACTTCATTTGTCTTTTAAGGAAAAAAAAATCTTGATGATGTATTTATTCATTCATTCATTCATTTTCTATACCGCTTAATCCTGTGTTCAGGGTCGCGGGGATGATGTATTTACTTTGTAAGAAATGAAGTTGTTTGTCTATTCATTGCGCACGCGGTTTAGCTAGAGCAAGGTAAACTAATTTCATTCCCTGGACTGTTTCGTATTGTTAAAATTGCAAAAAGTTGCCATTGGTAGCTTTAGAACTGAACTGCTAAAGATGGATAGACCAGATATAGCTACGCGTGATCAAATTAGAGCCAAAAAAACGAGGCATCCTGCTTAAAGTTTGTGCAGTATTACATTTTTAGGAGCAAACTTTGAAGATCTGGGCCATATCACTCCTGAGATACGGCCTCATTAGGGTTAAGTCATGGTGGTGTCCTGGCAGCCAGATTTAGAGGAGTTCACAGTCATCATTCCAGGCTGTTTTGTGGCCCATAGAACAGTGAATGGTCCGAGACGTCTCTTATAACCCTTGCTTAAATTCTGCCACAGTGAATTATCCATTTAGGGTCTTGTTCTGAACTTAGAATAAGAGCTATCTTAGATTGCACTGAGATAAAAAAATAAAAAAAAACTCTTCATTATAGACTTCTGAATCATTGCTTGTTTTTTTCTGTTATATCTTGCTTGCTAATTATTTTAGCGTTTTCATATTTTTTCCCAACATGCCAGTGTGAATTCTGATACCAAAACGAGTAATGTACTAAGCGTGAATTCATCAGTAAAAGCATGGAACATGTTATTTGGCTCTTTTTAAGACGTCATGGTGTAAAAATTACGTGACAACATGAAGACGGCCATCTCAACCTTGATTGGTCAGGAATGCGTTAAGGAAGGGTGTGGCTCAGGACTCAGTTCTCTCAGAAGTGAACTGCTCTTAAAATACCTTTATTAGAGCGCGCATTATTAATTCCCACATCCTAACGTTCTATATATTAAAGGGTGGTTACTAAAATACTTGTTTTCACAGAATGCAGTCA
>JAQMYL010000039.1:1761540-1770139 GCA_030014365.1 Clarias pachynema
TCTCTCTCTCTCTCTCTCTCTCTCTCTCTCTCACACACTATCTCTCTCTCCCTCCCTTTCCACTTTCTACATCGCTCTCTTTATGTAGTATCTATCTATCTATCTATCTATCTATCTACTCCATGTCTCTATTCTTTTCTGTTGCTTTTTTCTCTTTCCTTACCCCATTGTACTGTACATTTCTCTCATTCTACTCACTTTTTTTCTCTTTTCTTTCACTGTTTTAAATGTAACAACACAAAAAAATACAAAAAACAACAAAACTTACTGCTACTATTACTACTACTACTACTTCTAACAATAATAATAATAATAATAATAATAATAATAATAATAATAATAATAATAATAGTTGTTGTTGTATTTGTAATAAATAAAAAGCAATAAAATCAGATCTATGAAAAGAATGACCTTCTGCTTAAAATAGCTCAAACCCACATTCTAATTTTATTTGTCACGTACACAACCATACACAGTTTGATGTCCAGTGAAATGCTTACACGACGGTTTGTGACCTAAAATGGAAGGATAGGATAAAATAGGAAGATTTTACTGCCAAAAAAATGGAGATGTACGAATCTAGAAATTTACAGATTTACAAGTTACAATAAAATAAAAGTAAAATAGAACTAGATCGAATATATAAATTACACAGAATGTCCAAAGTGTATGTGTCCAAAGAATGTGCAAAGTGTAATTATACTCAAAAGTATATATATATATATATATATATTTTTTTTTTTTTTATGGGGGGGGCGGAGGGGGGTAAAAATAAAAATATGGTGTGTGGGTGTGACAGCAGCGGTGTGAATGAAACATGAAGTATAGAATGGAATGATCTGTGTGTCAGCAGCAACTTTCAAAAGAAATTTAAAAAGTACCAACATTAAATCAATTTAATGATAATTAAATAAGGTGCTAAATGTACATTTTGTTTTCTTGTAAATTATACCTTAGTCATAAAGTTCTAAGAGATTGTTATTACATGGTAATAAGGGCCTTAAAGTATTTTTTAGCAAGATCTATTCTAGGAGACCTGTAGCGCCCCCTGTCGCCATCACCATCATCCTCATCATCGTTACCATTACCATCATCATCATCAAACTGATGCTGAAGCTGATGTGGGTCAGATGGTTCAGTGTGTTCAGTTTTCTTGATTCTGACTGTATTTAACTCCAATCCTAAATGGTTCTAAAAGACGATGCACAATGCTAAACTATCAGTAAACTCTGCTTTGGATGATGATCTCCATGACATTAGTGGATTATAAGGATGCTATTACACATCATAACTACAGCAAAGAAAAATTTCTTTATTCTTTAAGTGCAAACTGTTCAGATTGGAGGAGGTATAATCTCTGTATAATCTCTGCTCAAGGGTGTGTGTGTGTGTGTGTGTGTGTGTGTGTGTGTGTTTGTGTGTGTGTGTGTGTGTGTGTGTGTGTGTGTGTGAGGGTCGACTGTGTCCTCTGGCAAAGTCTTAAAGCCTCACTGATTACCGATTGCAGTCAGAGAGGAAATATCCCTGGGGGGGAAAACATGCTAATTAGTGTTAGACACTTCATCAAGTCATCAATATTTATACCTGGAGAATTCCTAGTCAAGAGGATTTTGTTATTTAGCTAATATTTTTTTCTCTAATTAATAAAATCCACCTAATTAATAATTAAGCCTACACTAATATACAGGATAACAGAATATGTTTTTATATACCTGTGTGAAACAGCTGTACATTATTCAAGCATCTTATAAAAAAGAGCTAAAAGAAGTCAACACACTACTCTTAATTCTTCAGGGTTGCCAAAGCTGACGATTTTACTCCCTGTCTGGGTGATTTAGATCATATCATTATACCTTCTTGCTTTCTAATGAGGTTAGTGTTGGCCTTGAGGACACAATCTGCACTACAATGTCTGACTAATTGGTGATATTTTTATATCATCTTGTGTGAATGAATCATTCTTTTGAACTGACTCCAAGTACTGTTATTTCTTTTATTTCATATTCTTATTCCTCTTTATCAATATTCTATTTTTAATTAATCGTATCAAATTCAAATTTCAAATTCAAATTTGTATTCATCACGTACACAACCACACACAGTATGATATGCAACATATGTGTACTGTGCAATGTGCAAATGTTCAGTGTGGTTGGTATTTTGGTGTGCTCACAACACATGTGTGAAGGAAACATAGCAAGTGGAATCAGTTAATGCCTATGTGGAGTTCTGGTTGAGAGTCCCTATAGCCTGCGGGAAAAAGCTTCTCCTCAGCCTCTCTGTGTTGGCCTTCAGGGAGCGGAATCGCTTTCCTGACTGCAATAGAGAGAACAGTCCATTGCTGGGGTGGTTAAGGTCCTTCACTATCTTCCTGGCCTTGTGATGTTTCCCGTCAGGATGCTCTCTATGGTACAGGAATAAAAGTCCCTAAGCACCTTAGAGGCCAGTCTAAAGTCTCTCAAGTGTCTGAGGTGGTAGAGACGTTGCTGGGCCTTTTCCCCATGATGTTAATGTGACAGGACCATAACAGGTCCTGCGTGATGTGAACACAGAGGTACAGTATCTGAAGCTGTCGACTTTCTCCACTGGGCTCTCTTTTTTGTACTTACTAGTGCAATTAATTTTCACAGTGAAACAGTTCTAAGTCATGTGCGGTCATATAAGCATTTCACTGCATATCGTACTGTGTATGGCTGTGACAAGTATATGACAAATAAAATGTTAATTTGAATTTACATAATTCATCAGATTGAACTAACAACATAAAAATATTGTGGCAGAACCAATAAACATATGATGTGGTATCAAAAAGTTTCAAGATTAGCTCTGTTTACAAGAAAGTACTTGTGACCAAAGTCTCCAGGCCTCTCATAACATTGTACAGGAAAATCAGTACAGTATAGAAGATGATTGTTGTTGTTAGTCTTTCCATGTGATCTGCACACAACTTCCACTGCAACACTGCCATTTTTCCCAGGCCGATCTGGCACTGCATTCCGTGGCAGGGGTTTGGGCATTGGGTGGGAATTGAACCCAGGCTTTCTGGATGGGAGGTGAGAAACCTACCGCTGCATTACCGATGCCCCGGTATAGAAGATGAATGAATGAATTTATCTCATCCATTCAGAATTCACTTCATTAATCTAAAATGGTATGAAACAAAACCACTTCAAATTGTCTTATTTAGAGACAGGGGAACCCTGTTATCAGTGATAATTACTCATGAGCTCCGCAAACATCCCATTCCAGGTTTATTCCCCTTTGCTATTACAATGACCTCCACTCTTCTCAGAAGACTTTCCTCTAGATGTTAAGCATGGCTGTGGGAGTTGCGTTCGTTCAGCCACTGATGTCAGGATGTCGAGGATGCTCCAGTTCCAGTTCGATCCAGAGGCGTTCCCAGCGGGGTTGAGTTCACTCAGGGTTCAGTGCATGACACTTAAGTTATTCAACTCCAAACTTAACACACCATGTCTTCATGAAGTTGGCTTTGTGCACAATTTGTGCAATGGTGGACCTTTAATGCTTAAGACATTATATAGAATCGTACGCTTGCTTTTAACTTACGGTGTAATGGTCATCAATATCTCTAATACTACTTTTTCATTTCAGCACCGGAATAGCTAAAATAAATATGTAAAATAAAAAATAAATATTTTAAATCAGATTTTGAGGACTCATAACAATCTGGCAACTTTATTATAACGCCCTTGTCAGTTCAATCTGGCAACCGTGTACTATGAGAGACGCGCTCTCCGCAGTGCGCATGCGCAGTCACTCGAGCATCTGGGTGAAAATACACAGTGGGCGCAGTTTTAAAAGGTGAAACCCACTCTGTGTGTGTGAGTGTGTGTGTAGGTGTGTACTGTGTGTGTGGTGTTTAAACATGTCAATCGATTAGGTGTTTAGGTTGGAGAATGAAGTCTTTACATTTTCAGTAACGGCGTTTTTGCTGGTTTGTTCGGTGCGCGAGCCCGTGTCGCTCGCGCGTATGGATTAACAGTACCTCAGTGTCAGTTAGCGGAGTTAGCTTAGCTACACGGAGAGCGATAAAATACGGTATGTACCGGGAGTTCGTTTAATTATTAATATGGTTTATATCACGGAATATCTGTACGATTTACTTACACTGGAATCTGCAACAGTTGTCTTTTTTAAATTCCTTATATGGCTAAATGAACCGGGGTTTGTCCTCTACTGTCCGCGCGAGCATCTCTTGTTTTTTTCACCAGTTATTTCGTTCATTTAGTTTTTAACTCGATTTTTTTTTCATTTTCTCTAATTATTATCACATAAAATCATGTACTTTAGTACTTTTTTCTGTCTGTAATTATTCTATACGTGTAGATATCCCTCGTCTTGTCTTTGTCTCTAATTTTAACTCACATACCTACATTTTATTAAATATTTAATATTATTAACTTAACATGTGCTGTATATTTACATTACTTAAAGAAAACATTTTTATATAATCATCTGAAATACCCCCGATTTATTCTATCTATCTATCTATCTATCTATATGTTGTTCTCTATATGTTTATCTGTCTGCATGTCCCCTCTACCTGTCCATCTGTCTGTATATCTATCTGCATGTTGGTCTCCATCTGTCTGTCTGTCTCTGTCTATTTGTCTGTCTGTCTATGTCTATCGGCATGTTTATCTGTCTGTAATCCTATCTGTATGTCATTCTCTGTCTGTCTTTATTTATCTACTGTATCTATGTCAGACTCTATCTATCTGTTTGTCTGTCTATCTTTCTGTCTGTAAGCCTATTTGTATGCTGATATCTGTCTGTATATCTATATGCATATTGGTCTCTGTCTGTCTGTCTATCTGTCTCTCTTCCTTTCTATCTGTTTATCTGTATATGTAATATATCTAATCCTATCTGTATGTCAGTCTTTATCCATCTGTCTATCTATTTGTCTGTCTATCTGTCTTGCTATCATTCTTCTTTTTCATTTGATTTTTTTTTTTATAAACTTGAGTGATAATAGAGACGTTATAATAAAGGGAAATGAGGATAAAACAATTAAATAAGTTAAAATGCTAAACTAAAAACCAGGGTCAGAATTGACAGATAAATAAAACTTGAACCAGGCTAAGTTTCTGTTCACATTTATTAAATGGCACAAAATATCCCAGTCCCATAATTTTCTCTGTCTATTACACTTTTTAGAAAATGATTCATCCATCATGTATAGTTATTAATGTGTTTGTAATTAGTGGTGCTTGCGAAGCGAAGCACTACTATTGTTATCTTGCAGGCTTATTTTTCTTTTTCTTCTTCCGTAAGTCCCGCACCGTTTGTCCTAGCCCCATGGATGAGGTGTCAAATCGTGCGGCTTATTCGGGAATGGGGTTCTATGACTTTTCTAAGGGGTGGGTGGTTAATTGCCCCCGGGGCAAAAAAACTCTAGTTTTTTTCTAATATTTGTATTTCCTGTTTCCTATAATGTCAAATTCTTTATTTCACTGTGTGTAAAGTAATAATCAAATCTCTCTCTTTCTCTCTCTCTATTTGCTCTCGTTTAAGGTTTGCAGAGCTGCAGGAATCATGGGAGCCGGTATGTACACATTGTCACATCGCGTTCTCACATGACTGTAGCTCTGTTAGTGTAAAACCCCACCATGTTTATATCAAAGTCCAGTCAGACATATTCATCAGCTTTCTCAACAAGACAGACGCCGTTGCAGTTGTGTTTATCGCTTTTCTATTTTTGGCATGTTAGAACAGTTCTTCTGTCGACACAGTGAAGAAAAATGAATTCATGTGACTTTGTTGCGAAGGAAAACAATAAATAAATAGCAATATCACCAGTTTGTGTTAAAAAAGTATCAAGAATATAATGGTGCTTGGAATACTAGAGTGTTTTGAGTCATGAAATGTCTAGCATACTACAGTTTCAAGCAGTATGCTGTGTTGGCAGTGCTATAGTGTCTGGACTACTGAATTGTCCAGGATAGTGAAATTAAAGTGCCTACTGAAATGTCCACAGTTCTAGAGTGTCCGGAATACTAAAGTGTCTGCACAACTGCAGTGTCTAGAATAGTTAAGTGTTTAGGATCCTGTAGTATCCTGATTACTACAGGGTCCCGCTGAAGGTGAGGTGAAGGCAAAAATGTGCCTGGAATATTCATGTGTCCAGGATTCTGAAGTGTTTGGAATAATGCGATGTCTAGGATGCGATGTCCAGGAGGCCGAAGTGATCGCAACACTGCGATGCCCGGGAGGCCGAAGTTTTCGGACCACTGCGATGCCTGGGAGGCCGAAGTGTTCAGAACACTGCGATATCCAGGATATTAAACAAATATTAAAATGCTGTTTCACATCATATTGACGCACGTTGTGCAAAAAGATGCTGATTCGAACACTGATGCTGCATACTGTTGAGAGAGGATGAAAACATCAGAACATTGTTATGCATTGGGATCACACAGGAAAATCATTAGAGGTGTTTGTTGATCGAAGTATGGCTCCTGGTGCGATAGGTATCTGGACCGAGGCTCCTGGCACTGTCCTTATCTGCGTGTGGATATCCGAGGTCAGAAGAACAGTGGGCAGCTCTGTCTCTCTCCGTCCTCCCACACATCGAGCCGAGTGCTGCTCTAATCAAAGGGAAGGACACCGATTCAAAGCAGCTTTTGTGCTTCTTGGGACTTCACACTCTCTCGTGTTTCTGTTCCCCTTTTTTTCACAGTGTGTGTTTTGGGTTCTGCAGGAGCACACACAACAGGAGTATCCTGTTGAGAACATTGAAGTGTCAAAGATAAAGAAACAGGCCACGTTTGTAGGGTGAACCTAATGCTACTTAATATGGTAGCTTAGTTAGTTCTAAAAACAATATAGTATTGTCTCTCAGCTTAAGAAAATCTGACCAGTGTGATGTACATTTAAGGATAAAAATGTCTTCAAATATAATCTATTGATATTGTTCATCATCCTTAGATACAGCCATCATCCAGCACCTCTGATTAAGCCAAATGTCAAGCCTTGTGTTTAAATTGAAAGCGTCCTCTTGCTATGTGCAGTGTTCCTGTCAGCGGATGCAGCGCATGCCGTGCTGAGGAGGCTCCCGAGGGCCAACGCCTTCCTGGAGGAAATGAAACAGGGAAACATCCAGCGAGAGTGCAGGGAGGAGATCTGTAACTACGAGGAGGCCCGAGAGGCTTTCGAGAACAACGAGAAGACGGTGAGTTATTAGGGCAAGATTCTTTGGAATTTCCTGCAACACGTTATCATCAGGAAGTGAAGCTGACTCCCTTAAACACTTCCTCAGAGACTTGATTGTGGGTTAAAGGATAGTTTTTCCGTAAACAGTAAAATGTTAATGCGCTTCTAGAAGGAAGTGAAATCGTTGTGAAGTCCTAAGTAAAACAGAGGCTTTAGGGCATGTTGTTTGAGTTGATATTCAGACGTGAGGTACGATATGTTTTTATTATATTTATTTATGTATTCCTCAATTTTGTTATTGTCTTTATGATCGAGATACATTTTTGTTTGGAAAATTTGGTCTTTATTTACTCTTGATGTAAATTTAAGGTAAATTAGTTTAAAAGTTAAAAATCCAACAACAGTCTGTGACCAGTCACACCTCAGCAACAGTGACTAATCACACTTGAGCAACATTGCCCAGCAACCATTCCCACCCCAGCAACAACACTCAGCAATAAACAACAAGACATGCCCAGCGGACCAGTCACACCTCAGCCACAATGTCCAGTGACCAATCACATCTGAGCATCAACATCCAGTGCAAGAATACGATGCAACCAATCATTCCCAAGACACATCGCCCATCAATCACTCGTACCTCAGCAACCAATCATGACCCCAGCAGCAAAGTCAGGCAACCTCGGCAACTCACTCTGCAATCAGTCACTCCCAAACTGACCAAATGGCTAGCGACCAGTCGCACTTTGGCACCAACAGCCAGTAACCACTAGTAGCCAGCCATCAATGACGTCCTGACAATCAGTCAAACATCGGAAACAACACCCGATTATCATTCTCTCCCCCCCAACCGTGCATCAGCAACAACGCTCCACAATCAATCAATCTTACCTCAGCAGCCTGTCACATCTCAGCAGCAATTCCCCTCAACAGCAACAATATGGCTAGCGGCTAATTACAACCCACCAACAATCCCCAACATCCAGTCATACTTCAGCAACGATGACCCATGACCAATTATACCTCAGCACCCGTGCCTTTAGGGAAACTCCATAAGTCATTCAGTACATTCAGGTCGTCAGCTGACTCATTTTATTGCCACATAACGTTGCTTGGGTCTAGACCTGAGCAACTGAAGCAATCCCAGATCATAACACTGCCTCCAGAGGCTTGTACAGTGGACACTAAATTTGATGGGCACTTCCCTTCTTACCCTGACGCACCCATCGCTCTACAACAGGCTCAATCTGGACTAGGGCTGGGCGATATGGCAAAAAAGTAATCTTGATAATTTTTGGCCCATATTGAACGATAACGATATATATTTCGATATAAGCTGTTAATGTTGCCAGCTTTAAAAGAGTATCCCAACAATGACTGAAGCCACAAAAATTAAAGGGTTCATTAAATTACATTTTAAAGT
>JAQMYL010000039.1:1770239-1783475 GCA_030014365.1 Clarias pachynema
ATCGAGCAAAAAATGTCTAGAGCTTTTCATCGTTTTTAAAATCAAATAAATCGCGATTCGATATGATATCGTTTATCAGCCCAGCCCTAATCTGGACTCATAAGACCACATGACCTTTTTCCATCGCTCCAAACTCCAGTCATTATTCTGAAGCCTTTTTGGACCGTTCTTAACCCAGTCATTTCAGCAATCTCCTTAGTTGTTTTCTTTGCTTGATGCAGGCCAATAATTTGACCTCTCTGAAATGGGAAACTTGATGCACCTGCTTTCCCCCGACTGCGCTTTACAAATAGCTCAGAGAACATTCCGCTTTGTCCATGTTCCCTCACCCTTCGGGAATCAAGCGCTGGATTGGGAAGCAAATAGAAATTTCATATTATTCCTATTATTTCCTGCTATGAAGCTGTTTACGTAACTGGCAGGAAAACAAGTGACTCGATTTAAAAAAAAAAAATCCTTTTTCTGAAAATGATACAGATCGCAGGTACAACATTTTCCCCCACCTCAGAGAGCGTATTCAGTGCTCAAAAGTCGAAAGAAACCTGACACGTCTGCTTCTGACGTCCGACAGCTTGGTGAAGGCCAGGGAGTTTCTGTGTAGCCCGGAGCTGCGTCTAAAATTACACACGCTTCTAGTGCACCGCAGTAGAAAACAGACGTCTGGAGAGAACTTGGTGATTTTCGCAAGAGCGTTGTTCCCGTGGAAACAGCATCTTGACCTGTTTTATTAGCGATCAACATTTGCTGCTTAATTAAAATGTGCACTGGTAAATGAATGTGATCGAATTCACTTCATAAATAACCAGCCGTGTTCCTAAGAAAAAGATTCCCGCAGTTTGTGGGTTTATCTTTGTTTTTATTCTTTTTTGTTTTTCACCAGTAGTTTACATTTTGAGATTTTTTAGCTGGGTTTTCTTAGCATGTCTTTCTTTTATCTTGATTTTTAATGCAGATTTTTTTTTCTTCTTTTTTTAAATTTGTGTTTAATTTTAGTTTGGTGTTTGGATTTGGTTTTTTGGTTTCAATAGTTTTACATTTAATAATAATAATAATAATTATTATTATTATTATCATTTTAATATGAGGGTGAGTCAAAAATTATCTGCACTATGGCCGCACAGTCTTTTTAGCGCTTTTTCAATTCAAGGCTACAGTCAGTGCTGTGCATGTGCGAAAGTTTTGCATCAGTTTATGTGTAACTACAGTGCGAGCAAAACCTTTCCTCACTTAAAGAAGAAAGAAGATCAGCATGGTCTGAGGGCGTACCTCATGCTGAAACAACTCACAGACGTGTTTGGATATCTGTAAACAAAATTTGGATTTTGACACTTTAAGGAAGGTGAAAGTTTCTTCAAGAGAATCATTACCCGTGACGAGACACTGCGACACCCTCATATCTATTTACATCTTTTCCATTAGTATGAGTTTTCTTATGTTTTTATATGTTTTAGTTTTATGTTTTTATTACGGGTTTTTCTTTTTTTTTTTTTTTTTTTTTTTTACTATTGAAGGTTTCTTGTTTTTAGAAAAGCGTGTTCTATGAGATTTAATCCGACCCCATTCCCTTTTGCTTGTGTGATTGGCTGCAGCGACGATTCTGGGAGGAGTATCAGCGGGAGAGCAGCCCCACGCCCGGAGGATTTCAGTCCATAGTGGGCGGAGGCAATTCCCTGTACCTCGTCTTGCCCCTGCTGCTGCTGCTGATTCTTGTCGCCGGCGTCTCGATCACCGTGTGGCGGTGCCACGCGCGCAAAAGATCACAGCGCAGCCCCGCTATCGGACAGAGAGACTCCGCCCTCGCCGTCGTTTCCATGGATCAGTGGGGGCAGAGCTACCAGCCCGACCCCGCCTACTCGGGTGATGACATCACACCCGGGCAGATCAGCCTTGCGGATCCTCCTCCGTCTTACGAGGAAGCCGTGGGTCACATGGACATCCACGTCGAGGCGGAGCCTCCACCCCAGTACGATGACATCATCAGAGATTCTGTGAGCAACGCTGTGATTGGGCAGGCCAAGTGAATCACGTTCGAATCACAACACACCCTCAATTTTGAGGTTTACTCAACGCCGGTTGTAGCAAGAGACTAAATGTAAATGTACTGTAACTCACCTGTTTACTGCTGAAAGAGACCTTTTAATACATCTAATACCAGCACACAATAATAAGTACGCTCTGAATAAGTGCGCTCTGAATAAGAACGCTCTTAATAAGTATGCTCAAGTTCGAACAGAGGAGGAAAAAAATAATTATTTTATACAAAAATGTACCATATAATCAGGTTTACATAGAATATATATATCAGTATAAGATGCACCTTCTCATAATAAAATACAAACTCATTTGAATGAGAGAAAACACTCACAGCCATAATTATCCAGTGCAGAACAGGATTAATTTTTTTTGGTTAAAAAATATTCAGGGCAAAGATATGACAATGAAAAATTGAATAAGACAATTTTTTAATAACAATAACAATAATAAGAAACAATAATAAGCAAAAGTGGCATCCTATACTGTAGGAAAAGATAAATCCAAAATCTGTAAAACTAAACTGTGACGAAGAAAACAAACTGGTTTTGTTGCTCAAGAATGATCATGATCAGTCACGTGTATCATGCAGTTCATAAGAAGTGTAAAATGCTACAGCTTGTCCAGCACCGCCGCTGCCGCAGTAGTGATTTATCTGAGTGAGCTGCCTCACTGTCTTTGCTCATCAGGCTTCACTGCCGATGGGCCTGAAACCCTGAAATCAAGCCAAACCATCTGAGTCACAGGATTCTTTTCTTTTTTCCCCCGATATTCCAGCTCATTACATTAGTGCAACAGTAGCAACATGATCCGATAGCTGTAACTCAGAGTGTGTGTGTGTGCGCTCTATCTAACACACCTAATCAATAGGAAACGAGTGTGTTCGAGGAGAGTAAGCACTAATCTGTGCAATGCTGCAGCCAAGCCAAGACGATGTTAGCATTTTAGCGCCGTTCACACCAGCAAATAGCGACGGTCTGTTTTCCATGTGCTCGCGACTGTGAAATCCAAACCCGACAACATCTTATGCAAATAACTCACAAAAGCGCCAGAGCGATGATGCGACGGAGCCGGTTTTCAGACCGATCGTGTCTCTGATTAAGTGTCGTGCTAGGCAACTCATCAGCAGCTGCTCGCTTCCTCTTATACTACAGGAATTTGTCTGTGAACATATTTTCACATTTTTTTCTCCATGTATTATTTTTTTACACATTTACAGTTTTACATATAAATGTGATATTGATTTTGCAACAGAAATGCAAAATAGGGCTCAGTGAGAAAATAAAAGAACGTCTGGTGAGGGAACGAGTGCAACATAACGAGTATAACAACTGTAAATAGATAAAAGGGTACGTCATGTTTGTACAGTAAATAAAAGTAATAGTCGGCGCATTGCTGCGGTGTTAGAGGAATAAAACCGTTCAGGACGCGCTGTTCTACAGGAATGTATACTGAGATTAAACCACACTTAAACGGAGGGTTAGTGAATGAGTTCGAGGATTAATGTAGCTATAAACCAACAACATTTTATTTACTGTATTGTCATCCATGAAAATACTCGGCGTCTTCTTTGAATACGGACAGATTTGCAGATTGTAACCTGATTTCTGTGGATGTTTGTGAAACATCAGATCAAATGTTAATTACCTTACGTTAATTACTTTTACATAGTCTTTTTAAAAGAGAGAAAAAATATTATATTATTGTGAATCAGGCTAAAATGTTTCACAGTTTATTTTCTGTGAATTTACAAAGTTCGATAGGACTGTTAACAAAAGCGGACAATTTGCTATGCACTATTTTTGTATTATTTACAGTGTTTTTCCCCACAAAGTGAATTTATTAAAAATAAATATTTTTTTTAATGCTAGAGGAGGTGAATTCAGGTGAATAAACACACAGACTGTAAGAACTCTGTTTAGGCCACTGACATCGTACAGCAGCACACTTTTTGTGTTTATTTTTTGTTTTGTTTTTTCGCTTTAATTACCTTAAAACGTGTTGCGTTGCCGGATTTCACTAACACTGTTTTTGAACTTCTAATGTAGATAAGTGTGTTGTTGCACACTTTGGAGGTGTGTGTGGAGTGTGTGCGATTTTTCTTTTTTAAATATATATATATTTTATTAAATACAGATGTTAACATCTCTCTGGAGAAAATGAGGATTTAAATTTTTTAAGTTTTGGATTTTTATTTTCTTTTTTCTTTCATGTTCAGATTGCTCAAAGCCATATTCGGACACCTTTCTCAAAATGTCCAAATGTTTACGTCGTGTTCACAATTTAAGGAATTGCTCAGTTTGAAGAAATTTACAGAATTTAGTTTTTACCCCAAACGCAGTCCATGAGCCAAGACGCGTCTCCCAAAATCTTCTCCCAAAAATGTAAGTATAATATATAGATATTTTAGGAGGCAGAATCTGGGGGGTTTGTCTAAGACAGACGTCCTCATGACAGTACAGCGTTCAGATTCGTGTTATTGTTTAGAAATGACAGATTTACTTTCTGCTCCAGGCAGATATTTACTGAGAAGGTCGTAGGTGACTTTCATTTCGTTAGCTACGTTAGCCTTGTAGCTCTAGTGCCAAACTAAAGAAGCAAACTTTTTCCCAGACTGAATGTTAAATAAATACATAAAGATTAACTTATAGGTGACCCAGAAAAGGAAAACTCCACCCTGATTAAATCTTTTTTTTTTTTTTTACTTTTTTAAAATGTTTTTTTGTTTGTTTGTTTGATTTGTTTGCTTGTCTGATTTTGCTGCAGTTGAATTAATGCTGCGTTCATGACGACTTGAAACTTTCCCACTCAGAAAATTCACTGACGTGAAAGAGCAGTTCGATCAAAAAGCCACACAGAAACCAAATTAATATTTCAAGAATTTGTTAAATATTTAAAGATTTAATTTAAAGATTTTCGGTGTGTTTTTGTTAGTTTTTTTTTTTTTTCTGAGGAACTAACCGCCGAACATGACTGCTGTCACTTCTAGCTTAGGATCACTGAAATATTTTTCTCCCGTTAAAACTCCATTGTAACTGTGCTTACCGTTATAACTGTGGCAAAGTACTCCTGCGACATCACAGTGGTTCAGAAAATGCCAGTCTCCCATCCCCACACATGAAAAAGAGGAACTGGCACCAGATTCACTGAACATTTTAGAAGTAGTTCAGTATATAAACACAATGGATGTGTTTCAGGGTGGAGTTTTCCAATAATGCTGTGCTATAGTGTGTGTCTGTGTGTGTATGTATGTTTGTGTGTGTATGTTCAGGATGCACGCTCAACCATTTATCAACAATGCTGTTCGATGATTCTGGGACGTTTGAGGTTTATATGAGCTGAGATTTGGATCTTTAGCGCCTCCTACAGGAAGCAGTGAGTAAAGTTAGATTTAAAAAATGTTTTAAGCCTACAGGCTGATTTTCTAAGAAATTGAGCATGCTTTCACAAAGCCTTTACAGGATTTGTGTGTGTGCGTGTGTTTGTATTATAACAACTTAACAAAATGCAATTTTGATCCTAATATGATGTGTGAATGCACTTTTATAAGAGTAATACTCATTATTGTGTAGAATTATTATTAGAAATGATACACACCATGGAAAAGGCTGTTTCTCTCTCTCTCTCTCTCCTTTTCCTCACTTATTTTGTTAAACCGTGTCACGAACAACAGCTCTTCACTGTTTTCCTTAATGTGCTGTGTGTGTAGAAAGTGATGTGAATGTGTGGAGGTGTGACTTTAGTTCAGCTTAAGCTTAATATTAAAGTGTGTATATAATATAGGAAAATGTGTCTCGGAATCTTATTGAGCTTGGATTTTTATGTAATAAATGTTGTTTTTTTGCCCCGTGTCATGTGGTTTTTGTTTAGTTTTTAAGAGACATTGTGATATTTGCTTGTAACACTGAGTGATGTTGACTCCTGCGTTCTGATTGGTCAGAAGGTGTCAATTGATTCTCTGTTACAGCAGTGCAGGTTTATATTAATACGCTTGTTCAAATACGTTACAGTTTCCATAGTAACAGATCATTCACAGGGCCGTCTACAGCACATGCTCTGGATATTTTATTACTTCCTTAATGAATGATTTTTATTTGTAAGGATAAATGTGTTTATGTACCATGTATGGAAGGAGAACATCTAACCTGCACATCTTTGCAGAACATGCAAACTTCATGACACACAGACCCCGAGACGAGAACCGAACCCACGACCCTGGAGGTGCAAGGACACAGTGCGAACCACTATGTGTCACCATAGCGATGTTGAGCTCCCAGTTTTGTTTAGTCTGAAAAGTATTTTAGAGGTGAAAGAGGTATTGGATGTGCTGCTGAAAAGGAACGAGGGATTTGTGAGGTCATCTGCCTCAGGTTCAATTCCCACAAAAATGTCAATATATTTATACCAAAGAAAATGAGTTGTATAAATGAATTAGCATCACAAAGTTGTGCAGAATGTTGCACTTGTGGCTCGGTGTTGGGTTTCTTGCTTGCCATTTGAAAGGCTCCAGTAATAACTAACACTTAAGGAGGACAGGACTGGAAAAGAGGATTTAAAAAGAGATCAAGACCAGAAGGTGGCAGTACTGCATCATAGTGGATGCCAACTGCTGATAAACATCAAGACGAGAGAGTGTTAGACATTATTTGAGATTTGTCAAAGCATAAAAGTTCAAAATTTGTTTATTTTTTATCAAAAGCAAAGACAATATTTGAAATCTTTTCCTCTAAAATAAAGGCTCAGCTCATTATTCGTCTCTCTCTTATTGTAACACGGGAATGATATAATCTCATGAACACGAAGCTCCGTTTATATAATAAAAGTCTAAGTGTTTCTGTTAAATATTTCTAATTCACGTAGACTTCCATAAATTTGTTCATCTAAAACAATGATCTTTATCTGTAAAATCCGTTTCCAAGATGGAGCGTCTTTTTCTGATCGAGTAGTGGACGGACATGGCAAAACGAACCAAAACGCTGCTTAAAGCTGCATTCTACAATTTTAATAAAGCTCAGTTCTCAGAATTGGATTCTACAAGAATATTACTTCAACAGCTCAATGCCAGAGCTTCACCAACTCAGAAGGTCCTTTTACAAATCAAAACGTTTATAATATTCTTATAAATTTTCCTATGATATGATTACAAATGCACCTATTTTTCCATCAGACGAACAGGATTTTACTTCAAATCATACACTAAAGTCATCATTGTAACAGCTGCTTTCTCAGGAAGAATAAAAATAAACCACAGAAGAAGAGTAGCTGCCTTTCAATTCCTTTCAAGAGGGACAAAAATCACAAGGAAAAAAAAAAAAGTAATAAAACTGGTATTGAAAATCAGCAGAAATCTTGCGCGAAACAAAAGAAGCAGCGTTAAACAAGAGATACGGAGCTAATAATATGCATATAAAAACTTTATCAGGATAGATAAGGGACGGCCGTGGAGAGGAAGGTTAGCTATAGCAAGGCGACGGAAGAAAAAAGGCAGAGAACAATGAAATCTCAGTTACGTTCCCGGAGAGATCCAGCGACAGAGACGAGCCTGAAACTGACTCAACAGTGGCATCATGACCATTATAAGGACGCTTAGTGTCTCAGTGTGTGTGTGTGTCTCAGTGTGTCTGAGTGTCTTCAGATCCACTCCCTGGGGTTGCGTAAAACTTTCAGCATCTCGGCTTCTTTGGTGCCTTGAGCCGGCTCGTGCATGTATTCCCATCTGCACAGAGAACAAGGGAACAGTTCAGGAAAAGTTAACTCTATAATCTGGGGGAAAGAACAGAATTTAAGTGTCCCCAAGGTTCTGTTTACACCAGGTGTGAACCTGTGTGCTGGGTCATCTGACTGGAAGGAAACAGTGTTCAGAAGTTTGCTTGGGTTCTGCTCATATCGTGGATTGTGATATTTAAGCAAATGTCACACTCAAGGTCCTGGCGGTTTTGGAGTCTGCTATTGCTTTTATACAACAAAAATTCCACAAACGGGGTATTACCATTTAGTGTAATTAACAGGAGGTGAAAGTAGTTATAAATTCTTAGCGGTACTCTTTAGCCATAAGGTGAGGAGAATAAACCATGGAGGTGGTGGACAGTCCTGAGAAACTTACATTTATTCCACCTTAGATTATCAGCTCCGTTAACCTCCAGGTTCCGGGGTTCGAATCCCAAATAGCGCTAAATTCAAAGCTAGTGCACTATGTAGGGTGTACAATCCCTTGATCAGGGGTTAGAGAGGGATTTAAACTCAAACTGTTTAACTGTTTTTCGGTTTAGTATATACAGTACTATGATCGCTACCTCTTTTTGAACACTAGATGGCAGCAGAAGACATAAGTCAAAGTTAAAGATGTATTCAGGTTACCTTACTCTTTTTTTTGTTGTTGTTTTTTACCCTCTAATGTGTTTTTTGGAGCGCAAGACATATAAACATTGCCTCCACCCCAGTGCACAACGTCATGAAGATTTATGCTTGCACGGCATCGTTTAGCGCCATCTAGTGGGTTTTCCAGCAAAATTTGGCTACTTTCCATTGAAAGTAATTGGCAACACTGAACCTTTTTAAAGACACTGTTTATAAATTCTCTGTTTGTTAACTGACCGTGCTGTGAGAGGTAGACACATGATGATGCTCTCGATCCTGGAGCCGGGGGTAGCGAGGCCGAACTTGACGCCACGATCGTACACCAGGTTAAACTCCACATACCTGAAACACACACAAACACACACACACTCCGATATGTCATACGTTATTATTACAGTATATTATACGATGACCGGTACGAGCGCCACTTGCCTGCCGCGTCTGATCTGCTGCCAGTCCTTCTCCTCCTGCGTGAACTTGTCGTTGAGGTGTTTGCGGACGATCGGCAGGTAGCACGGCACCACCGTCTTGGCGCAGCTCTTCACAAAGTCGAACGCCTCCTCCTGACTCGGACCGTCCAGATCGTCAAAGAAAATCCCGCCGATACCCCGGGACTCGTTACGATGCTTGATGAAGAAGTAACGATCGCACCTGGAGAAGGAGGAGGAAGAGGAGCGATTTAATGTTAAGCTGGAGACTTCTTCCATAATAAGATGAGCTTGTAGTCACTTCAGTAGTTAGCTGAAAGATGAGCTAGATGCTAGAGGCACTTTTCAAGATTAAAACATATTGCATTGTCTTACATCTTGAACCAGACCCCCTGACTGCTCTTTTCTGCATTACTGATGAGGAAGATAAGCATCTAACTCCAGCTAAACGTCCGTTACTGTCCTTTACGTCCCTCCTGGCCCGGCGTTCTCTTTTATTTAAGTGAAATGATGTCACCTCACACCACCCACGCCCAGTGGCTCAGGGATATTCTGTCCTGTCCTGATTCACAGTTAGGTTGTAAACATGTACCCTTGAAACGCACACTACATGTTTGCTTTAATGCGTCTCTGTTTGAAATCAATAAAAAAAATATATATTGTTGATTAAAAACATATTGCATTGAGAGTAATACACAGCTCTGGATCAACCTATAAACACTTAAAAAATTACATGATTTTAAAAAGGGTGTTTATTTTTCCTTAAGGTTTCCCCTCAGGTTTGTTTTTAAAAGGCTGATATTTCCATCCACACAGATAGAAAACTCATCACAACCTGAGAACGTCATACTGTCTCACCACTACATTAAAAAAGAAGAAAACGTTCAGAAGATTCCTTCATCTCTGCTCACTATACGGCTCTGAATGTCACTGACTGACCCAGAACATCTGTAGCAGCGCGTCTCAAGACGATGAAGTATAGCCTGTATTCACCCAGCACACACACACACAATGAGTGTAAGGAGGGTCGTACCACTTCTTGAAGTCGGGGTAATACTGAGGGTTGTGCTTGTCACAGGCTTCACGGAGAACACCGTGGAAAAGAGCAGCATCGTCTTTGTTAATGTAAACCGGAGTGAGATCAGTTCCTCCTCCAAACCACCACTGCTTAGTGCCTGAGACAAAGAGAGACACAGAGAAAGAGACAAGGAGAGAGAGAGAGAGAGAGAGACACACACGCAGGCACAGATGTGTGTGGTTGTTAGATAAAGTTTTGCTTCACACAGACTCTGGGATCTGGATGAGGTGATAAAACTCACCGTCCGCGTCCTCTACCTCGAAATATCTATAGTTGAAGTGCACTGTGGGAATGTGGGGGTTTTTCGGGTGGATCACGCAGCTGACGCCCATGGCAGTGAAGGGCAGCTTCCCTGAAACACACAGATAACGGCGGGGCGGTTAGAACCCCTGAACACACACACACGTCACGTAATACAGTCTCTCTCAGACTCTCTCTCTCTCCCCACTCGAGCGTAGTGTGAGTATTGTATACTACTGCACTAATCGGTCTGAAGGTGTTTCACGTTTACGACAGACGCCTTTATCCGACCTGCATTTGTTTGTATCTCATTATACATCTGAGCAGTTGACGTTTAAGGGCCTTGCTCAAGGGCCAAACCTGGTGGTGGCGTTCCTAAGGTTCGAAACCGAGGCCGCAGTCCAATGCCTTCACCACTGAGTTTTCTATAACTGCCGCTCTACATAAAAGCAAAACCATTCGGTCTGTAACTTTATCCAGCTCTGGAATGCGACAGCTGTTTGAAGACAAAGCTTTTCTGTGCCTTGCTGGTCCTCCTTTTATGTCCCCTGCGTGGGTGGAGTAAGGGCCAACACCGTGTGGACGTGCGAGAGGAAACAGGAAGCGGGTTGTTGCTTCACTCACCGTCTTTCGATTTCAGCGACTTCCCGCGGCTGCGCATCTGCTTGGCCGCTTCTTCAGACAGTTGACCGGACACCACCGAGACATTCACGCCGGCCTTCTCGAACACCTTACTGTCCTGTAACACACAGCTGATCCCGCCGCCACCTACAACACACACACACACACAGACACACAGTGTTCAGATCATGCCAAAACTGTAATTCAGTAAATATCTCAAATCTAAATACAGTGGTACACATGGTGCATGGGGTGAATGATCTTTTTAAGCACAGCGACATCTCATTTTTAACATTAAAATAACTATAGATTCATGTGAAAGTACAGGAGTTTTTTTTGTCGGTTGTGCATTTCAACAGCAATAAATTCTACTTTTATGATAACGCATCATCCATCCAACATCGATCTAGGAACCTCTAGTCCAACTAGGAACTGTGGAGGCCGACAGTGAGCATATCATAAAACTATCATAAACATTATGATACTTTGACACTCTATCACCTAAAGCAAAACAAATCCTTTATAGTTATTTTAAAGAGTATTAAGCTTTACGCAATGGCTATTAAAATAACTAGAGTCATACAAAAGTACTTTTTTTTTTTTTTTTTGGCTTGTGCATTTCAACAGCAATAAATTCTACCTTTATCATAATGTACCATCCATTTAGGAACCTCTGTACCAACTAGGGATGGTGGAGGCCGATGGTGACCATATCATAATGTATCATAACATATTCGAAAGAATCAAAATGTATCGTAAAGTATCAGAAAATATCATAAAGCATTAGAATGCGTCAGAAAGTATCAGAATGTATCAGAAATGATCACAGAGCATCAAAAAGTATAAAATTATCAGTGTGCACAATGAAGGATTATAATGCATCATAGTGTATCAAAATGGATGAAAATGTATCAGAATGTAAACACAATGTTTCATCATGTATTATAAGAGATCCAAACCCGAGCCATCACCTTCCTGACGGCTCCAGCGGTCCACCTTGAAGGTTCCCCTGTCCACCTCCTCCAGCGCCCTGCAGAACTCAGCCTGGGTCTCCATGATCATCATCTCCATCCTGCTGGGCATGTCGCTCTTCCTCTGCTCCAGCACGCGCGCGTCGGTGACCGGCGGGGACATGAACCTCTTGCACCTCTGCGCGACGTCTCCTTCCTCCTCCTCCGGTTTCTTCCCTACCAGTCTGGTCGCCATCTCCGCCTGGCGCAGGTGACAAACTCCGGCGGCCAGGATGCCGAACGCGCCGGTGGCCACGAGCACACCTGTCCTGTACGCACCTGAAGCGCGCGCCGCCTCGGAGGCGCGCGCGAACCTCGACGAGCACCGTGCGGACCACCGTCCCCCCGCAATAAAGTGAGGTTTATACTCGACCCGGGGCTGAGACACCCTGCAGAGCCGCGCTGTACAGCGTAAACCTCTGTTTAAAGTGGACAGCAAAGAAGTCATTTTATTTATTAATGCTCTTAAACAGAAGAGAACTAAACTCAACACGAACTCTAACCAAAGCTTGACTGACTGCTCGTGTCACTTCGCACGTATCCCTTATGGCATTCCGTCTGCAAGTCCCTCCCTCCTCAGTTGTGATTGGTTGGCATTATCGCCCTCCTCTCTGTGATTGGCTGGCTCCTTTCCGGGGATTGGCTAGAGCGGACAACGTTTTAACACGAACTTTACTTTACTTTTTTTTACTTCCGTGTTTTAAATAACACTTCCACACAACGAGTTAAATTTACATCACGCACATAAAAAAAAAAGGTTGGTTATATTTCCAATACAATATTGGCATTAATCTCGCTAACCTATAATTTAAGGCTTTTGCATTTGCGATTAGCTTGACAGTTAACGCGACAGTTACATCTGGTCTACGTCAGTGGGAACTGCTTTACGGCATTTTTGTTAGCGGATTTTTATTCCATACCTGCAAAAATATTATGTTTTGTTTTATTGTTCTACAGAGAGACGTAAACAAACAGCAATACCATATAAACATGGTCAAACAGCCCAAAAAACACGTTTCTTGTAATGCATGGAATGTATTACAAGATGTAACGCAAACGGTTGTCATGGTAACTGGACCCCACACTGCCGCGCTAGCGACACTGTCGTAAAATAAAGCAATATACTATATATATATATATATATATATTATCATTGAAAGAACCGAAACAATACAAAAAAGAAAGGATTAAATACAATAAACGTAAAAGAAAGGAAATTAAAAATTTGCTATTCATAATATGTAAGAGTACCGAGATTTAACCAATAAGGTCATTCTACAGGAAATGTGGAATTTGAGTGATTAAAATCTCCTGAAATGTATATCTTTTTTTTTAAATTACTTTTTATACAATTAATTAAAAAATAATGTGCTGTTGTTCTGTCATTATTGTTGCCTACTAGGGCTGCACGATTTGGGAAAAATGTCACATTGCGATTATTAAGGTCAAAATTGCGATTTGCGATTGCGAT
>JAQMYL010000039.1:1796502-1808061 GCA_030014365.1 Clarias pachynema
GACAGACAGACATGTACGTGGACTTCAACCTCAAATAATAATAATAATAATAATAATAATATCACTGATTACATTAATTACAGCAGATTATTATTAGCTTTAAAATTGTAATTATTTCTGTAAACTCTTTAACCATCACCATCGTGTACTTCAGCTTGCTAATTATATTATTATTATTATTATTATTATTATTATTATTATTATTATGACATTTACATTTTTTACATTTTAGGCATTTGGCAGACGCCAAATTTTTTATCTTATTATTATTTGAAAAGAATGAATTACAGTTTAATTACCCTAAAAAACATGCATTTACTGCAAATCGCTTTGATCCTGTGTGTGTGTGTGTGTGTGTGTGTGGGCATGTTAAGCGCGCGGGTTTTATTCTGCTGCTCTGATTGGATGAAGCCACTCGACTTATTAAATTTCCCCAAAACTCTTCTGCGCATGCGTAGTGCCCGGTATACCGGCCGTGTTTTGCGTCTCTATGGCGACAGGCAGCTTGGAGAGGATTAACTTCTCACACACACACACACAGGAAGTGGTCTGCTGAATAGTCTACTCTAGGAGCAGAATCTCTTCTGCTCTCCATAACACACAAGACAACAGAGCAGGTGAGTTTCATTGCAGAGAGAGTGTGTGTGTGTGTGTGTGTGTGTGTGTGCGCGCAGTGCTGAGACACAATTTGTCTAAATGTAACAGAATCTCAAAAATATAACAAAGTGTAACAGACAATGTAAAACTTAAAGAGTTGTGTAGTTGTGATTATTATTATTATTATTATTATTATTATTATATTAAATAGTATGACATGCTGTGAACATACAGTATTATACATTTTGTATTGTATTGTATTGTATTGTATTGTTTTGAATAACAACATTTTGTACATGAAGACGCCTGCTCCACCCTAAACATTTATTATGTATTAAATAAAATTTGTATCAAAATTATTTTAAGACATATTCATTGCACGTTAAATTTTATGACAATTTGTTGTTAAATTGAAAACACGCAGAGTCGACCTAGACGTCTTCTTTAAACACTGACCTAAATCAGCGTCTCGGTCTCGATATTTACGTCTCATGCAGCAGTAGTGACTGAATGAATCCTATTGTCTGTATCGGGTCAGTATTCTACGACTTGCTCGGTTTACCTTTATGAAGTGTTATACGTGGCGTGGTGGCGTAGTGGTTAGCACTGTAGCTTGGCACCTCCAGATTCGGGGTTCGATCCCCCGGAGTCTGTGTGCAGGAAGTTTGCATGTTCCCCCCCGTGCTTGATGGGTGCTCCGGTATTTCGTTTTCCTTCCACAGTCCAAAGACAAGCAGATTAGGCCAACTGGCATTTCCAATTTGTCCATTGTGTGTGTGTGCCCTGTGATGGATTGGCACTTTGTCCAGGGAGTACCCAAGGACCTCATGCCGTAGGTCTCCAGGGATAGGATCCAGGCCACTCTCGACCCTGTACAGAATAAGTGGTGTGGAAGATGATGATGAAGTGTTTTATTCTTTTCATCCCACAGCCGTGTGCCGAAAATGTGAATTTTTAAATCACATTGTGGGACGTCCACAAAACAGGTCTCTCTCGGGAAATCACAGCTTGTCAAGTTGCTGAGAAAGTGAAAAGTAGTGTAACCTCTTCTGTCCTGAAGGTGTCAGAAAGCTTTAACTTCTAGCGTTACCGCCGACTCTTACAAAGCGCTGATACTGGAGACTCCTTCAATGCAAGTTATACAGTATAAACTTCTATGTAAAAAAACATATTTATTAATTAATTATTGGCTTTTATTTAGAGAGAGATGAGCGTGGCCGTGAGCGCCAACATTCAAGAGGAATATGAGGACGACTTTGAGAAAGATCTGGACTGGCTGATCAGTGAAGAAAGCAAGAACGAGGAGCAGGTAAGAGAGAGAGAGAGTGTGTGTGTGTGTGTGTTGAAAATGGAGACAGATACATAAACAGGCTCCGTTTAATAATGTATTGCACTGAGACATAGTTTCTGCATTTCTGTGAAAGAGTGTGTGTGTATGTGTAAGGGGGATGGATTTCATACTCTCAGTACATGCTCGTGCTTGTTTCTTGCTTGTGTATTGCACACACTCGCTGTAAATTCATTGCACATGCACTACACGCAAACACACACAAAAAAAGATTCACTTTCTACCTTTAGGGGCTGTGGGAGCTGATCTTTCGGATCTCCCCCGACCTGTAACTTGACTTCTTGAATTTTTAATGCCTTAAATAAGAGTTAATAAATTAAACATGTTGGGTTTTTAAGTCATTAGTGTCCATAATGACGTCTAAGTAACTAACTAGAGCAAAAGTAACAAAACTAGAGCAAACATATGCAATTGTTAATAAAGAACCAGGACATAGCTGCTGATGCCAATGAATAAATATAAAATTTTGTTTGTAGGATATACAGGAAAACAGAGGTACACCTTTCATTGTTTTTCATCCAGCAACCAAAGAGGGTACAAACTTTTGCACTCAACCAAAGTGATTCCTATAGCAAGATTTAATATTTTAAGTATCGCAGTGTATTACATATATCCGATTAATTGGCAAATACCCCCACCATTTATGGATGTAAATGTATGTATTACATTCCGCACTTAACCTCTCCTGCTTTTTCTGAAACAGGATGAAGATGACATTGAGTCCCAGATAGACCATGAGCTGAAGGAGGAGGAACTAGGGAAGGAACAGGAGGAAGAGGAGAGTAAAAGTGCCACAGATGACGATGCAGATAATGAAAGATGGCCAACGCCCATGAACCCTTTGGAGGAGATGTTAGATGTCAGCACTGACTCTAAACATGAGCAGGATGAAGAAGAGGTCAATGAAGAGAAGAAATCCATCCAGCAGAAGATTGAGCAGGCGAACAGGCAACTGCAGGACCAGGAGGCGCCGGACGAGACGCGTCACCGCCGTCTGCAATTTAAAGACACTCTGGTGGACCTGGTGGTCCCTGATAGCGACCTAGAGGACAGCCCGGGAGACGTGTCGGCACACATGCTGAAGCTGAAGATCTCCTCTCGGGAGGAAAGTGATGAACACAGAGAGGGAGCGAGAGAAGGAAGAGTGCTTGTGGAGAAGGATGGAAAGTTTGACCTTGTAAGTCTAAAAGAGGTGGAAAGTTCCGGACTGCTCCCGCCTCTACCTGAGACTCAACGAGAACCTGTTAAGAGTCCGTCCCCCTCCACGAAATTGGGTTCTTCATCCATCTCCGAGCCTCGCTATGCGCCCAGACCTCCAGAACGACCGCGGGAGCGTCCCAATTCCGCGAGCAACACGCAAAGTGTGGTGTTTAAAAACGGCAGCAAGCGTAGGGTTCAGTCAGCTAGCGGGGTTTCATCACATGCCACCTTTTCCCTCTCGCCACAGCAGAAAGAGCAGCTGAACAAACAACAGCAGAGGAGAGAAAAACTCGCCAGAGAGGTTGGTCTGAAATCACTTTACATCAATTACAACAAATTTCCGTGTTTTGAGCTCCTGTCTTAAATGTATTATCCAGGAGGAAGAGCGGCGGCGTGAGGAGGAAGACCAGAAGCGTCAAGAGAACGAGCTGGCGTTCAGGTCGTGGCTGATAAAGAAGAGGCAGCAGGTGCGAGAGGAGAGGAGAGTGCAGAGAGCGCAGGAGATTGAGAGGATGAATGGAAAGGTGCGCACCAGCAAAAACATTTCTAACAAACAGATGTGTAACAGAAAGTTCTAGCACATTTAAACATAATAGCTATTGTATTGAAGATTAGTTAACACTGCGGCATGTGTATCTGTGTCTCTGGACGTACACAGAAAGAGTGCTGTGATGCTGATGAGGCGTTTAACCTCTGGCTGCAGAGGAAGAAGCAGCAGCAGCTGAAGGAGCAACAGCTGGAGGAGATGAAGAGACTCGAGATGGAGAACAGCAGCTACCTGCACCAACCAGAGGAGAGTGCGAAAGCCTTCAGACTGTGAGTCAACAACACTCATACTAACTAACAAACACTAAAACTCATCTGATTCACTTCAGATTTTGAGGTTCAGGAGTAAAATGTACCACTATATAATTCTAAATATTTATGCAGTATAATTAATTGTTCAGGGCCATCTGTAAGGAATTTAACAATCTGTCTTGTGCCCTTAGTGGAATCATAATCACCAGTGGCATGGTGGGATGGAGTGGAGTTTCTGACACCACCCCAAAGCTATTTAGTTTATTAATAACATTTTCATAAATATTCTTGATTTTGACACTTCTTGTGCTCCAAATGGAGTGCTGTCTACACATTCCTTACAGATGTCAAAATGCATTATAGGTAACCTGTATACAGTGTTTAATCACTATTTTTGTTTGTATGAGTACAGGTAGCAGGAAAGTGTACTGTACAGGTGTGTGTGTTTTGCAGGTGGTTAAGGAAAAAGCGGATGGAAAAGCGGCAGGAGCAACAGGCTGCTCGGGAGCGCTCCCGCAGGCTGCTGATGGAAGAGCGGCGTGCAAGACGCAGGAACGATCTCTGCTACCCCGTCGCCGAGATCCAGTCCCTTCGCTTCAATCAGCCCTACAGCTACTGCTTCTGACCTTCTCACAGTTCCATAAACACCATCACTGCTGCTACTAAACTCCTCCCAATTCTTCAGTCACCATGGCTGACACTTCTAAACTCCTCCCAATTCCATTATTACCATGGGTTACATTTCAAAACTCCTCCCAGTTCTCTAACCACAACAGCTCCTAATCCCATAATCACAATGAGTAAATCTGCTAAACTTCTATTAATTCCATAATCACCACTCACAGACCTTGCAGGTCTATAACTGCTATTTCCCCTTAGGAATAATAAAGATGTATTTTATTTTTATTTTATATTATGATCACCAAGGTTGTCCTAACCAAGCTTCCACTGGTTCTGGCTCAATTTTGTAGCACCATATGAATAAAATCTAATTCTCTGTCACCATGCTTACTCCTTTCAAGTTCCTCTTAACTCTGTGGATAGCATTGCTGACTTCTTTTCGGTATTCCTAGTATGGTGATGGTGATGGTTTCCATCATTCAGCTTTACACACACAAAAAAATATTTTTGCCCCATCCTGATTATTTATTTATTTATTTTTTGCATATTTGTCACACTTGAATGATTGAGATCCTAAAACTAATTTGAATATTACACAAAGATAACTGGAGTAAATACAAAATGCTGTTTTTAAATTATGATTTCATTAATCTGTCCAAACCTGGTAACTAATTGTCCTCCTTACTAAATCAAAAATTATTTTTTGGAAAGCTAAGTTAAATTTCACTTGCCACACAAAGCCATGATTACCGTCAGACCTGTTGAATCGAAAATCACTTCAATTGATTTTTCTTTAAAAAAAAAAAAAAAAAACTGATCTAGTAGGGTGCTTGTGATGGTTTTCATCATTCAGCTTTACACATAAAGCCCTGTAACAGTGTATCTACTTACAGTTTAGTCAGAATTTAAATTTTTATCATTGTACTACACATTATAATGTTAAATATTTATTATTTATGTGTGATAGATTAACTATTTGTCAGATAATATTTCCTTTATAGAGAGAACTCTTTCTGGGGGTTGGGGGCAATATATGTGTATTATTATTATTATTATTATTATTGAACAAAATATTTAGCAATATTTTCACAAAAAGTGTTTGACTTCAGGTTTAAAGCTACGTTTGAAAAGTTAAACACAATGATAAAGCTGTTGTAAAACTTGCTTGCACCGCGCATGCGCACAAAAATTTTTGTAGCCTCATTCGGTTTATCTTTATATTTGAGCCTATATTTGAGTTGTTTCTTGTGTTTATTTAACAATACAGACATTTTCGCGGATTGTAGTCCTGACACGTTTTAAAAACTACACATCCCATAAACACTTCCTCTCATCGGCTAAGTGGCTAATCTTCGCTAACTCTTAAGCTAGTTCGAACACAGCAATTAATGGTCTGTTTTTGGGTTATTTGTGTTTACGAAGTTATAACTTGTGATTCGTTTGATTGGACAAGACTTATTCATTTGATAAGTATTTAGAGGAATACATTTTAATAAAGCTTTTATTATTAAAAAATATTAATAAGAAAATAAGACTAGCTGGTTGAGCTAGCGGGTGGGCAGTCAGAAATGCCCGGATGAGACTCGTGTATGTGATTGGTTTAAACGACGCCCGGCTTTAACGTCTGCGCAAATACAAAACGATCTTTTTAATTTCGTTCTTATTTTGGTTATTTGAATGTATTTTGTAAAATATTTTATAAAAAAAAAAAACAGGCAAAAAGACTAACACATTAATTCACTCAATAAGTTAAACGTTTGGTTCGTTTTTTAATCCAATAAAAAAAAACTTCCGGTACCGGCGATGACGTAATGCCGCACCTCTGATCTCTGCGCTCTGTAACAGCATCATCAGTGCTGAAGCCGCTCCGCAGGGTCTGGGATACAAAAACATAAACAATTCAATCATATTAAAGAACGCATTGGACGCCGGAGTGACGGTGCTGCGACATGGACGAGCAAAAGGTGGGTGAGATAAGAGATTAAAAGCGCTTATGGTGTTTTGGGGATAACAAAGAGAGCCAGCAGAGTTGCTGCATGAGGCTCCCAGCTTTATTCTCACCGCAGCCTCCCATCAGGACAGGACACAGGGACACAGAGTAAAGTCTCTCTCTCTCTCTCTGTGTGTGTATATATATATATAATTCAAACTTAGAAAATGCATGTGCATTATCATTAATAATGTGGTATTAGCTCAAGCATATGCTCTGTTTTAGTCTTATTAATATTTACTCTATTCTGTACTTTTTCTTTAATAATGTGCATGAACATTTCATATCATATAGTGTTTCTGCATTAATTATTAGTATGAAGGTTATGTATGTGATAGCAGACCTGTGTATGGTCTCAGGTTACTGAGGGCGTGGAGCATCATCATCATCATCCCTGCACATAAAGCTTTACAGAACATTTACACCCTTATACAGGTTTTTTGTGCATGTATTTAAAGTATACACATTTTTGTATTCCATCTAACATTAAAATATGTTTGTTTACAGGGGCACCTAGGAAGATTATTGTAATAACCGGTCACTAATCAATTCAATTCAACAAGCTTTAATGGCATGACCGTATACAGTACAGCATGTATTAGGGAACGGGAATCACCAGTCACCTCTCGATACGATACTATCAAGATATTATCTCGGTGCCGATTCTATAAGTATCACAGTTTCATAATTATCTTGATTCAATATGACATTTCTCCTGGTTTTGTTACAATTGAATATACAGATAATAGAGTGGTAATGTGGTGTCAGTGGTTTAACTGGTTTAACAGTGTTATGTTGCAAAGAAGCTGGACCTGAACCTGTTGATTCTTTTTGCTAAAGCTATGACGGAACGATTTTAACCCAGGTTGTGTCAAACACACACAAGATTTGCTTTGGTCAATTATAAGAATTTAAATTCTTGCTTATATTAATACACATGGTATTATAGCTGTTAATGAGCTCTTCGTCTCTTTCATATGAAAAGATCCATTTTTAAATCAATATTATTTTTAAAGATCATTTTGGTGATTTCTTTTTTATTCAGACAAAGACATATCATTTTGCAGTTATTGATTAAATATAGCTGTATAATAGCTTAAACAAATCTCAGCCACAACATACTTTCACAAAAAAAGTTTAACACACCTTTCGTTCAGGTGACTTGTTGGGATCCTATTCTAACTAAACATATTTATTCATATTTATTTATCTATCACAAGACTCTCACACACACCTGCTTTGTGGGGACTCTGTAGGAAAACTAGAAACAAACCAAGTTAAAAACAAAGGAAAATGTTTTGGTACTTTAAGTGTCACTCGTGTAAAAGTATTCAACTGTAAATTTGCTGTGAGGTACGCCAAAGATGAAATTAAACAATAGTTAGAATTATTTAACACAGTAACCAGGTGATGAAGATAAAATAAAGACGATGCTCCAACAATCATTGCTGTGATGATTCAGGAGACCTGCCTGTTCAGGCATTGATGAACTGGTAGCAGTGTGATAATCCAGTAGGTGTGTAGACTGGGAACTGCTGCTGTTTCTCCTAAACACTGTTTGGTGACACCATTATTTCTTATTCAAAAGAGTTTAAGATTTCATTGTTAGAAATTTAACATTTTGGACAACTTTAAAGTAAATTAGAACTATTATTAAACAGACAGATCATTTAGTAGTTACTGCTGAACTACAGCTGTGTTATAGCTTAAACACACCTTAGCTAAAACATACTTTCATGGGATGTTTAACACAGTTTCTGTTCAGGTGACTTGTAGGGACCCTGTTCTATATTAATATATCTATTCACCTATCACAAGACTCACAAGACTCACATACAGACACCTGACTGTGTCCAGTGTTTTTATTGCATTTGACATTTTGTAAATCTCTGTATCCTTTAATTCAGCTCTCTCACTTTTTTTCTCAGACTTAATCCTGTGCAACCAGACGGGTCCCGTTTGGCCGAGTGACTGTATATGGGTTTTTATTCCTTGCATGTGTGTTTCAGGAGTCGCTCCAAAAGATCGTCAACACGTTGGCACTAAAGAATGAGGAGATCCAGAACTTCATCTGCTGCCTGAAGCAAAATCTGCAGAATCTGGAGGTATGAGGGGGAAAAAAAACACAATCCATGTACAAAGTTTCCATGTAGGAATGTTTTTATGAGGATTGGGAGGATAATGTAATGGACTTTTAAAACTCAATTAAGAAACATAATCAATGCTTTGTCAATTTGTGTTTATGCAGAAATTTATTTTATTTATTTATTTATTTATTTTATCATAATCGCACATCCAGTTAAGTCAAATCACAAACAGATTTTCCCCCTTTTTATAGCCATAAATAAAAATAATGTAAACATAAACAAAAGCAGGAAACACAATTTACGTGAAGATTTTGGAAAAGACTTTCTGATAGGGGACTGAAATTTAAAAATGCCTTTAATTATGGACATTTGGATGTTTATTCCCTATACCATATACAGTAAGTGTTAGTAAACATGATGACATAATATTAATATTATGATTAAATTGTCCCTTTTTTATTGGTTTTGCACAAATAAATGCCTTTACACCGATCTTTAAGTTACTGCAACATTCAGTCGCCTCTCTGTCTGTGGTTAATGATCAAGCTCTAAGCTGATGTGTAACTTGTGTGTGTGTGTGTGTGTGTGTGTGTGTGTGTGTGTGTGCAGCAGACACTGAGCAACAGCGACTAGCAAACTGTTAACATTCTTCCTCAAGGTTGTAGAGCACTGAAACCTAGGCTGTTAACCATTAAGCAGGACTCGGATACTGAAATGTTCTCTTACAGCCTGGTTAAGGATCTCGGCTATACTGGTGAGGATTAAATATGAGGGGCGATCAAGTCAAACCGGTACTTGTGATGATATTTTTGGAGAATGAAGGAGTAAAATCGATTGACTTGACTCAAAACCCAGTCCGGTAATGAGACTCTCAGCTGCAGTAAAACACCTGAACGGTGCCAACGTTTTAAAGAAGGCTGTACGTCCATGAATGGCGATCTCAGCTGAGGTGGCTCTGAGCCTAATGCAGTCCTTTACATTCAGCGAGTGAAACGACTGATCCTTGAAAAGCAGGGCGTTATTGCCACATCTCCCGTACAGTCCTGACCTCGCTCCAAGCCATTTCCACATGTTTTTGGCCATTGAAGGTGTTCCTGGGTGTCCAGCATTTTAAATGTGTTAAAAGCTCCGGCTTACTGAGAACTTTCTACTTTGATGGGGTCCAAGCACTAGTGAAACACCAGGATAAGTGTGTTAGTGTAGCAGGAGATTATATAGAGAAATGAATGGAGTTTTTTTTCCCCCAGACTTTCTCCCTAATACAATTCCTCCTCGTCAATAGGGGGCTCTCACATTAAGGCTACTACTACCACTTAGGGTCGAAGACTATCACATGTTTCCTCCAAACATCTTTTTTGAACTGCTCGCTCACGCACCGTTGGGGGCGGCGTAACACACTCGGAGGGCAGCGCTATCTGCTCCTTCCGCTTGCATGAGCTCACAGATGCCTCTGATTGGCTGTAGAGCCGTAATTGATGTGTGAGCACTAAGTACCTCTCATCCCACCCCTCTGAGAGAGCTCGGCCAATCAGCTCTCTCTAGACCCTCGGCTGCGAGAGGCTACAGCATCACTCGGGAACCGAACCAGCGATCTCCTGATGATAGGGCGAGCACTTTACTACTGCGCCACTCACTGAATACTGATTTTGTTCATTCTTATGGTTGTATGATGATAAATGTCAATCAGACATAATCACGGTAGTATGTTAACTTTTAGCCGCGCCCACAAAACTAAACCATAAATGTAAAATATTTTAACACATGTTGTTTTTGCCACGATGGTAACAGTAAGTCTGCTTTATCACACCTGGCTGTTGTTGATTTTCCTATAAAAGGGTGTTTAATCCTTACACATATCGCACTGCACAGTGTAGTACCTCACCGATGTGATGAATGAGGTGCAGAAGCTGTCGAGTGCAGCGCTCTCACTACTGACGTTTCAGAACTAAAGACATCAGCTTGATGAACGTCAGCCACGAGCCAAAGCTCTACTCACTGACCCTGTATGTGTGTGTGTGTGTGTGTGTGTCTGTAGGCAAACTCCACCCGTGTTCAGGAGGATCTGGAGTCTGAGTTCAGCTCCCTGCATGCTGTTCTGGACGAGCTGAAGGAGGGGATGATGACCCGAATCAAACAGGAGCGCGCCGGTCGTACATATGAGCTGCAGGTCAGCGCTGAATTCTTATCAAACAAAACACTTTTGAAATATTTTTTTCCCGCTCTGTTGAGTGTTACATTTCTCTGCATGATGACTCCACAAAAATGATCACGACTGAAGTCTCTGGACGTTTCACCAGATCAGTAACTCCAGATTTAATGAATATGCAACATGGAAATGTGCCACACTCTATAAGCCCTGCCCCTTTACTGTTACTGCATTTTTTTCAGTTTACATATTCAGACCTAATAATGTGGTCAGCTGGACTATTGTGTGTGGTTTCGAATACAGATAGAGCGGTTTGACAGTCACACATGCCAGGCCTCCTTTACTGTGACTGACAGACGTAAAGGCCACACCCACTCTATTGGGACGCGCATACTTTGTAGCAAGGATAACTGACCACCAAGGAAAAATGTATTTGATTATCAAGCGAATATCAATTATCAAGTCAACTTTAACCGGGTTTCGTGTGTGTGTGTGTGTGTGTGTGTGTACATGCATACACCAGTGATAAATTTACAATAGCTATAAGCATCACTAACACGTTACTCAGGGTTAACAGTAATACCAAAGACTGATGGTGTAAACGAACCTGCATCTTGATTGACAGCTCAATCAGCCAATCACAGCACATCACACCGCGCCAAATCCAGTGCAGTGCAACTTAGTTACTGTAAAACCTAGGGATGCACCGATACCGGTATCGGGTATCGGCCTCGATACCACATTTTCTAAAGTACTCGTACTCGTTAAAAGT
>JAQMYL010000039.1:1826673-1841200 GCA_030014365.1 Clarias pachynema
ATAAAAGTAAATATAATAAATATATTTTTAAAAGTGTAGATGTATAAATCAATTATATTTAATATATATTTATATGTACATTTATGTTTTAATATGCACTATACAAACAAATAAATATAATTTAAATGTATTAATATACAACAGAAAATTAGCAAAATATAATACAAAAATAAAGAAGTTTAATATACGACTTAGTCTGAAAAGAAATAAAACCTGGATAGTAAATTAAATAAAAATAGCATATATGCACAGGAAATCCATATGGCACACAACACACTTAAACAAAATATAGAATTTAATCATATACTGAGAATCTTAACTCATTTAATATATGCATATGTTTTAAATAAATAAATAATAATAATAATTATAATAATAATAATAATAATAATAATAATAATATATAAAATAGAATTTCTTAAATGAAAGATCAAAATTGTCAACTATTGGTTATTTAATATAAAATACATAAGGAAAAATCTTGAGTAAAATAAATGAGAAGAGAATGAGTAGAATTATAAAAGGTGATAATAAAGATCACAGTGTTGGTGTGCGAGGCGTAGCACTGGTGTGATGCACAGTCTCTTTCTGTGTGCGTGAGTGTTCAATAATTTACATCTCTATGAATATGTAAATAAGCAGTGCATTGTGGTAATGTGTGCTGTGATTTGTACTACACTCTCGAGCAACGAGAGAGAGAGAGAGAGAGAGAGAGAGAGAGAGAGGCAGTTTGGGAGGTGTTGGGGTATTCAGGCTGTTACATGTTTTTAATTCTTGGTGTTTTGCTTTCTGATTTCATTCTGCACTTTAAAGGGACAGTTTAGGTTTTTTAAAGTTTTGGACTTAAATCCAAATTGCGGTACAGTTAAGTACATAACCATAGATCTTGGTCATTATAAATGTTCCTTCACTGCACTCCAACTGTGAAGTTTGTCAGTTCCAGTTAGTCTTATGGTGAAAGAAATATTTTAAGCTCAATTTGTACTAAATACACCATAACGCTTAGAGATAGAAACTCAGTAGGATTGTAGAGGCTTCATATGAATCTCAGCTCAACTTTGGAATGCATTTTTGCACGGAATGAGGGTCTTGGAATTTGTCCCTCATTGCTTCCATGGTACTCGCGTTCCAGGTGACAAACTTCACAGTCGGTGTCCAGAGCAGGAAAATTTATAACAGCCAAGACCAATTTTGTTTTTTTCATTTGATTTGATAAGTGCTTTTATCTCACATGTTTTGAATTCTCAAATCTGATTGATCTGAAGGTGTTGACTTGGAAAGTTTTCTGTAAGGAGCTGTTTATTTGAAATTGTAAGGAAGTGTGACCGCTCAAGCGATCGATCTAAAGTTTCATGTTTATCGTCTTTATCTTTGCTCCACCTGCTCATAGACATTTTGACCAATCAAAACCATTCCAACTCAGGTATTTTTGATCAGATTCGTGTTGTTTTTTTACTTACTTTGCCCCTTTAAAATAGTTTTTAAAATGGTTGAAAGTTCAGCAATTGTTACGTTACTTGCTTTGCCAACTCTACAGCATCCTCCACCACTGTTAAGCAATCACGCTTCAAATTTTCTTTCAGAAATGGACAATCCAAAACGATGAATAAATAAAAAGTATGTCAGTTCTTAAACAATTGAATGGTAACAGTGACATTGCTTCACCACACCAGCTTATTGGTGGATAAATTCCTATTCCGGCGCATCACCAAAATATTTGTCACCTTGGTCCAATCTATGAGTGTCAGCATTAATGTATTAACTCTTTAAACCACATTAAAATATTTAATGGAAAATAACTTTTAATTCCGCAAACTTCCTCAGTGTGATGCAAAACCAGAAATTCAAGAACCAAACATAATGAATGGACAAATAAGAACAGTTCTGAGAACAGTTCTAGTATCTAGGCCTATTAATTTGTCCCAGTTTTGTAAACTGTTTTCTGGCTATCTTCAAATTCTGCTTCTAGAATTAAGAAAGTTCAGCCTCAAAAACGTCTACTGTTAAGAGGACAGAGATGGCAGAAGTACACAAACTCAATCCTGAAGTAAAAGTACAGGTACAGTACTGAACAAAAAATACTCCTCCACTACAATAAGAACATAAAGGTACACATACTGCACAAAGAAACTGATTGTTCTGAATATCTGAGTTGTTGATCAACAGTGCTGTTGATAATGTGAAGATCTGGTATAGATTGATAGGGACCAGATTTGACATTAGTTAAATGAATGGCAAGTAGCACCATCAGCTCCTTTCATCTTTTCAGTAGTTAAACTAGCTTGTTGGTATCAATGCTACCCTTTATACTGAACATAATCTATACTATTAAACATGGGCACACTGCAAGCATGTACAGTAGAATACACTAAATGTTAAAGGACATGCAAAAACATTTTAAGTCTGCTATAATAAAAATGCATATGAGTTCTCTTTTCTGCTCAGTATGTTAGCTAGTTCGCTAGATCTCTTCTAATCTTACCTTAACAAAGTGCATCTGTTTGAAAAAGGAGCCAGAAGAGTTCACAGCCCAAAGACCAAGTGGGCGGGGTCTGTTGCCCAGGTAATAGATGGGATGGCTTGGATTAGTGGAATTGTTTAGTTCCTGTCCTTTTCACGTGGGGTGGAGCTTAGTCGTGATACGGTGAGTGACAGTGTAAATGATTATGTTTAGATTAGAAAAATCAACACACTTTTGTGTTTTAGTGAGTAAAAGTACAGGTTGTGCATTTTAAAAATGCAGTGAGTAGAAGTAAAAAGTATCTAATATAGACAATACTCAAGTAAAGTACAGATCCACCAAAAACAATTACAGTAATGGACTCGTTGTACTTCGTAATTTGTCTCTGCCTCATCAGTAAGGACAGTAAGGTACAGCGGCACACTTCTTGGATGAGGATTGGCATTTGCATTATCTGCGGAAATTTTAAGAAAACAATTTGTGCTTTAACACGTTAATTTCACAACAACGTAGAGGTTAACCAGTACATAAATAGACCAAATCCACTGAGAGCCCCAGTTAAAACATTCCGTAGGATGCGTACTTCCTGAGTTACGCTTATGTAAGTGTAGGATGAAGAGACGCGTAAGACAGACTGAGAGCGACAGAAGAATTCTGAAAGCTTGATTAAAGTTTGATGTTAATGAAGCCGGTATGAGATCGGATATGACAGCTGCTTTCTCCTCTGCTTCTTTCTGTCGCAGTGCATTAGGGTCTGGTGCAAAAAAGTGTATGTGTTGCTCTCGATAAAATGCAATCACTAAGAAAACTGTACAAGCTCACTGCTGGTTGGAGGAAAAACTGGGAAAGTGTGTGGGAAGTGCATTCCTCCCGATCGGATCATAGATTTCATGCTAATTGCTAAACATTATTGCGTGTTAGACCAATACTAGCAGGACACCAAATAGTTTTTATTAATGGAGCCAAAGCCAAAGCTTCAAGTTGAACCAATGCAGATTTTTTTGTACTTTTAGGGTCAGGACAAAAGGACTCTAACCGGCCAGGTTGCTTTAGTCATGATTGAGATTAAGATTGGGGGAGTAGTGACTCTCTCTCTCTCTCTCTCTATCTCTCTCTGAATAACTAATGTCCAGAAGTTCTCTTGGGAAAAGGACGAGCAGAGGAAGGACCTAGTGGCTTTCTCGGGGGACTGAGGGGGGATTAGGCCTCATTTTTCCCCCTCACACCCTCATTTTTATGTTTAATCAAATTTCTGTTTCATAACTGATGCCCCGCTGGTCTTTCTGTGCAACCAGAGCGAGTCATTCAGATGATCAAAACCATCAAAACCTTTAAAGTCAATTGAACTGTGTTTGGTAGCTATTTACTTATATTACATTTTATGGTTTTATGGAAAAATTCTGTTTTAAAAAGCGTGTAGAGAAACCGACGGAATGACCGTTTGTAGCTGTTTAATTTTGTTTTCAAAATTAAATGCAATATATAAGTAAATAGATATTTAACCGTATCTACAGTATAAATATGTAGGTTGAGTATATGATTTAATGTTCTTTTTAAAATGATTTAAATATATCTGCAGCATAAGAGGAAAGAAAAAGAAAATCTTTTTTTTTTAATGATGCAATATTATCTACTAATCTAACTACTAGTTGACTTTTTTTATGTTCCTTGATTTAAGATAGCATACTATAATTAGGTTAACTAACACTCGAAGAGATTTGTGAGACATTAGGTGAAAATGTTTGAAAATAACTTTGGGTATGTGCTGGCTACTTATACAGTATATTTACTTTCTATATGTTTGCATTGGAGGTGGTAAAAGGTGCTGTTCCACTATGAACCAACAGGTGGTGCACTCTAAACTATTTACACATTGGCAGACAGCACAGGATCCTCTGTGGGAAGTTTGTTCAGAATTATAGCAAAATCTGGAGAAAAAAAAAAAAAGAAAATCGAATCTGGATATTTATAAAATTGTTATATTTACAGAATCACAATACAAATTGTATCGAGATATAGGTATCGCAATAATATTGGACTGGGTGGTACTTGGTGATCCCCATCCCTAAAATAAACCATAGTGAGATGAAAGTGATTCCATATTTAGTGGGGCATTTGTGTTCTTCTGATATTACTGATCTTAAACACAAGTAAAAAAAAATTTGATTGAAGTAATCTACATTTTATTCATTCATTCATCTTCTATACCGCTTCATCCTCTATTCAGGGTCGCGGGGGGCCTGGAGCCTATCCCAGGAAGCTTAGGGCACGAGGCTAATCTACATTTTATTTAAAAATATATATATTTTTTTGTGCAGTTTCTTAAAAATGTTGGCTGTTTCAAAAAGAAAGAAATCATGAAAAAAATAATGAGGATGTCATGAAATAAATATTTAAAACCTTAGCATGTATAAGACATATAATTGTGCACAATAATTGTTTTTATTATTATTTAAGGCTCACATTAATTAGACATTACCTCACAATATTTGCAATTAACAACGTTGCATCATACGAATTTGCCAAAGATCACAGAAAGAAGTTGGAAAGTTATTTTATTCTTTTTAATTTATTTATTCTTCATTTGTATTTTAATTACATGATATGATGGCACTGTTAAATGAAAATACGCTTATGAAAATACAACCCTGTTTCCCAAATTATAGACTAAAAATAAAATATTAATTAATAAAAATAATTTAGAAGTTAATAATTAGAAAGTTTGTATACAGCTTCATTGGCGTGGGGCAAATCACACAGGAATAAGAATAAATAAATAAATAAATAAATAAACCCTGTTAGAGTCTCTCAAAAAAAAAAAAAGTTTAATCATTTCCAAAATATTTTCCATTTTCATTTTAGATAAATTTTTATAAAACCTTAAGGTTTAAAGGCTTTTATTCAGCCTATGTTCATCAAAGGTTCTCTAAAGGTTGTTTTTGGGTTCTGTTCAATAAGAGCATGTCAAAGGATGTCCACTAAGGAATCCGATCCAGTATGACAGACAGATCGAGTGTCCTGATTGGCTGAGAGCACCGAGAACGATAACGCACAGCACAGAGCAGTAGCGTACCAGAGGTTATTCAAATACATCGGTTTCACACAAGGAGTTTTTTCACACCGCGTGTTTGATAATTGATGAAACATAAACAGTTCTTGGTAGGCCACTCAGACTTTTGGACCCTACAGTAAAGTCCCCTAGAGTTATGATGGTCATTAATAGGTTCAGCGTTTCGCCCGGAGCTCTGAGACACTATCCGCTTTCATTATTGGTGTCAGCTCAATTATAGCTCACACCCGAGTGTTTTTCGACTATCTAATAGCATCAATCGACAGGAGTGGCTGACGAGACACCACCCCACCTCTTAACCTCACACACACTCACGTAGGACAGCGGCATGCGTAATGGAGGCAGCATTTGGGGCAGCTGATGCAGCCGAGCTCATTTTCATCAAATATTAATGAAATGGAAGCATACACTCAGGCTGAGCGAACCAGAGAGAGAGAGAGAGAGAGAGAGAGAGAAGAGTGGAATGTGTTTGGAAGTGCTGTGTCTTGATGGCCGTAATTAGGATCTCTCTCCCCAATTAAAAATTCAGCAGCCCCAGTTTATTTGAGAGCATCAGTCTTCCTCTCGCTGTTGCATTTATTTCCTTTTTACAAAGTATTTTCTTTTTACGACGCTAATTGAACCAGGCTTTTTAGTCCTTCTTTCCCTCTCTCCCTCCCGCCATCTCTTTCTCTCCATTCTCCTGTTTTTGTGTGTGTGTGTGTGTGTGTGTGTTTTTATCTGCCATGGCCGTGATGGTCCGTGCCAGAGAGCGAGATGCGGTGCAGTGCTGTGCTTGCTTCACACACTCTTGGTTTCTCTTTCATCTCTGAGTCTTTGCTTTCCTCTCTCACTTTTGTGTTTGGAGAAGGAAGTCACCCATGTGCTGCCTGAGCCTGGTGGTCTTACAGCGTTGGTTTTCTGAAGTTCTTCTGCATGCTGTTGCACGTTCCTTTCAACATAAGACAACATGAGTTTTTTTTTTTTTATTATTATGTTATTTGACACAAAATGCTTCATAGCCCACAAGGGAAGTGGAGAAATAAAGACAATTAGGCCGTAAGTCCTTGGACCATGGTGAGCTGCTTGAACTGCCGCAGAGCATTTTTGCTCTCAGGCTATGGAAAGGTGAGTGGATGAACATGGTTCTTCTGAAAGATTCTCTCAGTCCAACACGTCACTCCAAAATCTCCCTTAGGTGTTTATTTCCGTTAAAAACTGGTGAACGTGAAGGCTAAAGCATATGATGTCATTTTCACAGCGAATCCTTGTGTCCTGTGATAGGGGGCGGAGTCATCCTGGAGGAAACCATGCCCATTAGAATAAAGAAAATTACTCTGGAGATGTAACGGAACACACGGACACAAACTCTGTCGATATCATGCCCTCTAGAACGAAAGTGAAGCTCCAAATTGAGGTGTTTTGGTTTGTTCTTTACGCATCGTTTTCTTCATTGACTTGTTTCTTTTTTGTCACTTGTCACTTCATTAATCAGAGCAGAGAAAGCTAATAAAATGAAAAAAAAACAAAAAAAAAACAACTGAAGTCTTTCTCAGTGATTTGCCTTCATATAAATAATTAATGTAAATGCATGTGATTAACCACAGCAGAGGATCTACTACAGATGGTTCATGTTTTAAAAATGCCATTGCTGCTGTTTTGTCATACATTAGTCAGTTCAACCAAAATGCATTTGTTAGTAGTGCTTGGTCCGATCCTTTAAAGGGCACCTATTATGCAAAAATGTACCTTTTAGTCACATGTTTGACATTCAAATAGGTCTAAAATATGAGTGTACTAAAAACATGAAGAAAAAACAGTTAACGATTTTAGTTCTTTCTTTTTTTTTACATATTTATTTTTAGATTGGCCAGGGCTTAAAAAAGCTAATTAGATTTTTCCCCCTAATGTGACCTCACATAAGACTAGCCCCTCCCCAGACTTGTTCCTCAGCATCACATGGGCTTGGCACGGAGATTGGGCCTTGATTATCTCCCTAATTTAGTCACATGTTCAATTCCCACTCATGTTGTCAGTGACAGCTACCACACAGGGAGAGTGGAGCTTTCCTCCGACGCACATAATGCCGTAAAAAAAAAAAAACCCTGCTCATTGTCAACTGTACAAATCATCCTCACTATTAAGTGCTAACAAATCTATTCTGGCTAAAGCATAGCTAACTGCATGGTACATCACGGTACTCCTTGTTGTGAAATCATTTCCAGTACAAATGCGTCTCCTCTTGTGATGTGGTTAGTTACTGTTACACCCGTCTGGGGTCATAAAAGCCAAAAAAAATTAGGACTTAGGGGGAGTGGTGGTTCAAACAATTAGGACGATATGGAAAAAATGATAACAATAAAAATTAATTGTGCTGTGAAGTACATGTGACAAATAATTGAATCTTAATTTTATCTACTGTAATCCACCAGGGGTTCATAGCATAAACTTCGGGGAACACTGTTGTAGAGTATCAGTTGTTTACTTTTGTGATAGTGATTGAAACATGGAGTCAAGAAACCATAATACAAACAATCGTAAGTCAGAGACAACCTGTATCGTTAAGTTGAGATATTTTCCATTGAATCTTGTTACATTTATGATTTTCTCATTTTTCTGATTTTTTTTTTCATTTTTTTTATGAAATACAAAAAGGTCAGCACAGAGACTGGTCAGTGACGTAGTGAATTCTATTAAAATTCATTTTGTGTGCAATTATAGTTACATCACAAAATGTGACGGGGTACAGATAGGTTTTATATATTTCATATATATATTTTTTTTATTTGTATATTTTGTTCTACTTTCTTATAGTTTCAGCTATTTATTTCTATTTCTTATTCCTTGTTAATTGTTTTTAAATTTTTAAGGTCACAGGCGGTCGTATAAGCATTTCACTGCATATCGTACTGTGTATGACTGTGTATGTGACGAATAAAATTTGAATTTAAATTTGCTCCTTTACAAATCCCATGACTTTGTTAGCAATGCCATCTTTGTTGGCAACTGGCCACTTTATATAAGAACTATTTATTAATAATTCATAAACATTTGGTTAAAATTATTTCGTAAATAAATCTAGTAACGAGGCTTACTAGCAAGCTAGGTAACATAGACATAGACTAGACAGTTGTACTTGTGTGTAAAGCAGTAGCCAAGCTAGCTAACAACATGGCTGAAAATAAACATACCTAATGGGAGCAGCACTAAATATTTCCTTTATTTGTACTCCTCTCAGTGCCTAATAATTTTAATGCTAGGTCAATAACTGTTATATTTTTTAATGCATTATCCATCTCTACTAACACATTAGCTAATATTAGGCTAGGCAAAAGACCCGGAAGCCAGGTTTATTAGAACACTAGGCTAACTATTCTGCTGTGTAAATCAGGATCCCTGTTCACTAGCAAGATAGTTAATATTAGGCTAGTTACTACATTTACTATAATAATAACTAACACTAGTTGTCATGTCTGGTAGTAAAATATCTAACTTTAGAGTATTTTTTGTACTGTGTAAAGCATTAAGTAAGTTTGCTAGCGAACCTGGGTACTAGAGTTATAGCTCAAAACAATAACGTGTCTAATATCATACAGTATATCTTTCTATTAAACACTAACTTCCTTTAAACAGCAAAATATCTAACATTCAAATTATATTGTGTAGAAGTTTTCTAATACTGTAAGTCCTAGGTATCTAATTTTAGTTCAATTTTCTCAGCAGATTATTATTCCGATTTATGAATATTTACTTCTTTTATTTTTCTATTTGATGCATTTTTTAAATTTCAATTCAATTTATCTGTATGGCATTTTTAATAATGGTCACTGTCACAAAGCAGCTTTACAGAATCCAAATAAATTTAGGGAAATGAGAATGAAATGTATGAGGAAACATGTTTGAATCAAAACCAAATTTCTGCTTTTTATTACCTTGTGTTAGAATCGGTGTGCTAAGTGTACTCTCTATAAGCTAACATTTGCTTCTTGAATAGACAGGAGTGCAAAAGCAGTTTTTTATTTTATTTATTTGTTTATTTATTTATTACCTGGGGCCCGAGGCAAGAGAGGCGGCGGAGCACATTTGTCTTCGTCAATAAGGTTATCGTCCTCCTCTGGATGATACACACAGTCTTTAGAAACTTACACTTTACACACATGAACACAATCAGATGAGAGCGATACAATGGAGAGAGGAACTCACCGGAGGAGTTTTGGTAGATGCTCTCGTGTTGATTTGGTTTCTGCCTTGGAGCTGAAGGGTGATGTAATCGTTATTATATATATATCGTAATATCGGTTATTGTTATAATGGTGATGCATGTATTTGTGCTTTCTGTGTATTTGCATGTTATAAGAACATTTGCAGTACCTGGTTTGGGGGCTGGTTTGGGGGCTACGTTGGGGCGCACAGGGCTGCTGGATGCACAGCGCATACTCTTCTCTCCGTTCTCCTCATCATAATCTACATACACTGAAAGAAACAAGTGACACAGTGTTCATTACAGGAGAAGCTCAGGTGATGTAACGAGCATGTTCACAGACATGCTCAACACACAACACAGACACACAACACACATTTAAACGGGATATCTACATGGAGATCAAGTAAGTTTGGAGAAATCATTACTGTTGAGTCAAAAGCTATTATATTATTTAATGAAGTTTACACGAGGTTGCAAGCAAGCATTTTCTGTGATATTTAGACACCCCATGCATTACATTATATGTTAAAAATATCTAAGTACATCATTTTTTTAAATTGATTTACTGAGCACACATTCAAACCCTGATCTCTTATGTCGTAAACACATCAATCACACTGATCTCTTAAACACAGTTCTAGAAAAGAGAAAAGAGATGGGTGGAACAAACGTTTGTGTATGTACACATCCTACAGTATATTATGAGATTTTTTTTTTTATACAGGCTGCCAAAAAGGGTTAGCTAAAACATGTACGGGAGTGGTGTTTTGGAAGGAAAGGTGCATAGATATTCCCATAGGCTGGGTAATCGCAGTTTGCATCAATTTTAAGGTGGTATGGTAAAGATTAAAGAGTTGTAATGAAAAAATTACGAAATCTGTGTAATTATAAGAGAGTGTTCGATTAAAAGCAGGACTTTTTCAGAATAACAGAACACAGTAATGAGAGTAAAACTCCATTTATTTCTCTATATAATCCACTGTAACACTAATGCACTGAACCCTTTTTTCACTAAAGCGTTTTCACTAGTGCTTGGATCCCATCAAGGTGGCAATTTTCTCAGTACGTTGGAGCCGTGATCATCTGTAACGCCGGCCTCAGGAACGACTACACCTCGGGCGGGATCATAATTCATGGACGTACGTTTAAGACGTTTGCCACCGTTCAAATGTTTTACTGCAGCTAAGAGTCTCATCACCGTATTGCGCTTGAAGTCTTCTGTAAATGTCAATCGCTTTTACGCCTTCATTTTCCAGAAATTTCATCACAAGTCCCGGTTTGACTTGAACACCCCTTGAAAGTTTGGCTTTAATGTTTCCAAATTACAATACTAAAAATGTTTGCGTGAACATTCTACAACTAAAAATAAACATGGCAGAAACATTCATAAACATTATACAATAATGTTCCAGAACATTTAATGTGACCCTGTATAATTAAAAATTACCCCGAGCCCCGGGGTCCCTCTTTTTAATTCCAATACACACTTGCTTCATATTCTTGTAATTTTCTATGAGCTTCTTACCGATGTTTTCTTCATACGTGTGCTCCAGAACCAAGGGCTTATAAGTTCCTTCAGTAGTCTCTATCAGATAGTCAATCACATCATGGAGTGTTTCGCAAGGAATCTGGAACAAATGAATGCAGTGTTTGATGCTTTTTTGCCCACACTCTCAAAAAACACACTGGTACTGTATTACACTGCATAAAATACTTTTGTTTATTATGTAAAGAAAAATACATGAGGTTAAAGTATAGCAAAACAATCAGAGACAAATCTGAGCTCGATTTCTCTCTTACCTACTGTACACTTAGCTTGATGCCGAACTTTGCATATTATGCAAACCCATACTTATTAACAACACTAAAACAGTCAAAATCATGGGCTGTAATAAAAGTAAACTGTAACAGCTTTATAAAAGTGGTAACCAAGCAAATACTCTCATACCAAACACACGCACATACACAAACACACGCACAGGAATGCGTTATCTACATTCTTGACTGATCATTAACAACTTTATGATTTACCAGAGACACTCAAACTCTAACACATTACTTCCTTGTTCTGGAAAGTACCTTTCACATTAAATGCCCTGGCAAACAAAAAAGATTTTAAAAAGCTGTGATAAGTTTACGGACAATACATACTGTACATAAAACGTGTACAGAGTCAATAAATCCTAGTTATGCAAGGGCACTATGTACACTACAGATCAAAAGTTTGGGACACCTTTTAATTTAATGGTTGTTCCTGATTTTTATTTCTTTCTATACTATAAAACAATGCTGAAGGTGTAAAATATACAATAAACTCCTTTGAACAGGTGATATTGAGATGTACTTTATATCTGCTACTTCTGCTCTGTAAAGCTTCATAACGGCTCTAATCTGAGGTGCTGGTTGTTAATTGGTGATTTCTGAGGTTGGTGACTCTAAATGAACGTCTCCTCTGCAGCAGAGGTCAGTTTTGGTCTTGCTTTCCTGGGAAGATCTTCATGAGAGACAGCTTCATCATAGAGCTTGATGGGTTTTTGCAAATGCGCTTGACACAATAGTGATTTTGGAAGAACTGTTCCAGAACAGCTGACCTTCATGTCTTAAAATAACTGCCTGCTGTTGTTGTATTTAATTACCTTAATTACAATATGTTATTTAATAGTTTTGAAAAATTCTATATGAGAATGTATATCAGCTCAGAGTAAATCAGATTTGTCCAAAAATCGTTATAGATATTTGATCTAATGAGAATGTTTTAAGTTGTCCATTCCTACTCACTGGATTGTCAACAGCAATGGCAAATCCTCCTTCAGGGATCCGTGTTACTCTGTAATGTCGGAAAACTGGCCTGTTAAACAAGAGAAAAAAAGAAATGAAATGAGAGAGATGACTTCTCAAAATTTTTTCAAGTGTCACGCATTACACAGTAGAACACCAACAGCACAACACACAACAGGGAACACACAGACATCCACATAGTATTTCAGTGTAAGTACCATACCTTACCTCTCAAACGTGTCTGCTTTGATACCGGTTGTTTTTTTTTTTGTTGTTGTTTTTTTGTCTGAATGGTTTCATTTAAAAATAACATGTTTATTTTGTTGATCTGTTTTTAACCTTTAATTTCACTGTATGTGAGTGTGTACGCAGGTGACTAGGATCATGTGCACGTGCATGCATGAAGTCTAAACCAGTAGTTCTTCATTCTGATCCCGCACAGTTTAGTGTTCTCCCCGCGTGACTGAACCCTCTTCAATTCAGAAAAGGCTGTCAATGAGCTGATTATTTAAAAGGTCACATATTTTACTATGTCTTTACCAAGTTAACACAGGTCTCAGAGTTCAAAAAGTTTGTGTGTATTCTCCTCTAGTGATGGGTCGTCATGAACGATTTGTTCTTTTTGAACGAGTCTTTAACGTGACTCAGAAGAACGAGTAGTCTCGGAGAGTGATTCGTTCATTTTCTACTGGGCGCGCATGCGTAAAATCATGGCAAAGCCTTCGTAGGTTATGTACAGAAAACATAACTCAGAAATGAGTAGTTAAATTATTCGTTCTTTTGTCACGTGACTCCCATAGACGCTATGCAGTGCAATAGATTCAAAAGAGCAAACGATTTGGACCAGAAGATATGAGAGGTGAGCTACTCATTCCGTTTATAATATGTCCTTAGCTGCATTGTAATATTTTCATTACTGGAACTATAGCCAAAATTTGTGTATGTAGACGTGTTGGGTGTCTATTTATTAAAAATGTAACATTTAATTTTATTTCTGAACAAAAGAACGTGAACTAATGATTCAAACTTCCCATCACTATTCTCCTCCAAATGTAAACGTGAATGAGCTACTGCTGAGCCATGCCCCTTCAGAGAACTGCAGGGCTGAGCAACAAACCACGGGAGGGGATGATCTTATATGATGTCACATTAGGGGGAAAATCTAATTAGCCATGGAAAAAGAACAAAATAACAGATCACGTTTTTTTTGTTTGTAAACACAGACTGGAGATCAGAATGAAAGTCAGAAAAAATAATTGAAAATTCAATTTGGCGTAACATGTGGCCTTTTAAATCAGGTATGGTGGGAGCTGAGAAAACACTAAAAATGTTTAGGGCACGTGGCCGTCCAGAACCGGGGTTGGAAAACAGGTTTTAAAATACACAGGCATGGTTGGTGTGTGTGTGTGTGTGTTTGTGTATGTTACCCGTTGAACTCCTGCCGAGTAGTGACAGCAAAGCAGGTTCCATCTCGGCTAGGTCTGAGCAGCAGGTTTCCTTTATCTTTGTGCTTTTCCAAAAGGTTTTCAGTTTCAGTCCGGGCTAATTTGCAAAAGCACCTACAGAACCACACACAGTTTGTATACAGGAATTTAGCCAGAAATAGTTGCAAAGAACATATTAATGTCCATAGAAATGTATGTGTATACGTGGTGGAGTCTGCACTGATATTAACCAAAAAAGACCAAGAGTCTGAACATTAGAATTTTAATGGTAAAGTTAGGGTGTCGTTCGCTAAAGACTGTAAAGGCAAGAGTCTGAACTTACACCAGCATATCATAAAATAACTTCAGGAGTCGGGATCTATCTGTCCCATTAAATCTGTTCCCACTAGAATATTAGCCAATAAGGACGTTTGTGTGTTCTGTGTGACATATGGGACTTAAGAACATGAGCGTGAGCATAAGGAAGATTATAAGGAGTCTAAACTAGTGCTGGTGTAATGGCTAATACTTACAAGAGCCTCAATCTTGCCTATTGACCAGATTAGGCGATAAGAGAAGGAGTCTGGAACTTACGCTGGCATTTCGGACAG
>JAQMYL010000039.1:1874948-1887724 GCA_030014365.1 Clarias pachynema
GATAACAAGCGACTTTATCGGCACATGCCTCCAGCTGTTAAGGCGAAACACATACACACGCACAGGCTCGGCCCCACCCCCCTCCCCCAGTCCTACATGTGTGTGTGTGTGTGTGTGTTTGTAGTTGAGTAATCTCTCAGAGACATGGAGTTAAAGACTAACGCTTGGCCGTACCGAGCGGCTCTGACGTCCTCAGCTCTGATCAACACCACGAGTGGCTGGAACTCATTCGGGTTGGTACGTAACGGGACGCTTTCTGTTTAAACTGGAACGTGTTAAAACCTGTGTGCCTCACAGGGCCTTGTTTCTGGCCTAGCTCCGCCTCTTCCAGGATCAGGACAGGGAAACCCTTCTGGAAGGTTCTGTGTAATACTGTTAGTAGCTTCCCTCACTCCCTTAGCATTAAACTAATTACCTGATTAGTTACTAATTAGCCAATTAATTAAATAATTAATCCAGCCACAATTTCAGAAGCATTTAAACAGAAATGCTTTCACTTCTGTACCTGCATTTAAATTATACACATTATACAATCCTGCGGCGCGACGCTCTTCCACTTCCCCACTCACAACTTCAAGTCCTACCTGCGATCGCTTCCTATTTACGTTCAAAACTGGAATTAAAACTTACACGACCTCTCGTTAAATGTGGAAATGTTACGAAGACGTTATGAAAATAAATAAATGAATAAATAACAGTTGTAGAGAGTGCTGAGAGAAATCCGAGAATGTATCTAAAGTGACTGATTTTCACACTGATTAGGATGTTTTTCAATGTGTGTTTATTAGGGACTGGAATCCCTAGTCACCTCCCGATACGATATTATTACGATACCTCGGTGCCGATTCAATTTAAATTGCGATTCTCAGAAGTATCACGATTTTATAAATATCCCAATATTCGATATTACATTTCCACCCGGTTTTGTTAAAATTTTAAACCTTTAAAAAAAAGTTTAATGATTAATTAAATGTAACCCGTTCCTTATATCATTCGTTTTCCCACTTAAAATCCAAGCGCAGCATTTAAACAATACAAACTAACTTTAAATACAAAAGTTTAACATTTAACTGAGCAGCGCGTATCTCTGTCATCTTAGCAAATAATTCACTCCTACCACACGGGATAAAGACGGGTGAATAGTTTATCTGCACGACTGTAAAGAAATAATGACGTTTTACCGCCTTTAACGTCTCCAAAGTCTGAAAACCCAACAGAGAGAGCGCGCGGGTTACAAGCGAGTGGCTACAAGCGCTCGGGGCTTCTAACAAACGCAATTTTCAAACTAATTAGCGCTGACGGTGCTCCTCTGTAAATGTCAGAGTTTGAAGAAAAAGGCACTCGAAAGCTTTTGTGCTCGCTACAGAATCATTTAAATCTAAGGCTGATCAGTCAATCACCGGTCACGGCCAATCAAACTGAAATCCAGACAATTCACTAAACTGATTGTCCGGTTCATCTCTTAAAAAAAAAAAAAAAAAAAAAAAAGGGATTTTGGAGGCCGTGTGGTGATATGTGATTCGCCACACAAAAGAATCGCGATTCATAACTCAATCGATTTCCCCCATCCCATCTCTAGTGTTTATTGGGGACGGGAGTCATCACGGCCGTCCCGATATGATATTACCACCATACACAGGTGTCGATTCGATTTGTGCTGCAATTTGTCATCAGGTTTCACGATTTGATTTTTATCCGACCGTAAGATAAATCCTCATGATTATCTCGAGCGAGTCGACATAATGAAACAAATTTTTTGTTTGATGCGATTCATTTCTTTCTTATATTTTATTCCTCAGCACTCCACACAAGTCTAAAGTTTGAAGGCGGAGCTTTATGTTACAAATCAATGCTGTTGAGGTTTACACCTGTTATTCGTATAGTTGATATACGTACATTACATGATTTATAAACACACGTACCTGACACTATTTAGACTAAACCGATACAGACATTTGCACGATGCCGCTCTCTGAGCTTCTTACTATTTCCTTTCCTTATGTTTGTCTCATTTCCCCGTTAAACACACACGCATGCACACGTATACACACTCCACCGACTCACTCAGTCTGGGTTTCCACGCTGACCAGCTACGCCTGAGAAACTGATCTGATGATGTCAGAGGAGGAGAAACAAAAACAAAGTGAAATGGGGTCACAGAGTGATGAGAGGCAGACAGCTGGCCGTTCATCCTGCCATCTCTCTCTCTCACACACACACACACACACACACACACACACACACACACACACACACACACACGCACACACACACACGGCCAGGCGGCGGTATCACACCCTGCCACCGACCCATAACAACACACACAGCGCACATTGTCTCTTTGACTGATCATCAGTTAGTGAGGAAGGAAAAAAAAGGGTGGTCAAGGTCAGTAACTTAGAAATAACTCGAGTGTTTCATTCCTTATAGGAAACTAATCAATAACAGACGGGTGGGATGCAGCAGAGTTACTGTTAGCACTCTGGATTTTATTATTTTCCTAGAACTGCACGTCTCAAAGTGTTTTATTCCTCTTGTTCCTCAATGAATTTTGTTTCTTATTGAAGAGACAAGTTTTAGGGCGTCTTCGCTTTGTTTTTTCACAGACCTGATTTGTACCACACCCAGGAACGACTGCCCGCCCCGCCCCCGACCAGTCACCAGTGTTCACATTATGTTTGCTCTCCTTTCTCGAGGACACTTGAGTATTTACACACTCTCCAATACAGCAGGTGGCAGTATGCACCTACTTGGTTTGTGAGCCGCCCTTAAACACAAGAGAAGAAAAGAACATTACCGCTGAACCTCTGCGTACGAATATACAATACTGCGACAGTTCGTTCGTATGCCAGAACTGCTTCGTATCCGGGTATGCTGTATCGCTCTCTCTCGAGACCACCTCTTTAAGCGGACTCAGGCACGGTTCCCGAGCGTGGAGCGATTGTGTTCTCAGAAACGATCCCGGGACCCTAAAGTGAAAACACCCTTATTTTTATCGACGTATAGTGACATTTTAATTTGCAGGATATTAAATACCTCACTGTATTAGAGCTTTAATCATCTTATTTGTTCTTTTTCATTCTATATTTTTATTATTTTCTCCTTAAGTTCTGTAAAGAGCTAAATTCCATAAACTTGCCTTGGCTAGATTGGAAAATGACTTCCTACACGATTGTCACGTTGAGCTGGTAGAGAATAAATGTAATAAACATTCTCCTTTCTCAATGCTTCGTGTCCCTTGCAGAACATTTGTAACAATTTATTATACAAGTATTTCATTAAAAAAATTATATTAAATATTATATTTCAGTTTTCGACTGCACGCTTCTCAATCTGTGGTGCAAATGACGGGCTCAGAGTCGTACTGAGGTTGGGGTCACATGACTCACCTGTGGTCCGGATGGGAGGAGAACCAGAAACGAAGCCTCCGTTCGACTGCTCATTGGTATCTCCGAATTCGAAGACGGGTTTGGGTTTGGGGACGTACTCTTTGCGGGGATGAGACTGGGCCTCGAGCATCCTACAAACACCCACACACACAAACACACACACATTCAATTAGGGCCCAAGCACTATGACATCAGCCCTATGTTGTCATAGTGTGTGAGAGCCCTCTTGTCTGTCTAAAGCTTTTTGGGGGTCTTATTATGAAAATCGGCAGACAGGTTGGAATCTGCTTCCATTAGGATGCCTGAGGGCCGGGGCGTGGCACAGAGTTTTGTTTTGCTCTCACACCAGATTTTGCTACATAGCTCATTCACACTTGCAGGTATGCACACAAAACCCAGTACACATTTATATCTCATTGAGCTGAACAACTTTCGCATTGCATGTCATGGGCTCAACTCAACAGAAGGTCAGTTATTTTGGGTCATTTGCAAAACATACTCCATGGATTTTGATGTACTCCTCCTAGAGGATTCATATGATTGCTCCCAAACTGGGCCAATATGATCTCAATACATCAAGGATGCAAAATTGCAAAGGGATTTTTGATACCTCAAGCGGGTCAAGCTGTGACGACGCCTTAAACTTAACATAAGTGGGGGTGCTTGGGCCCACTTATGCTGAAAAGTGGTTAATAGCTCTTTCTGTGTTATACTGAGTGACATTACATTGAGTGACATCATAGTGTGATGTTTTTTTCATCATCTGGGGCTTTATCTATCCATCTGTCTATCATTCCAGCCATTAGCCTCCTCACTGTATTTATTTTTACTTCTGTAAATCTATCATTTTTTAAAATCTGTTCTCTCTCTCTCTCTCTCCATTAATCCTTTTATTAATCCTATTTTCTGTAATTAATCCATCTGTCTTCCTCAATGTCTATTCGTTCATCTTTCTGTCTCCCTTACACCTGTATACACCTGTGCAAATCAATGCACAAGCTAATAGATATTGTGATTAATTTTATTCTACTCTGTGCCACAGCAGTACACAGACAGAAAGACAGACAGACAGACAGACACACACACACACACACACACACACACACACACACACATACAAACCTGTCTTTCAGTTTGTCAGAGAGCTCCTCGAGAATCAGGACAGCCTGTCTGTGATACTGTAGCTGCGCCTCCACCAGTGACGAGAGCTGGCTCACTTGTTCTATCTGCAGACACACACACACACACACACACACACACACACACACACACACACACACAAACAAACACACACACACCTTATAAAGACCCCTCCTTCGCTTGATAGGTCTCTCACACACAAACTATCAAAAAGCAAACATTCCCTTTAGAGTTAATGAACAACTTCTTGAATAACAGCAGATAATGAAACCATGCACACACACACACACACACACACGCACACACATACATACACCCTCATTCAAATCCTAACATTTATAAACATATCAGCAATAAGACTTCCATTTTACTCATTTATTCACTTCATTCCTTATAAACAAATCAACAAGTATAAGACAGAGCAGTGTTTGGTTACTCCAGTAGGGGGCACTGTAAGCTTTCCAGGGACAAAACCTAGTAAAAAACAAACCCAGGATCTTCTTACAGACTGTGACAAAAGTCTGCTGCAATTTTAGGAGCGTGGGCTGTGACTGACGCACTGTAATGACACACGGCGGGGCTGGAGATCCCCACCTGAGGCCTGAGTGTAAAAATAATCTGAACTCTCAGAACAAAGTCTACAGTTCAGAGTTCAGTGAAAGTGATAAGGAGCAGATCCACACAATGCCCTGATGACCTATGTTACAATTTAAATAATGATTTATTACACTCTCTATTCTGATTGGTCAGGAAGTTTTTTAATGTTGTTTAATGTTTCTGACAGAAACACAGCTGCAAATCAGAGGTTTATATTAACGTCCTTGTCTTCTATAATAACGTAAGAAGGAGTCTCCGGTGTCAGAGATAAAGACCGAAACGTCACAGTTATTTTCTTAGGTCCAGGTAAAAAAATATTTTTTTTTTCTGCCCAGGTCCGAATTTCATGTTTGTGTTAGAATTGAGATCTGAATTGAAATAAATAATTTTTAAATGTCCATAGAATTTAATAATATTTGTCAGTTTTCAGTAACTACGTTAAACATGAGAACTGTTTGAACTTGTAGTTGTACAGAATCTTTAATCAGTCTTTGGTGAATGTTCATTTGTACGCTGCTGAGCTGTAAGTGAATGTAAATGGACTCTGGCTGCTCTGTCATCCTGGGCTCTCAGTTCAGGTATTTTACGGTTAATATGTCTGACTGCTGCGAATAGCTTTGCTCTAACAACTGGTATTGTTTTTCCCTTTTTTTCCTCTCATAGTGCCGCTTCACATTACTGCTTTTTATTAGACCCACGGTTTCAAAACATCCGAACCACAGACGAAAACAGACGGCAAATGTTGTAATAAGACCTCTAAAGTGATGTAATTATGATAATCCCGCCCCTGATGTCAGAGAGGCTATAAGGTTAGGGAAGCCGTTCGGGTTTAGCTTACGTCCGTCTCCAGCAGGTTGTACATGCTGATCTCCGCCACCTCCTTGGACTCGTGGAATTTCTCCAGCGCCTGCTTTACCTCCTCGTCAGGGATTTTGCCCAGGCGCTTTTTCTTGTAGTCGTAATCCAGCCGACGACCTTCCAGCTTCTTCAAATGATGCTACAGGACAAGAAAAAAACAAAACACAGAGAAGTTATGTCTAGATAGCAGTATCTGATAAACCTCTCGTAAAGCAGAAAATACCCCAAACATTTAAAAATGTATTTTAAGGTCCCATATTGTACTATTTCTTTAACACAGGTCTCAGAGCTCTACCATGTGTGTGCACTAATACAACAGCTCAAAAACACCCTTTATTCACCTCCTTTATTTCACTCCAGCTTCAGATGCACCTCGAGCAATGAGCAATAAGGAAGGGGGGGGGGGGGGTAGGGGGCTCTTCTTCTATGAGATAACATTAGGAGAAAATTTTATTGGCTTGTTAAAAAAATAAGGAATGTTTTTCCTCACCTTTTTTTTAATTTATATACAAACAAAAAGGACATGGAGCCGTGTAAATATGACTAAAAAGTGAATTTTATGTACTAAGTCTCCTTTAATAGTGTACACCTAACTTACCTAAGCTAGAACACCTAAACTGGCATACGTTTGTGACAGTATCGCATTGCACATCGCTAGCCTGGGAAAAGATACAAGTCATAGAAGCACGATTCCTACTGAAAGCGTATCACTTTCACACCAGGGTAAAAACGTTAGCCTGTTGTAAGTCTTGATAGATAAACAGCTCATCCCTGAAGTCAGTTCAGTTAAGACATGTGATACTGTTCTATCAGATTTCTCACTCTGATTTGAAAAAGTAGCTTTAGAAAAAATAAAATTGGGCAACCAAACGTTTTTTGTTTTGGCACAAAGGCACACTTACTTTACGCTTTTAAATAAACAAAGACTGAAAAAAAATTCTGATTCCACAATTCTGTCAACCCCCTCCCACTTTTTTTTCCTGCTAAATCAGTGTTTTGTAACCTTGAGTTGATACTGAAACCTGACTGGCTCTTATATTTTATTCACTTCCTTTCCTGTTTTTCTTACAAGAATGCCGTGAACCTACTGCACTGAGTTTTCGAGAGATTTTTTCCCCCAGACACAACACGATTATTCTAACGTTTATAAGCTTGTCTGTTGTTCAGGAAGCTCGGCTCACCTGTATCTCTCTCAGGTCCTTGTCACACAGGCCTTGTAGAGGATCGATGAAGTTCTGCTTGACGTCGATGTCCAGCGAGTCCTTCACCTCGGCGAGTCTCTTCATGCTCTCGCCGGCGTCGATCAGCGCGGCTCCTGCAGCCAGAGAACGCTACGGTTACAACATCGTGGCGTGAGGTGGAAAGCTGATTACGTTCCCATAACCGGTTCTTAATTACATTTTTACACTCTTTCCTTACCATCCTCTCTTTTCTCTTCATTTTATAGAGAAAGCAAAAAGAATCATAAACTCTTTTATCCTCAAAATATATTGTATATGTAAACAATTACAGCGTTACCTCTGACACTCCATTTATACACCGATCAACCAGAACATTATGACCATCCATGTAACTTTCACTGCACAGTTCTGACCCGTCGAGGCCTGAACTCCACTAGACATCTCAATGTGTGTGTGGAACCAGTCCTGTGAGGTGGAGTCTCCATGGATCGGATTGAGATTTTTGTAGGTGGAGTCAACACCTCAACTCTTTGTCATGTTCCTTATGCCTTCCTCTCATAGTGCATCCTGGTGCCAGCTCTTCTCCAGGTAAGCGACAAACACAAGTGTGAAAAATTATGTGAAAGTGTTCACATGATGTGAAAGAAAATGTGATTCATCAGACCAGAGCACATTTTTTCATTGCTCAATGGTCCAGTTCTGATGTTCACAGTCCCATTGTCTAAGCTTTTTGCTGGAGGACACGGGTCACCATGGGCTCCATGCAATAAAACATATCCAATAAACTGTGATGCACTGTGTGTCCTGAGTCCTTTTTATCAGAACCAGCATTCACTTTTTTTTTTCAGCAGTTTGAGCTACAGTAGCTCTTCTGTTGGATCGGAGCCACATGCATCAACTCGCCTTGGTGCAGTTTTGGTACGTCCTGCCCACTGCAGACCAGGAACATTCCACTTAGAGCTTCAATTTTGGAGTTGGTCTGAGCCAGTCGTCTAGACATCACAATTTGGCCGTTGTCAGAGTCGCTCAAATCCTTACGCTTGCCTATTTTCCAACATGTCAACTTCAGGGACAAAATGTTTACTTGCTACCTTATTCACGTCACCTGTCAGGGGTCATAATGCTATGGCTAATGTTGTTGTTAGTCTCCCGTCGAGGGGTCGCCACAGCAGACTCTTCAATCCGCACAACAACTTGGCACAGGTTTTACTCTGGATGCCTTTCCTGGGATAAAGCTCTCCCTTTTTATCCAGACTTGGGGCCGGCACTGCATCAAGTGTCTGGGGTTTGGGCATTGGGTGGGAATTTAAGCCCGGGCCTTCTGCATGGCAGCGAGAAATCTACCACTAAGCCACCAATGCCCCTCGTAAATGTTAAATTAAATAATCTCTTTTACAAAAACTTCACCACTGACCACATTGATAATTATTTACTGTATGTCCGTTCCCTGTTAGTATAGAAATGATAATGTTTTAGAACAAGAACAAAATCCTGACCAATCAGAATCCAGAATTCAACACCAAACCAATTTAGAACACATTGAACTTTATAGCAGGTAGATTTGTTAGCTAGTCCCGGCCTTGACTCAGGAGCTAAACAATATTGACCTTTAATATATTTAAATAATCAGTCCAGGAAGAAAAACAGTCCGTCCGATGTGCCAAATTAATACCAGCGCCTGAAGCTTTGAAGCTTGTTCTTGGCCGAAACATCCTTTTTCATTTTTAACAAGACATAAAGACAGAAATGTCAGCGTCTCCATGGAAACAAAGTGGGTGAACACAACACTCCTGTCCTATTAAACTGCCCACTTGGGTCTATAATTAACTTTCAGGAAACTGTATTATTTTTGCCATCAAAGACGAGTCGCTCTCTGACACAAAGCAGCCAGGTCCACGCTTCCGCCACGCTTTGAAGGGACGCGCTATCCAAGCCCGGGGTTTTTTATTTATTTAAGAACAAACTGAATGAAACAGAGCTGGCTGGGTTTTTCTGAGATACACAGTTCGTTCTTGGTTTATTTTTAATCCTGGTCATTGTTAAATATAAAAGATGCACCAGGGAATTTCTGCTCAGGGCTGCTTCAGAAGCAACACCCTCCAACAGAACAAACCAGAATGCTTGTAATGCTTGTAAAATAAGAAACATTCCTCCAGGGTTAGACGTGAACCCTGAAACAAGATGATGTCAGGAGGAGCCGCACACTAAGCAAGTTTTTCTGACCACAATCCTTTTTTGTGGAGCTACAGAGGAATCTGGGATTCATGTCATCTCGACTTGTTGGCTGTAAATGTTGATGTGTTTGGTGAAAAAAGGGACTCGATTCAAGAAAAAGCTTCTAAACCCTCACTGATGCTTTGGGCCTGTTTTGGAAAGATGCAAGACCTTTAAACCCTGTAACTTGGCTGATTCTGCTCTCTTCTTCTATGAGGTCACTTTAAGGAAAAATCTAATTGGCTTGTTGGGGGTATGTGAAGAAAGAATTTCTTTGTGCCTTAATGTACGTATAGGTGAACGTAAAGGGTGTCGATTAATTCTCTACAACTGACAGTCGTTCATGTTCATATTAATGTGCTCGTTCTCATACGTTACGGTTTCCATAGTAACCGCTTATTATTATTCACAGAAAAGGTTCTACATAAACCGTTAAGAAATGTCTAATCAGATAATTGATGTAGTGAAGTTTTCTTTAGGGAGATGTTTATTCACCGTTCATGGAAGGAGTCTCCAGTGTCAGAGGTAAAGCTGTGACTTTAAAGTCAGGACGGAGGCCTTTGTGCTTTTTGTGGTTTCTCTGTAACATGACACGGGCCACGCCCACATCACCAGCCTGAAGTGACTCAATTTACCCTAATATGAAACACATCAGATTTTTTTTTTTTTTAGGGATGTCTGAACGCACAAATCTGATGGTTTTTAGATCGGATCTGAGACACTTTCATATGTGGTCCTAGATATACATATCTAATAGGGACGGGAATCACCAGTCACCTCCCGATACGATATTATCACAATACCCCAGGCAATACCTGAGATTCTATAAGTATCATGATTTAATAAATATGCAGATTTAATAAAACATTTCCCCCTGATTTTGTTACAATTTTAAACCTTAAAGTTTAATGTTAAATACAAACTAACTTCGAAAACAAGAGTTTAACATTTAACTTCACATTAAATTATACAAGTAAGCTGCATTGTAACTAAGCAGTGCATATCTCTGTTATCTGCCATAATTATTATTTCTAAACAAACTTAGCGAATAATTTACTCCTAACACACAGGATGAAATTGTGAAATTACGCGCGGAAGCAAAATCACACGCAGATTTTGTTTTAAAACCCGGATGGCGCGAGCAAAGACGTATCGATGTGCGCATGCATAAGGTTTCGGAGGACAGCCTCGTCCAAATTAGAGTCAGATAAAAGTCACGTGTAATTATGAACGTCAAACACAAATCCGGGCAAATAATTTAATCAGAATTTAATAATGTGGCTCGTAATGTGAATTTTTTTTTCTTCATCTTATTAACTTTATGAATCAGGAAACAAAGAGATCCTGATGTAGGAGCGACTGTTTATAGCTGATGTAACGTAAGCGAAAACAGGAACTATCTTTGCGTTGAACATTAAATACAACTACTGTATAAACAGATCAAATTTACGACGCGTCGTTCTATAATAAATTATGCTGTTAACACTGTTGGCAACTCGCTGTAGTGTAAAAGTAATAAAAGATACGTAGTTATAGGGAAAATCAGTGATTATTTTCCCGCGACAGCACATCCTGGCCTGTTTTATTCTGTACGTGTCGGTCAGACTCGGCGTGCTCAGGCCACTCTGCACTGCGGGAAAGTCTCGGGAACGCCACGCCGTAAGGAATCATTTATTTTATTTGGAAAGTGATGATGGAATCTGGCCCTGAACTTTGTTTCAGGAAAGTGTTATCTGCTTATTATTTACGAGCGGCTTCTGCAAACGCCAGACCACAACAATGATGTCCAGACGCCACGAGATAAAAGATAAAGTACAGGGAAGAGAAAACACTAGAAATGATAAAAACAATGCAATAATAACAGATCTCAGTCTTTAGTGCTTTTTAGATGTATGTGCAGCATTCTGGATTTTATTATCATTATGATTATTTTTAATGATTTGAATTAATTGTCCAGTACAGCCGGTTGTTAGGATTTGTGTGGAGTGTGTATCCTCACCGAAGTTGGTTTCCTCTCCGAGGTCACGCCCATATTTGGACATGCATTCTCCCAGCAGCCCCTCTGCCTGCGGGTAGCCCGGGCTCTTCACCTGCCCACGAATCTTGGACATGGTGTTCAGCATGGAGAGCTTGGCACGGGACGCTGACACACACACACACACACACACACACAGATATAAGTAATATATAAGTAATAAAACAGTATATTTAATATTTAGGGGATCAATAAAACCTGAGAGTAAATAAAATTGACGAGGAGAGAATGTAATAAACAACAAGTAAACACGCAGCTCTGCTCTTACCAGGGTTGGGCTGCAGGTACTCCGAGGTTTTGGAGATGACCTCCACCACGGCTTTACTAGTCACATCCACTTTCTGGGGAAAAAAAACAGAGAAACAAGAGTTCCCACACTATACAACTTTCTGTTCTGTTTGAAACTTTTCGCTGCTTTCTCACTGTGTTTAGAGAATCGTTCTGATGTGGAAATTCTTTTAAAATGCAGTCAGTGTGTGTGATCATAAGTTCACTGCTATTAGCTTGGAGTCTTTATGAATAAAATGTTTTTTTTGCACCGGCTAACTAACTGCCGCCTCGCATGCTCTCCGGCTAAACAGGCTGATTTTCAACATCCAAACCAGTTAATTACATTCCAACACCGTCTTCTAGAGATGTTTGCTTTTTCCTGTTTCATAAATAAAATAGCTGCTTCATTGATTAGAATCAACTAACCTGATCGTTTCATAACCAACCGTCAAATGGAGCCACGTTCCCACTACGTCCGCAAAAAAAAATTATGAATGCAGTAAGAATTTGTGCAATCTGGCAGGAACGCGGTGGAAACCGGTAATGACGTGGCGTTGTCTCCCCTGATGTGAAGCTGCTGTATTTGTTTTGGACATGTAAAACCTGGTGAAGACGTGATTGAAGAAGAACGCGAGAAGAACTTAATATGGACGTATGTACAAAGGATGGCACTGAGTAGTTAATGGTGAAACTAACACTTCTTGAGCCCCTTTTACACCAAAGTGAACCAGGTGCTAGTTCATGTCAGCGAACCTCCTAAGAACTGGTTTTGTTTGTTTGTGGTTTGTTTTTGACGTAATGAGAGTCACCTCATTACGTCACTGTATACGTCTTGTATACGTCATCTACTCTCCCAGCAATGCTTGCGGCAAAAAAAATGCTAGTGTAAATAAATAAATAAATAAATAAATGCTTGCAGAAAAAAATAATGCTAGTGGCAAAAACAAAACAAAAAAATGTTAGCAGCAAAAACAAAACAAAAAAATGCTAAGGACAACAACAAAACAAATGCTAACGGTAGGGGTGGGCGATATAAGCAAAATCTTCTATCACGGTAGAAGCAATTTTCTACCTCGATAACGATATATATCA
>JAQMYL010000039.1:1911068-1923407 GCA_030014365.1 Clarias pachynema
CGCCGATTCCGATGCCAGCTTTTTTTGTGGTATCGGCAGCATTTCCGATACCAGTATCGGAATCGGAACAACCCTATTCACTATATGGTTTAAATTCTGTACTCTCAGTATGTTTACATTCTGTTGCACTTCACATTCTATATTTTTTAACATTATGCAATAACTCAGATTTTTAAAAAAATTTTACAGTTCGTTACACCTTATTACCCTTTCATTATTTGCAAATGTGCAATTAGTTATTTATTTTATGACCTGCTGTGAAAGAACTGTGTAATACTGTGTAATATATACTAAGTTCTTAAAAGTTTAGTAGAACTGTAAGGACTGCTCTATGTTTACCAAACAGTATTGTGACAAAAAATAATCTTGAATCTTATGGCTTATCCTGAGGGTCTTGGAGTCTACCCCACATATCAGAGTGTCAAATGAGCACACGCACACGCACACACACACACACAGACACACACTACAGAAACAACACATGGGACTGTGGGAAGAAACCAGAGTAACCAGAGGAAACCCACAAACTTTGAAAAGAACATCAAGAGCAATCTTCATGCACACAGATCACACGTGAGTTTAAAGGTACAAGGTGTGTGACAGTACTAACCACTGGGCCACCGCATGCCTCACCCATATGCAGCCCGAATACTGTGACTACAACTACTAATGCATATGCTAATAGTAATCATAACATTCAGTTACAAATCCGATCGAGACTCAAAACATTTATGTATACACCTGAATTAAAATAAGACTCTAAATAAACTTTGTATTTGTCACATAGACACCCATACACAGTATGATATGCAATGAAATTAAATGGTTATATGACTTCCCCTGACCTAAAAAATAATAATAATAAAAAATAATAATAATTTAGAAAAATAGGCTGGAAATTTACAATATTTACAAAAGTTACAAACTAAGATTTCAAATAGAAAGCTATAAAGGTATAAAGTTTTTTCTATACAGAGTGGAGGGAAGCCTGGATCCTATTCCAGGAGACTAAGGCGGGGTACACCCTGGATGGGGATGCAGGGCACACACATACACACATACAGTACGCAAACAATGTCAGTTAGCCTGCATTTCTGCATTTCTTTGGACTATGGGAGGAAAACCACAAAGCACAGGGAGAAAATGCAAACTCCACCCACACACACACAGACCTCAGGCAGGAATCAAATCAGAGGTTCAAGGCAACAGTGCTAACCACTAAGTCAGCGCGCCGCCCTACAGGATTTACGGACTGTAAAAAAATACAAAATTTGGAATAGTGTTTTTAAGTGCAGTTAGTTCTTATTTATGTGTACAGGAGCAGTGTGCAAACAAGAACAAGAAATTTGCAACATAGTAAGTAAAGTTAATGTGATTATAATAATCCGTTAATCCTGTATTTTAGGGTTAGTTTTACTATGGGAATCTGCATATCCGTGTTTGGAGTTCAGCACCTAAGAGTCAACAAACAGTTAACAAGGACCTACAGTAGAACAATTCACATTCAGAATTTCACGGCAGAGTGATTGGGGGTAGCATGGTTGCATAGTGGTTAGCACTGTCACCTCAAACCTCCAGGGACGAGGGTTCAATTCCCACCTCGGGGCTGTGTCTCCTTGTGCTTGGTGGGTTTCCTCCTGGTACTGCGGTTTCCTCCCACAGTCCAAAGACATGCAGATTAATTGGTGTTTCCAAATTGCCCTGCTATTGACCGGTACGCTGCCCAGGGTGTACTCCGGCTGGGGCTACTAGGCTCCAGACCTCCCACAATCCTGTACAGAATAAGCGCTATAGAGAATGAGGGGGTGTGCATTTAAGAAATTGTCTCGGAGTGACAGTGGGCCCTTAAAATGCTATGGCAATTGAAAAAGGTCAGATTCCCTAGCAGTGATCTTGCCCTGAAAGTGATGGTATATTAAAAATATATATATTTTATTACCAAAATATAGGCCTTTATGTATCAAGCTGAATATAGTTTTGGAGCACATTTATTCGTAAGCCAGTTGTAGGAGTATTAGATTTACATTTAGTGGACACTGTTATCCAGAGCAACTCACAAAAGTACTTTGTAGTCTCTATCAAAAATATTCTCCTACTAACTCATTAGGTCAGGGACAGAAGAGGAGCATCTACTGTAGCTGAAAACCCTGTTGGAGGAGGTTACGACAGCATGAAAGAAATGTAGTGTTCATAGATTCCTACTTAGTTCAGAGTCTGTGGTTTGTTCGTAGGTTGGTTGTGAGTTGGTGTGAATGTGCATGTAAGGAAACTCATGCATGTGGACCTCCACTGGTTAGATTCCAGTTCTATAAATGCATCAATATAACTCCCATTCCTGCCTCAGAGAAAACTGCGTTTTTATTCAAATTTTGCTCCTTCAGCTTCAGCTCTCTCTAGCCTTTTCCTTTTATAGAGATTTGTACATCATTAAATGCAATTAAACTGTAAAGTGTATGCCCTTTGCATTTTATGATTAGTTTAGCATTCAGAAACTTGCTCAAGTCCATACAAAATAAATCTATTTGATCAAAATTTTTGTACATTTGGTGGAAACTTTGTATTAAGTTTGACCTAATAAACCTGTTTAAAAAAAAAAGTAATACTTAAAAAAAAATTTTTTTTTAGCTTACCCGAATAAAGGCTTAACATATACATTCAGGCATTTGGCAGATGCTCTTCTCAAAGCAACTTACATTTTATCTCATTACACATGAGAAGTTGAGGTTTAAGGGCCTTACTGAAGTATCAGCTACTTGTCAGTGTAAAGAATTTTTTTGTACTCCTAAACGTTGTTGTTGTTTTGTTTTTAAATAAAATAAAATTTCATAAAGCAGCTTTGGGCATTAGATTTTTTGGCACTAGTTCTTTTTTATGTCACAATACTGTTGCATATTGTCCAGAAATTATACTATTGTTAGAGTATACTGTCAAAGCCTGATAACTGCAGTTCACATACAGACCACAGGGAGGCAGAAAATCCTGAATGATGTATTATGAGATACAGTGTATATAATGTTACAATGTCGTTATATATATAAGTGATTATCATTAATTACTTTTTCTGAAATTCACATGGACACACACACACATGCACACGAACACCAGTATGCTACATAAAAAGAGCATTTATTCCACTTTTAATCCACATATTGTATCCCCAAAATACAACTCTACATTATGTTTGTCTTTTTTAATACTTGTATCCACGTCATAAATTATAGTTATTAAAATCTAGGTCAAGGAATCCAGAAAGAAGGAAAATAGAAGGATCATAAGTCAGATTCTCTGTTTTAAAAACACTCTTATATAAAAATATAATTACAAACCACACAGACGAGGACAACACTAAACGAGTGAGGAGAAAGAGGAGACTGCACGAGAAAAAAAAGACAGCCATAAGAAATCACAAAAAAAAAGATAAAAACAAGATTCTTAAAACTAGAATTGATCTTTATACAGTGTATCTATATATTATTTTATAACTATACAAGATCCTATTTAATTTCAGGAAAAAAGTGACACTTCTGTGGGAACAGAATCTTAACATTCAGGAAATGAGTTACTAACACACACACACACACACACACACACACACACACAGTGATGATGAGGTTCAAGGATGTTCTGTTCTGCAGGATTAAAAGTGTCTGAAGAAGACATTACGGGAGCGAGAGCCCAGCTAACTCCCTGAGTGTGTGTGTGTGTGTGTGTGTGTGTGTGAGTGTGAGAGAGAGAGATAGAGAGAATAAATGCATTGAGAACTAGAAAGACAGGAGCAAATGCAGCAGTTTGCTGAAGTTTGTACACACAATAAAAAAAAAAAGTTAAATGCACCGTTTTATAAATCACGCTTTGTTTTCGTTTTCCTTCATCTTACTATTACCATGTTAAACGCAGCTTAGGTTTGGTATGTTTAATTTTAGAATAAATTATCGCATTAACTGACCCAGAATGCTAGAATGTATCTATCATATCTATTGCACAGTCCCATTACCATATGGTCACAAACACGCAACGGTTATACGGCACAACCAAAAAAAAACAAAAAAACTCAAGAAAACCAGTATAAATCAGGAGGGACGCTATTCGAGCATGACATTTGAAGCGATGGCCAGGACAACGGAAACTGTTTTGAAGGCAGCTCCTATCGTATGTCCATACTGAGAATAATGTTTACTCCAAGACATGGGTATAGAACATGTTGAAAATGGACGCAACAGTTTTTAAATATGGACCTCATTAAATAAAATTCTGTGTGTTCTCATAGACAAGACTAAGTTAAAATTCATGCCAGATTTTAAACATTCAGTAACGCAGATTTTTTTTCTCACTGCCCAAGTTAATAATGACAGTAAACAGCCTGGATCAGTTGCTGGATCAGATCTGCTGTTGTAAATGCATCAAAAATTTGGAAAGACATCATGGCTCTACATTTATTAATGTTAAAATAACAAACAAATCAAGCAGCTATATTCAAGCTACTGGAGCACATCTCCGTTTGGCCTGCCAGTTCCATTTCACGTCAGGTACTGTACAACACTGGTGTGCTGTTTAGTCTGTAAAATATGTAATGTGCCAAGCTAATGTGTTTATTTGCTTGAAAGTCGAGGTGTGTTAAACAATAGTGGGGCTAACCCTAGCTGCCCAGATCTTGACTAAGGGAAAGGGAAATACAGTAATCCCTGAGAAACAGGGAAAGACCTGGAGAAGGCAGGGGTTTGTGTATAAGAAAGTGCAAATCTGTATATCGCCTTGCCTGCGGGTCAGAGGGTGTAATAACTTTTGTAATTTGTGGAGGTGTAAGATCTTTAAGTGCTATTAACCTGCTTTTAAAATATAATAAAAAGAAAGTAGCATCATAGTCGGTCAAGTCAGAATGTTGTTAATAATAATAATAATAATAATAATAATAATAATAAACTCACACTACTTAATACATCATATTTTCCAGACAATGTAAACATTTAGAATTTCTTCTAAATTCTTTTTGCCTAGGGGGTAAAAACGTCAGTTTTTATTGCAATTGTCAACCAATACTTCAGCACCCTCTAGTGGTGGAGTCATTAATTGTTTAGTTCTATTATAGCTAATTAGACAGAAAGATACTTTATTAATCCCAAAGGGAAACTGTATAATTATCGTATTATTATTTTTTGGATTGTATTCTTTCTTGTTCCTACAGAACATCAGTAACAATTTATGTGCAACTTCACTGCACACGACTTCTGAAAACGCCATTCCGAATTTACCTTTTAAATCTAAAATTGTTTAATTTACATCATGTAAATAATTTTTACAGACACATGATGTGTATCTTGCATGTAGTTTGCTTCTAGCTAGTTGTTATATTGCTAACAGCTAGCATGTCACGGACTAATAATAGCATGAAGAAATAACTAAAAGCATACGTAACTAAGATATAAAGGATTATAAAGTTAATTTCAAATACAAAACGGTTGATAATTTGCCTCATGCCTTTGTTCAGCTGATAGCGGCAGCTTGTGATGGCAGTTTCTGGCTCATGTTCCAAAGAGGAGTTCGTGAACAGAAACAAATGTTAAGTAAATTTTGGTCGTGAACCGATTTGTTAGTACTCGGGGGCGTTCATGAACTGAGGTTCCAGTGTATTTTTAAAAAGTAAAATAAAAATACTAGTTAAAAAAAAGAATATATCATAATTTACTTTATGTACTTTCGATAGTGGCTTTTATGGTATTCCAATCAAACAAAGGGAAAAATATATTACAATAATGACAATGTGTACTTATAAAATTGCTTATAGTCTGGAAAATACGGTATTGTGCATCACACCTCAATGTTCTTTCTGAACGTTTTTTTCAATATATTCTAGTTTCAAATGCTACACTCACACAATTAAAATTTAACTATTAAACTATTACATGCTTCTTTTCAGAGTGGCTGTTCCAGGGAAAAAAGGAAAGAAATAGAATGGAAGAAAGAATTGGACTTTCCAATTTCCAATTGGAGTTTTCTTTAATTTACACGCCTGCATAGTATTAGCAAGACTGGCGCCATAAAAAAAAGCTAAAATAATAAAATAATACATTCCGTCTCATCCTTGAGGCTGTGCAATATTTCAACTACATAACAATTTGGTGGAAAAACATACAGTTGTGTCCCACAGATTTAAACGCTCTGTGGGAAGGACCTAGAAAGTGAGGGGCAAAGCCATAATCAAGATAACATAACGACACTTTACTACGAAGTTCTTTTGCTGTGTTTAAGGTCATGATAGTGCACAAAAATCTGAATCATTCATTTTTCTATACAGGATTAGTTTGCATCGTACTAAAATTTGAGAAAGTTTGAGATTTCTCTAGCTAGTTAACCACTTGAGAGCGAAAAAAACAACAACCTACAATTATTAAATTTGTTAACTCATGACTAGCTGTGCAGATTTAATGACAGTAGTACTTCATTACAGTACTTAATCACCATGGCAACGTTATCCTGGCAGCATTCCAACACTAGTCGAGTGGCGTAGCTGCTGGTTTTGTACACGGGATTTTCTTGAGATAAATGAAGCTGCTACCAAAGGAGAAACATTCAGACGAACCGTTTAGATAAAACATCTCGATTAAACGGGTCGTTTTGATTGGTTGTTGGTTTGATTATAGCTACAAACTATGCACATAGGTCGATATAACAGATAAACGCTTTTTTAGATTTTAGTCACCATTTTTCCAGCACCAGAGTTTCCACCTGTCAGAACTTTTTTATGATTTGACTCTTGTTTGTCTTGTCAGTTTAAAAACGATCCTACAAGCCGGTTTTGCTCTCCTTTAAAAGCCCCCTTTTGGTTGTTATGTTCGGGCTGCACCTGGTAAGGAAAGAGCTCAGAGAAAGGGACTGTAGGATTCAGAGTGTAAAAGTGTTGTGTGCAGGATTGTCAGTAAGATGCTGGTCGGTTCATGATGCTTCAAGTCTCTCTACCAGTCTCTTTCTCTCTCTGTCTCTTTCTTCTTACACGTTCACTTTGTCGAGCATCATTTTGAGCGGCACTGCGTCCGAGTGTCTAGCCCTTGGTGGAGTCAGGGAAGAAGCTCTCGCTCCCGAAGACCTCCCGGTACAGCGGGGGGAAGCTGTAGACCGTTTCTGGGTGGAGCAGGCGGAAAAACTCCAGCTTATCAACGTGGAGGTTGCAGATGCACTTTATCGCAGGAAGCTTTGCCAGCATCTAAGCATAATAAAAAAATAACATGGCTGATTCAAACTTTGTTTATTTTTTTGTTTTTATTTACTGTAATACATCAAACGAAGGCAGGATGTAAGTGCACTTGAGTGGGAGGTAAAATGGTGGTTATGCTCACCTTGTTGAGTTTGTGCTCGTTGGCGCCCTCTCTGTTCAGACAGCGCTGCAGCGCCTGGTAAACTTTCCCCTGCAACCTCTGGACCTGCTGTCTGTCTGAAATCCAGGGTCGGTCTGAATTAAAACACACACACAAACACACATAAAACATTTGCCTTCGAGATTTTTATTTTTTTAATTTTTTTTACACCAAGCTCAATAAAGTTTCCAGTGTTGAACCATTTTTATCTTTACGTCAAGGTCAAGGTCACCTGCAATCTCGTCCATAAAGGCTTACACACGTACACTGAAGCGCACGTTTCTTACCAAGTTATGGTTATTCAGTATATTCTGTGTCTATACACTGAAATACAGTCTTATCTATTACACTTCTGTCCAAAACGGTGTGATCAAGTTTTATCTGCCTCGTCTGGGACAGTTCATGCTGTGTTAAACAAGTGGCTCAAAATAATGTATTATAAACAAAAATAAAAATAGTAAACTACGTAGTATTAATCATTCAAGGACGTCAGGGAACATTTTATTCATCCGGACTGACGTCGGTCACTGCTGTGCTGATAATGATGAGCTTTATGAAGTTTATGTTGAAGTTATGAGATGCTTGATTAAGGCTGATGTGAGTTGGTTGGCCATCCAATAAGCATGATATTGTGTTGATATCAGTAACCTCATTGATACTTCACTAATAAGAAAAATTTCAAGATAAGATTTAATTATTTGTCACATGTACCTTACAGCACAGTCAAAACTTTTTTGAATATCTCAGTTAGGAAGGTGGGGTCAGAGCGCAGGGTCAGTCAGGATACACCGCCCCCTGGAACAGACAGGGGTAAGTGCCTTGCTCAAGGGCCTAATACTGGCAACTTGGCGGTGATGGGGCTTGAACCCCCGACCTTCTGATCAGTAACCCACAGCTGTAACTGTCTGAGCCACCACTGCCCATAATATAGATAACGATATACAGCAGTACCTCGGCATACCAACGCACCACCTCGAGAATTTTCACCTTGAGAACCAAAATTTTGCAAATTTCATTCGAAGCATTTTTGGCATACAAGCCAAGCTAAGCTGGCTAAGATGTGCGTACGTCCGGGAGCCGTTCAAAATTAAATGTCTATGCCGAGGTACCACTGTAACGGAAGCAGTGTAGATGTTATGCAGAATGTGATGGCATGATGGTGATGGAGAACAAATAAATTCTTGGATATGAGGTTTAAGTAAATAAGATGTAAGACCTGGGGAGAACAGTACGGCGGCGCTGAAGAGAGCCATTTCTTCTTCTGTCAGTTGCAGACCTCTCATTGATTTAGCGAGGTCAAACACAGCGTTCACCAGGTCGTCACAACCTACAAAGTAAATAGTAAAAAAAATAAAAGTGTTCAATAGTCCATCCCACTATTCTCTCCAGCTCTCAAAGAGTCGATCAATCGTGTGTAGAAACTTCAAGAACACACAGAACTGCCAGATTAAGTGCTTTGATCGAGCCTAGCAATTAAACTAATTAACCCAGTCAAAGCGATGGGAGTCATTTTAATTCCACAGCGTCTGTACACAACTCGTACAGGAAAATCAGGTTTCAAAAAAAACAATAACCAAAAAAAAAACCCTTGCGATTGAGTGATCAGTAAAAATCGCACGCGAGTTGGCACGTCTTCTGGCGTTCCTTAATCACACCCTCGTGAGAAGAAAACATGACTGTTGCATAATAACCCGAAACGCGGCATACCGAGAGCTTTGAAGAGCTGCACGCTGGCGAACTTCCCGTCGAAGAGCAGCGTGTGGTTCACAGGGTTGTAGGCTCGACACATCTGAATCAGCAGCACGCTCAGGCAGCCTGCGGAGAGGGAGGAAAAAAATCATAAGACAAACTCAAGTGCGAATGTGTGAACTTATACGCGCCGTCCACTTTAATAAGAAGACCGAGACGTCCGTGCAGCACAATGCAAACGCAGAGAAAGTGCGAGGTCTCTAGGAATCTGAGTGCGGCATGGATGCTGGTCTTTTTATTAAAAAAACATTTTATAAAACCATTTTTACACACTTGGAACAATGTGTAAAGTGTATTCAGTAATGAACATTACACGTGATGTGTTTTGATTTTTGATGTGAAAGAGTGAGAGTGTAATACACACTACACAAAATAAACGAGAACGGCAGCTGTTCAAAGACACATAATGAAGAACACAGAGGATTATTTAGCTTTAGTCACCGATGGAGCTGGACTGCTTTGAAACATTTTTAAAAAAGGGACAAGAATTACAGGATTAAATCTGAATGAGAATCCAGAACAGTATGTGGACAAAAGTATTTTGTCCGAACCTCTTAATAATTGAATTCAGGTGTTTTAATCAAAAAACCTTCTCCCCAGTGAAGGAGAATCTTAATGCTTGAGCGTTATATCAAGACATCTTGGACAATGCGATGCTTCAATGCAACTTTGCGATAACAGTTTGTTAAAGGCCCTTTTCTATTCCAACATGACTCCGCCCAGTGCACAAAGCGAGGACTAGAAAGACATGGTTTGATGAGTTCCAAGAAGTTTGGAAACAGATGCAGAAGAGAGACCAACCTAAAACTATCTATTTCTATACAAAAAAGAGACAACAATAGTCAACAGACAACAAAGTGCACGTGCAAATGAGCAAACAAAGAGCTACAGTGACAAACGATACTTAACGATGTTACAGAGTAAGGTTCTTATTCTCTTGAAACGTAACAAAAAAAACCTCAAACTGTATATACAGTAAGATGTGAATTCATATAAGAATAAAAGGTAGTGCTGGTTATCTGTAAGTGTGTGTGTGTGTGCGTGTGTGTGTTCTCTCTGACCTGCTTTGAGCAGGACGATCTGGTCATTCTGACACAGCTCCATGAAGCCGGAGATGCGCTTGGCGAACTCCACCACGTACTGGATGGCGTTAGCGAGGTGCGCCACACACTGCTGCCACATCACCTCCATCGCCTGCACGGGAACCAACACGAGTGTATGAGTGTGTGTGTGTGTGTGTGTGTGTTAAAGTCACATTTACACAGAGCTCTAGTTTATTTGTTTGTTTGTTTGTTTACGGGGACGAGTACTTTGTTCTGGTACGTGCGAGTCTCCTCAGCGGTGTACAGGTTCCACATGAGCCGTTTCAGTTCCTCTGTACTGTACTGACTCGTCTCTACATGTGACTTCACCACACTCTGAGCGATGCGTTCTGCAAACACACACACACACAAATATAAAATCAAGACTTTTCACCAAAATGTACCAAATTTTCAGCCTGTATCAGTGTTTCTAGGTGGCGCTGTAGGACTGACCCGTCTCGAGCAGCGAGAACCCCTCGTTTAAAGGCGAGTGCGTATGCAGGAGCTGGTATTCGATTTCTAACTCGGTGGAGCTGTGTGAGGACGAGTTACTCTCGCCGCTGCCGCCCTCTCCGCTCGTCCTGTTGTTCCCTGGCAGCTCCAGGCCGCAGTACTCGTCCTCCGGGGTCAGGGGCAGGTCAAACAGCAGGCCTCCGAGGTCGTCGAGGTCGCTGAGGGCCGTGCTGGAGCTGCGACTGCAGGTTCGCGGGTGTCCGTCGGGGCTGGCCTCTCCGGGTTCCTCCCCGACCATGGCGGAGGAGACGAGGCTGCCGACGCGCTCCTGACCCTGCTGATGCTTCTGCACCTCTGCGTACAGGCTGTCGCGCTGCTTTTTAGACATGCGGCCAAACTTCACCGCTGAGACAGAGAGAAAGAGAGAGAGAGAGAGAGAGAGAGAGAATGTCTTTTAGTGCAAAACTATAGTGTTAATATACCGAGACTATAATTTGAATCAAAGCCTTACAATAATCATTAATATCTACAGGTTTTACACTTTTATTCACTGCTCTCATACAAAATAAAACACTCCACGCTGTGCTGGTGCGGGAAAATAATCAGTGACTGGGTGGTGTGATGGTGGGTTACTGACATCATCCTAAAGTTGTTCATTCTCCAAAAACCGCAGTCTCGAAAGATTCTGGTCGCGCTTACGCTACAGCATCTTGTCAAAAATTATGATTGAGTATTCAGTGAAGGACTTTTTGTCCATGTAGATCTACTTCTAACATAATGGGAAATTAATTAACATTTTATACAGAAGCTATAAACAGTCATTTCATGAAACACCTTTTGTTTCCTAAAAAGTTGCAGCTTTACGAAAGCACTGACACTGGAGACTCCTTCCATACATGTTACATAAACATCTCCTTACAGAAAACTTCACCGCATCAACAATGTCTTAATGATGTAATTTATACATAGAAGAAGAACTCGTCTCACCGTCGCGGCTCATGCCAAGCGCCAGGCATTTCTGCAGCCGGCAGTGCTGACACCGGTTCCTGTTCGTCCGGTCGATCACACAGTTCCTCTGTCGAGAACACGAGTACATGGCGTTGTTCTGCTGACTGCGCCGGAAGAAACCCTGCAAGGGGAAGAAAACAAAACAAAAAACAAACAGGGAAAATTCAAATTTGGGTAAAAAATTGAATAATATCACGCAGACTCATAATTGACACTGTAGGGAAAAAAATCAATGATAAATGAAATTGGGATGTTTATAATGCATGACATTTATACGGGAACATGATTTTAAAATAATATATGGTGTCAATAATAAGATGTGATTTTACAATTATACAATGTATTGATATATTATATAGACTTAAAGACAAGTGCATTTAAAAAAATTAAAAGACATGGGGTGGGAACTGAACCCAGGTCAGGAGTTTCCAATGCTCTAAGCATTATACGGGTCATTTATCCAAATTATTTAGGGGACTTTTGCCAATAAATAAATAAATAAATAAAAATGATGAAAATGAACTAGAACTCGACCGTAATAGAAAAGCACTAATTCCCGTTTATTTCATCTCATTGAACAAATTCTAAAGCTGCAAGTCATAAAACCATTTGAGCGATTTAAAAATGTTCTCAGAATAGTTTCATGTTGTTATAAATGTATTATCATTAAGTACAGGGAAGAAGAAGAAGAAGAAAAA